>CABEGB010000624.1:0-383244 GCA_901521435.1 Crematogaster levior
TGGCAATTTTTTTACCTTTACTCTGCTATCCCAGCACCATATAACTGTCCTTCCAAGCATTCATTTTGCTCTTCTGCTTCTTTTCTGAGCGATGTAAGGTTCTTCCGAGCGCTTTTTCGATGTTTTGATGCTGAGCGGTTTGCGGTTTTTACTCGACGTTCATCAGTTTCCATGATAAAATTGTATAATTCAGAACTGATCCTCAGCTGAAGTGTGCTCATGACATCTAAAAGTCCTCGAAAACCATCGTTGTATGTTATGGCAGCAATGTCAGTGGCGATATCAACCACTGCTTTACCGCTGGAAATTGCTTTTGGCGTAATAGTCCAAACGACGGCATTGAGGCTTTCGTTAGCATTTTGAGTGAAACCTCCTAAGCAACGGGAAAGAAGATCGTCTCTTGTCAAATCTTCATAAATTTTCTGAACGGCATCGAAAACTTGCATTGGCATGGCTGGTTTATGAGTATACATCGAGAGTATGCGAGGCTTTCGCTCTTTGCCAAGAACACCAAGAATCTTTTCCTACTGGACACTTGTCGTGTTGAGGCTTTTCATCTGAAGATATTTTATGGTATAACGTAGCATAGATCTCGTTGCGCATGTTCTCCACTGAATCTGTATTTCGACGTATAGCGAGACCATAATACACACTTAATTCATCGATCAATTTACCAGTCAACTTGCCTCGACCTCCAAGATTTTTAACTTCTTTTTTTAAGTTACGCAGTCTCGTTCCAAGCCTTTTTTGTACATGTCCAATACATTCTTTCTTGGTAACAGCAAAATTACCATACGGCTTGGCATCTTGAATACTTTTGAATGTTTTGCTGTCACCAAGTTATCTTGTTAAAAATAGTTTATTGAATTTTCCCCGACAAATAGTGTTTGCATATCATTCTTGGATAGTTTATGCATCATTTAAGCCAATAAAAAAAAAATTGAAAAAAAAAATTTGCTGGGTAGTATAACCCCTTAAATACATGAGCCAAAGAGCTTTTCTAATTAGTGGACTTTCATTCGCTATCGCTATTCCCTATTTTTATTGTCTGTATTTTTCTTGTGTTTAAGCCTTTATAAAACTTCGAAAAGAGATATTGTTTAATAAGAAATATTTAATAGAATATGAAAAAGAGATAGTGTTATTTGATATACTAACACTGAATGTTAATTTATATAATTTTAATATTAATAATATTTTGCCTTTGTTATTTGGCGACTAAACACACTGTGACCTTCCCTGTCAGAGAATTAAGGATCTTCTTTCTTTCCTTCTAGGCCGAAGTCTGTTTCCTTCAATGTTTTTCCTCAGTCACTTCATGTAAATATTTTTATATATTTCTTTAATTATAACTTGTTTTAATTACAAAATACAAAATACAATAAAATTTGTTTCTTTAAAATATAATATTATATTTTATATTTTAATCTTGGATAGGTTGCTTTTTTTGGAATCAGAACTTCGAGTCAAAAACACTAATGAAGAGTAGCATTAGTTCGATATGTAAACACTCAAATTATAACTTGTTTTATTTATGTTTAAATTTGTTTCTTAAAAAATATAATATTATATTGTATATTTTAATTGCAATAACGAGTTTATATATAAAATATGTAAAAAATCGGATTTTTTATTCATAGTATTTTCAACCGCAGCTCCAATATACTAATTGACTAAAAAATAAAAAAATAAGAAAAATCTACATTGGTATTTAAAAGCCTCTTATTTTTATTCACATTTTTATTCACATTTCCAGTTTAAAATTTCCTCTTTGTTCTTTTAAAGTATGAAAATATGAAAATAAAAATATATATTTTAAAAGAAACAGAATAATTGATATAAATTTTATTTTTATTACATTTATAGTTTAGAATTATCTCTTTGTTCTTTTGTGTTTCTTGAGGTATAATTAAAAAATTACACAGGTTACTTATTAAAAGAGAATTTTCTTGGGACCATCCAGCACAATCTCCATTGTCTATTTATTTTTCTTGTGAGGGATTTTATTCGATTCTCTCGTTTTTCGTTTCACAATGTTGCATATTTATTCACAAAATATATTCACAAAATACAATTTCAATAATTCCATACAACACAAATTTTCTCTTTTGCTCTCGTTATCACGCATTCATTTTCTCTCTCTCTCATTCTCTCTCTCTCTCTTTCTCTCTCTCTCATATATTACTGTGGATGTCGAAAAGAGCAGAAAGACCAAAAAGATTAGAATTAGATATATTTTTAAAATTTTTTAATGTTTATATATATATATATATTTATATTATGGGACACCCTGTATATACATAAAAATAAGTATTTAAAAAAATGTATTTGGCATAAAAATAATATATAATGGACCTGTAAAAGATAAGGAATATTTATTAAAAATTTTATTGTATTACATCATGGATAGTATAGTACGTTGGCGGCAGCGGCGGTTGGGACAACGACGTCAAAGCTAGTGGCGGTCCCGATGACGACGGCGGAGGTGGTGACGGTCCCGATGACAACGGCAGCGGTCCCGATGACGAAGATGGCGGCGGCTGTCTCGACCAGAGCAGCGGTGGCGGTACCGCCGACGACAGCGGTAGCGGGGTCGGAGGCAGCAGTGGCGGCGGCTGCGGCGGTGGAAGTGGCAGCTGTGAACCGCCAGCGGCAGCGGCAAGGGTAGCCATAGCCTCGGCCAGCTGCTTCTGTAAATTTTTATCATGCTCTTTAAGCAGGGCGTTCTCTTCTATGCCCTGCATATCAATGTTAGATAATCTGAAAAGAAAAGAAAATGAGCGATTAATTATTAAAAATTATTATTAAATGTTATTATTTATATTTCAATTTACTTACGACTCATCGATGTCGTCCGCCATGTTCATTAAAAGAGCAGCATTATATGATTGATAGCAGTAATACCACAAAGTCGAAATTTAAAGTCGTAACATAGAAGGTCATTGGTAATGTAAAGAAGATCAACTTAAGACAGTCTTTATTTTAAAACCCGACTCTAAATACCGACCTATTATAGTGGTTTTTAGATATAGTTACTTTATCCTTTATTACACTCAAATTCACGTAATCGATTTGCATTACCAATGACCTTCTATGTTACGACCTTAACCTTCGACTTTGTGGTATCACTGCTACCAATCATATGGTCAATGCTCCAATCAACATGGCGGACGAGCTCGATAACTCGTAAGTAAATTGAAATATAAATAATAACATTTAATAATAATACTCATGGTGGAAGTAACAAGGTGTGCTATTGCGCAGGCATTTTTGCTGGCCAATGAGAGAGCGTGGCTGAATTCAGCCATCTTGGGCAATTCAAATGGCATTCAATACATAATAAGAGAAGATTCATGCAAAGAAAGTGAAATGATAACTACAATAAATAGATGTTATAAAAAATATTTATAATTTTCTAAAATTTTAACTCAAAATATAATGTAATTAACATAATTAGAATGAATACATTTATTAGTAACAATGCAAGTGTTAAGATGAAAATTAATATGACAATAAGTAAAGTTTAGGTGACATTTACATTCAAAATGTAGTAATTTTACGATTTGTAAATTTGGAAATTTTTTTGTTATGCTTTATTCTTTTATTTTCTGCAGAAATTTGTTTATTAATCCTTCTAATTCGTATATATGTACGTGTACGTATTAAGCATAACAATACCTCTCGTGGAATCCTTATATTTTGTACTTTTTCCTGAGTTTTATCGGCTACTGTTTGAAAAATCCATGGATCTTTACAAATAAAAGTTCCATGAAATATCTGAAACTCGGTATTCATTGCTTTTGCAACTTCATGTAAATGGAAAGAAGGATTAATTAATCGTCCTCTAGAAATACAGTTAATCCAATCATTTTCTGGATTGACTAACATTTCAGTAGACGTCCCTAAATCTTTACATTTATGTATAAATCTGTATGCTGCATAACCGGCAATGTATTTTAGTCCTTCTTCTTCTATGACATCAACAACATCCAATGTGTCAACTTCGTGCAATAATGCTTCTTCTTCTAATGAAGGGATATAATTAAAGGTACAAGCATGGTGTACAAGTGCCTGTAGAGAAAAGATGAAGCAGTGTACATATTAAAATAAAATATCGTAAGAATCTTTTAGTTTTTTTATTCATACATTTTTGTATTTGTTACGTTTTTGTGCGCAACTAGACGCTCCCTTTAAATCTCGCTTAAAACCAGAATAGCGTTGGTGCAATTGGGCCTAACAGAATGAAAAAACCTTACCAACATCTACTTCATGATCATCATGCAATTCGTTTTGAAAATCAGTGACACTGAGAATTTCACATTCGACATCTTCAGTTGGAGGCTCCTCATTTGAGTCGACGTCAATGCCACTGGTCAGACAAGTTTCATCCATTGCGGAATCGTGTACAATAGTATTGTTTCCTTCAGTAAAAATGTTCGCAGAATGGTTCCCTAATATATACCAGCGAAGTCTATAGCGTATGTCCAATGCCGTAGGTTTATCATTTGTTGCTCCCATTGCTCGTATGTAAGAAAATAGATTTTCCAAAACGTCTTGGTTCAAGCGTCTTGTTATTATATATGACATTTTTGAATTGTCTGTATTGAACCTTTCTCGTAAATCAGAGTAGAGATGCTGTAACGACAAATTACAGAGAAGAATTCCTTTTTGAAAAGGAAGCATGCTTTGTCAACTACCAACTTTCATTTCTTTCACTGTTGATGTAACTTCAGTAAGAATCTTGTTCTGTTGCAAAATATCAACGCCATATCCATTTTGTCCAAGATGATATCCATATTTGCAAGAACTATTAAAAACATCAAACCAGTCGTTAAACAACTTTATAAATGTAGCTGTTGTAGCCCATTCTGGACAATTATCCATAAATCCACGGGAACCACACCAAACAATTGCGGCTGCGTTTGTTGTAGAAAAAAGTTGTGTTGCAAGTTTTACATTTTGGCGTTGTGGTCCTTGGACATGCAAATGAGTTTCTTGACTTTGATAATTTGTGTGCAATTTTTAAATCACCATTATTAATTTCTATTAATCTTTCCAAAACCACCGATGTGATGAAATGGCCATTTACGTGTAATCCGAAATCAAGAAAATGATTGCAAAGTAATTTTAGCAAATGAGAAGGGTCTATGAAAACATATACCTTTATATTTTCATCACATGGATGTTTGAAGTACGTTTTATCCTTCTCGTTTGCATCAATATTTAATTTTATCAATAATCTTTGATTCGCGATGGTCCCAAATCACAGGTTATTGCGAATACTGTATAGCCACTATTATGTAATTGGACAAGTATATTATATAATATTTCTTTTGTCATATCCTGATATCAAAAGCATAGAAAATGGGCTGTTTCCATTTTTTAAATAAACCACGAGCGACAACGACCTGGCATCTTTTATGTGGTCTTTTCTTTTTTCAATTTGAACTTGATTTGACAAATGAACTTCATCAAAGCAAAGAATCGTCGCTCTCTCCATTTCCGTTATGTCTCGACTTTTTCCTTTCATTATTGTTAATACATCTTTTAAGATGCCTTCGTCAATGTTGAAATTCACTATCCATCTTCGAAGGGTTGACATTGCAGGTAAAGGAAGTTTTTTTGTTTTCCTCAGATATCTATAAGCTTTAGGGCTTACGCTTTTCAATGAAATTGCAGCCGCAATATCCTCCTTAGTCCAGCGAGTCTTCTTCTGCGTCGGATTAAGAAGTATTTTTATTTGTCCTGGCGTGAAAAACGGAGTTAATTTGTTCTGGATTTCCTGTTTCAACTGCTTCTTGTGCAATTTATCTTTCAAAGCCAGTCGACGTTTAAGGGCTTTCGTTTCCCGAAGTAAAACTGAATTTCTTTCTTGTAATTTCTGCATTTCTTGAGAGATATCTGCTTCATAAGCATAAAGGGAGAAATATATTATATACATATAAAAAATAAGGAGAAATCTATACAAAAATAAATTACAATTAAGTAAGTTGTGACAAAAAGTAAAAAATTGAAGTATTAATTACATTTGCGAAAATAAATTAAATAAAAATGTACATTTATATGCAAATAATTTTTAGCATTTATGTAAATGACGAGTAATTAAGAAACAGGTGAAATACAGTAATAATAAAAACGTACCAAAGTTAGGAATTACTGCAGTATTCAATGCGGCTTGAGTCGTACAGTTGGATGCGGCTCGACATGCAGAAGTCGATGCAGCAAAATCCGTACCTGGATTAAATTCTATAGCATTGGGCTTTGCAACATCTGCTTCTAAAAATATATTTAATACATAAGAAGACAAAGTAAAAAACAATAATACTATTGGTATCATAAAAATTATCAGTAATTGACATGCTTTATGTTATAATCACTTTAAATGTTGAAAGTGGACTATATGCATACCGAAATCGTTATCGAAATTTCGTTGTCCTCTACGATTTCCACTGGAACTGCATCACGTCTGATACATTCCCAGATTCTCCAATTAAATCTTTTAACCACAATTGATCTTCAAATTGTGAATGATGAAAATGTTCCGAACAGACACGAGCTACACAAATCAATAGTACATTTCATAAATCAATTTCAATTATATTTTATTAATTACAATATCGTATATTAACTACGAATATACATACCGATTTTAGGGTTAACATTTTCTTTGCATAAAATTTTCCACCTCTCGATCATTTCTGTTTCCTTTGGAAATATAAAAAAACTAATTTTTTTCTTTTTTATATTTCGCGAATTATTTTTGCAATTTTGCATTGCACACGACGGCATCGCTATAATCTTATATCACTGACATATTATGATCATGCGCGTATCATCTGTGATTGCAAGATGGCGGATCTCAGTCACTGCGCAGAACGTGACGAAAACGCATTCGAGAAACGAGCACACCTTGTTACTTCCACCATGATAATACTTATAATAATTAATCGTTCATTTTCTTTTCTTTTCAGATTATCTAATATTGATATGCAAGGCATAGAAAAAAACGCCCTGCTTAAAGAGCATAATAAAAATTTAAAGAAGCAGCTAACCGAGGCTATAGCGGCCCTTGCCGCTGCCACTGCCGCTGCCGGTTCACAGCCGCCACTTCCACCGCTGCCGCCGCCGCCTCAGCCGCCTCTGCCCCCACTTCCGCCGTCGTCGGCGATACCGCCACCGTTGCCATCATCTTCATCAACGGGACCGCCGCCGTCGTCAGAGGGACCGCCGCCGTCGTTAGCGGGACCGCCGCACAGTGGGATGAAGCATAGGGAAGCCCGGACATAGAATTTGAAAGATCGAAATAGTAACAGAATAAAACTTTCTTTGTATGAAATATTGTTTATAAGGGTTTTGAAGATCGTTGAGATCGAATTTGAAGTCAAAAATTCAAAATTCAAAATAGTTAATGGACTAAAAAATAAAAATGTGCCCAATTGTCATGAAACTTGGTAAATAATTAATTTGAACTCGATACATCCGTGTCTCTATCATAAAATTTAATTAATTATTGTCACAAAAAAAATACTTTCCATTAACTTTTATCGAACTAGTCGAAAAATAAATCAGATGTTGAATTTGTACACTTATAGTAAGATGGAAATTTAAATTTTAAGATATTACGCCTGTAGTTAGCCTGTAAATTGTACAGTTACCGGAGTCTACCTCGTGGCGGTTACAGAGCGATTTCAGACTCCTTTGGGGTGCTTGTTTATCGTGAGTCCCCTTGCCTCTCACGAACCGGAGTTCTGTTTTTCCGGGAAATTATGTATTTGCTTCTCACAAACTAGAGTATGTTGCGATATCATTTAATTCGCTATCCGGATCTGATGTACTCGAAAAAATATCTAAAACCTCAGGAAAGTATTCTTTTTTTTGCAATCGCGATGTTTTGGATCTTATGGCTGAAAGGTAAGGATCTGAAATCAAAAACAAATAGTGGAAAACATCATGATTTGTGGCTTCACGAGTCATTTTTCGGGCGTGTCCTTCTCTTATTTTTCGAAACTCTTTGTGTCGAGCTTCCACGGCTTCTTCTGACAATTTCCCAATTGGTATTAAGACATGTTGCATTATGTCAGCTCCGTGTATTAGGATCTTATGTACAGATATTGGCATATAATACCAGCCATAGAGTTCAACATATAGCTCGGCAGTTTTTTCTGCAAATTTTCCAAATTGCTGCGCATTTACTTCTTCGCCGGAAGCAATTACTTGGAGAAGGATAGCCAATCTCCTGACTAATACTGCGTCTAAACCCAGGATGCCTGCAGTTTTTTCAGGATCTTCGAAAAATTTTCGTGCTGTGTTGCCATCATTTGTATTACCGACACCTTGCTTCACAACATCAACTAAAATTCCGAGCCCGTTTCTCAATGCATCTTGTATCTGTTTTTTTCTATTGTTCCGCAAAGCTTTGTCCTGTGTAGTTCTTGCACACCACTTTTTAAATTCGATGTTATATGCTATGTGAAGCAAACACTCCATGCAACGAATCCACGCATGCAATGATGACATTCCATAATTATAATGTTCTTCTACAGGAATCTTTGTTGCAAGTTTTTTTAAATTATTCATCTCCGAGGGTTTGGCTTTACATATGTAACACACTGCCGAGGAAGTTTCAGATAATGTTGAACACACTTTGCCATCAATCATTGTAAAAAGTAACTCGTGTTCAATCGAAATGCGCTCATTTATTTGAGTGGGAATAAGATTTTCAATTTCCCTTTGCATTCTGTCCCTTTCACTTTTCGTAACTTCTGGCGATTCCTTGATAAATTCAAAACGAATCGAACGACAAAACCAAGAAGATGAGGAATGCTTATTTTCCCAAAGAACCTCATTCGTAGACTTGCAAGTCAGTTTTAACGGCACAAAACTTGTTATAAAAATATAAGAATCCTCTATTTTCTTTGAGGTATGATCGGTGTTGAAGTTTTGTTTGTATAAACTTTGACCTGCAGCTCCATCGAATCCCCATTTTGATGTGAGCTGTAATGAGCCTGTATATTGAGCTGTATATTCGTAACTCTTTTCTTTGCAGAGTTTTAATATTCTATGAGCTGTCACATCTAAGATTGCTTGCAATTTTACGCATGCTGATGATTCGGTAATCGTCACCGATTCTTCGGAAGGATAACACTCTTTTTTAGCTTCATTAATTTGATAATATGATGGAAAGTTATAAGTATCGTTTTCATTACAAATGTTCCTCAGTATATTATATTTAGATTTTGTTAGGTCAAGTGATATGTACATCTCTAACGCCTTTTCCTTACAAATTGGTTTCGGATTAATTCGACAATTATTTTCGCAAAGTTCTTTGACTTTTTTTATCGCATCTGGGTTTTTTTGCAAGTAATCTAGAATTATCGCAAAGTCGGTATTCCTATCCGTGTTCAATTTACTTTGTAATGCAAATATTAATACATCAGTGTCAGATTGCCTGATACTTTCTGTCCTCCTTCTTTTTTGTCGTTTAGACAATTCATGCCATGTTTTCCGGGCACGAGATGACGAAGAGTCATTAAAAGATGATGATGGAATTGAGGATATTGATGAAGCTGTTGCTGTTTCGCATTGCGAAGATGTCGGAACACTAAATACTGTATTCAGCCATATATCGTATAATGTAAGGAAGTAATTTTCCTTACGACCACTTTTAGACCATCTTTCCTGAAGATGATTGGAAAATAATCGTAGACATTGTTTCAACTTGATTATTTGATCGTTATTTAAATGTGAAATATTCCACAAGTTTTTAAATGAAACTAATTCCCACATCTTATTATGATCTCTGAAAGAAATTGAAGCTGCTCTAAACATGAAAAATAAATCACGATAAGTATATTCTTTCAATTTTTTTCTATTTATGATGCAAAATGTATCTCTATTAGATATTTTGATATATATGCCTGGAATATATGCCTTAATAGCTGCCGGGGATATAAAAGCCGGGAAGTAGATACTGTGATTTAAACAAAAACACATCGAGCCTGTAGCGCGCAGCAAATCCGTGCGCGGTTATATCGAAACGTCTCAATAATTAAGATACAGCAATTATTAAAGATTATAGACATTAATATAGCATCAGAGCATTTTTATTTGTCTTGATGAGACGCACACTGTTTGTTTAAACAATTTTTACGTAAACAATTTTACGATCGGTAGGTTTGGGCGCTACGTCGTTTTAAACAATTAAATTGTTTATCATTTTTGTTTGCTCTTAACAGCAAAATGACGACCGGATTCGTGTTCTACTCTCCCAAAAACATAAAAAAAGTGAAGTCAAGCTTTGGCACTAAAAGCTTTGGCACAAATTAAAAGACATATATTTTGATTCCTAGCGTATGCATTAAATCTCATATTGATGAGCAAAATTAAACTTTCCGCACTTTTCCGCATCTTGTGATTAGTCAATTTCGTTTCTCAGGGATCAAGAGACACGGTAGTGTCTTGTGCTAAGTCCGCGCAAGCACAAGACAGACACTACCGTGTCTTATTACGCGAGTCGGTCAGTTGAGAGCACTCAATATTTCTGGTTTTCATATATCCGCTCAACGGATCGACTTCTAAGTAGTCTCAATCGATAGAGCGGGGTCGAATTATATAATAAAAGTGTCTTTATTTTTGGGCTACATGCTCTATAAATCGAGCTATTACGACGCAAAGTCCAAATGTGAAAAATATCATTTAAGAAACGTCGTCCTCCTCATCGTCGTCGTCGACCGTAAAAACGTACTGTTGAGGCATTCGACACAAGATCGCTCTAGTGATGCTCTGGAAGTGTGATCGATCGTATAGTGTGATCGATAATCGATTGTAGTAGTAAGTGACGTCGATAAACGAAAGTTAGGTTATAGTCTATAACCTGGTTTGACAGGTATAGGTTACATTTGTGTATCAATCAATGTGAATTATAAGAAATAAGAGGAAAAAAAATAATTTCGCAAGTGTGCTATACAGGACGTCGTTTATTGGATTGGATACGTTTACAATAATGTAGTATGATCGATAATCGATCGACGGTAAGTGACATGGATAAACGAAAATTAGGTTATTAGGGGCAACGATAGTGAAAAGTAAAGTAATAGAATAATAATTTCTATATGATAACAAGCCGCAATAGTGAAAATTAATCTGCATCATGTTTACATTCTTTTAGGAAACGTCGGTTGCTATAAATCTGGCTGTTGTAATTTCTAATTAAATATTTCTTACAACAATGATTTGAAATTATGATAGTGAGCTTTCACGGACATGTCAGACATGAGAAAAAAGTCACGGTAGTGTCTTGTGCTATATTTCTTACATTTCGAAATTATGATAGTGAGCTTTCACGGACATGTTAGAGATGAGAAAAAAGTAAGTCTTGAATTTGTGCAAAACTTAGTAAGTGACGGCGATAAACGAAAGTTAAGTTATTAGCGGCGACGATAGTGAAAAATAGCGACTTAAGAAATGAGGTAAGAAAAAGAAGTATTCAATTTTATAGTTTATTATTGTATTTTATTATTTTAATATCTTCTTTTATATACAGGATATAAAAATGGGTTTTTTAATACAATATATAATACAAGAAAATGGTTGTGTGGCAAGAAATAATGCAGTAAGTAATGTTGATTGCTGTATATTATCTTGTCTCACAGCATTTTCATCCTGTATGTATTACATTTCATTTCGTTTAATAATAGTACTTTATATTATAATTATGTGCACTTTGGTTTGAAATCGCTAAAAGAAGATAACACAGAAAAGATTCAAGATGGTGTAACATCCTAAAAAACCAAACTTGCATTTGTAATGGGCCATCTTTGAGAAAGATCAGGATAACTTTGAGAAAGCTGCCACCATATATATATATATATTAGAGAATATTGATAACATACCACATATGATATATACATAATAACAAGAAACAATGTGGTAAGTAATGTTGATTGTTTACTGCATTTTATCTTCTCTCTGCATTTTCACCCTTTATGCATTATATTTCATTTTGATTTTAAAATATTTAATAATAGTATTATATATTATTAAAATTGTGCTATATGATAAGAATGATTTTTATTTTTTGTAGTTTGGAATTGCTGAAAGGAAATAATACAGAAAAGATTCGAGATATATATTCGAGATGGTGTATCATCTTATAAATACTATATAGGATATGAAAATAGTTGTGTAGCAAGAAACAATGCGATAAGTAATGATAATTGCTTACTGCATTCTATCTTGTCTCTCTTCATCCCTTATGCATTACACTTCATTTTAAAATATTTAATAATAATATTTTATAATTCAAAAAGTATAATTAAAATTGTGAGGTAAGCAAAGAAGTATTCAATTTTATAATTTATTATTTTATTATTTTAATATCTTCTTTTATATACAGGATATAAAAATGGTTTCTTTTATATACAAGAAAATGGTTGCGTGGCAAGAAATAATGCAGTAAGTAATGTTGATTGTTTACTGCATGCTATCTGGTCTCAGCATTTTCATCCTGTATGTATTAATTTCATTTTGTTTAATAATAGTACTTTATGTTATAGTTATGTGCATTATTTGGTTTGGAATCGCTGAAAGAAGATAACACAGAAAAGATTCGAGATGTTGTATCATCCTAAAAAACCAAACTTGCATTTGCAATGGACCATCTTTGAGAAAAATGATACACCATCTCGAATATTTTTTGTGTTATCTTCTTTTAGCGATTCCAAACCAAATAGTGAACATACCCTGCTGGAAAAAATGGATTGAAATCGATTAAAAAATTTTCAATCAATTACAATGCGAAATCTTAATTCCACTTTGTAGAATTAAAGCGCATTAACATACAAAATATATAGAAAATGATTAAAAACGATTTTAAAAAATCGATTAAAATCGATTAAACATTCATAAAAATTTTAGCATTTTTATTGATATTCAATCTATTTTAATCGATTTTTTTTATCGTTTTTAATCATCTTCTATATATTTTGTATGTTAATGCGCTTTAATTCTACAAAGTGGAATTAAGATTTCGCATTGTAATTGATTGAAAATTTTTTAATCGATTTCAATCCATTTTTTCCAGCAGGGTTACTTGAATGTATCATGTATTAAAACTTTCGATAATTTACCATTTAAAGATATTAATCATTTGTACTTGATTGAATGTGAAAGTGATGAAAAAAATATACGCAGTATTAATGATGTGTTAGAAAAAGTTGTTCTCATTAATTCAAAAATTGGACGGTACATAGGTTTATTGTGCAACACTGTTGAATTGCAATAAAAAAATTATTATTCATTCTTAGAAGTCGTTTTTTCATTTGCATGCCATTTCAAATCTTTACACTATTATGTAATTGATACCAATTTAATTTGTCATAGGTAGAAAATCAAAATTAAAATTCGTTGGTTTCTACAATAAAATGTCTAATACAATTTACTTGATTATTAAAATGAATTGAATATGTAACAGAGCGTAGTCGCATTGGAGTTGATTAAAACGTATTTAGTATTTTACAATTGAATCGAATTTAATTTTCAGTAAATAGAATGTCAATTAAAATCAATTAAATGGCATAGAAAAATGTTTTTTTTTAAATTCTATTAAAGTAAATGGGAATTAAAAAGAGTAAAAGTAAACTAAAATATGCAATTTGTTTAATTATTAAAACAAATTGAAATACGTACCAGGGTGTTGTCGCATTGAAGTTGATTATTTAGTTATTTACAATTGATATGGATTTTTAATTATTATTTGGAAAAATGACAATTAAAATCGATTAAATGATATAGGATAGTATCTTATTTAATTCTATTAAAGTGAATAGAAAATAAGACAAATGGAATTAAACTAAAATAAACATTCGGTTTGATAATTAAATTGAATTGAGTTATGTACCAGAGACTAATTGCATTGGAGTTGATTAAAACGTATTTAATATTTTATAATTGAAATAAATGTAATTTATGTTGATAGAAAGACAATTAAAATTGATTAATATAATATAGTACAATATATTATAATATTATATTAAAGTGAATAGAAATTAAAACGAATAGAATTAAACTAAAATAAACATTTTGTTTGATTATTCAATTCAATCGAAATAAATACCAGAACGTAGTCTCATTAGAGTTGATTTAAACGTACATAGTATTTAATAATTGATATAAATTTAATAATTAGTTGATAGAATGACAATTAATATCGATTAACCAACATAGTAAAATATCCTATTAAATTTTATTAAAATTAATAGAAATTAAAATGAATAGAAGTACATTAAAATAGATAATTAGTTTCATTATTTAAATGAATTAAAATATGTACCTCAGCCTAGTCGCATTGGAGTTTATTAAAACATACGTAATTTATTGCAATTAAAATCTATTAAATATGTAATATATTGAAATCAATTCAAAATGATACCTTTTATTTCCTATTTTAATGTATAAAACTGAATTAAAACATTTTATTGATTGGATTAAATTCAACACGATTGAAATTTATACGTTTTTAGTATAGAAATAGATAGCATAAAAATATAGATATAAAAATTGATTCAATCCGATTAAATTTTAATCGACTAATTTCTGGTTGTCGATTGGAAATATAGTAAACTATTAAAAGTGATTAAAATTTTATAGTCGCATTGAAGTTTATTAAAACATACATAATTTATTGCAATTAAAATCTATTAAATATGTAATATATTAAAATCAATTCAAAATGATAACTTTTATTTCCTATTTTAATGTATAAAACTGAATTAAAACATTTTATCGATTGGATTAAATTCAACACGATTGAAATTTATACGTTTTCAGCATAGAAATAGATAACATAAAAATAGATATAAAAATTGATTCAATCCGATTAAATTTTAATCGACTAATTTCTGGTTGTCGATTGGAAATATAGTAAACTATAAAAAGTGATTAAAATTTTATCGATTTCAATCGATTTTAATAAATCTTTTCCAGCAGGGTAATTATAACATAAAGTACTATTATTAAAGGAAATGAAATGTAATACATACATGAAAATGCTGAGAGACAAGATAGAATGCAGTAAGCAATCAACATTACTTACCGCATTGTTTTTTGCTACGCAACTATCTTCATATCTTGTATAAAAGAAACCATTTTTATGTCCTGTAAATAAAAGAAGATATTAAAATAATAAAATAATAAACTATAAAATTGAATACCTCTTTGCTTACCTCACAATTTTAATTATACTTTTTGAATTATAAAATACTATTATTAAATATTTTAAAATGAAATGTAATGCATACGGGATGAAGATACTGAGAGACAAGATAGAATGCAGTAAGCAATCAACATTACTTATCGCATTGTTTCTTGCTACGCAACCATTTTCATATCTTATATAGTATTTATAGGATGATACACCATCTCGAATATACATCTCAAATCTTTTCTGTATTATTTCCTTTCAGCAATTACAAACTACAAAAAATAGAAATCATTCTTATTATATAGCACAATTTTAATAATATAAAATACTATTATTAAATATTTTAAAATCAAAATGAAATATAATGCATACAGGGTGAAAATGCTGAGAGACAAGATAGAATGCAGGAAACAATCAACATTACTTTCCGCATTGTTTCTTGTTATTATGTATTTATCATATGTGGTAGTACGTTATCAATATTCTCTAATATATATATAGTGGCAGCTTTCTCAAAGTTATCCTGATCTTTTTCAAAGATGGCCCATTGCAAATACAAGTTTGGTTTTTTAGGATGGTACACCATCTCGAATCTTTTCTATGTTATCTTCTTTCAGCGATTCCAAACCAAATAGTGCACATAACTATAACATAAGTACTATTATTAAACAAAATGAAATGTAATACATACAGGATGAAAATGCTGAGAGATAAGATAGGATACAGTAAGCAATCAACATTACTTACTGCATTATTTTTTGCTACGCAACTATTTTCATATCGTGGATATAAAAGAAACCATTTTTATATCCTGTACATAAAAGAAGATATTAAAATAATAAAATAATAAACTATAAAATTGAATACTTCTTTGCTTACCTCATTTCTTAAGTCGCTATTTTTCACTATCGTCGCCGCTAATAACTTAACTTGATAAAACGGAAAAGCTCAAGAAGAGTAATGTCATTTACAAAAAAGAGTGATATCTCTATAAAAATTACCTTTTTAAAAAAAGGTAAAAAAAAGGTGCTAAGTCCGCGTCAAAAGTATCTTTGCAAAATAGTATAGTATTATTAACTCTAAAAAACTATTTAAAAACCTATTTCCAAAAAAGTGTGATTTTAATCTACACACATAAGTTATTTTAATCTAAACAAAATGGTTTATTTTAAACCATAAAAAAACTATAATTTATTTAATTATACATTCTACAAAAATAATGATATCAACAAATTGTGCTAAGTAAAAATAAAAATTTAAAAAAATATTTTAATAAAAAATGATACAAAATAATGTAAAAAATAATTTTAATTTTTTAAATTATATCCTACTAAAATACTGATATCGAGAAATTATGCTATTTAAAAATAAAAATTTAATATTTTAACAAAAAATTATACATAATTGTTTTAATTTAAAAAAAATTATGGTATTACAATTATGGTATTGCCCCAACTTAATAAAACATTTTGAAATAAAATATATTTAAAAAAATTTAATATAATATAGTATAGTTTGAAAGTTTAATTTAAAAAAAAAAAACAAATAATGTAAAAATATAAAATTAAAAATTATTTACAAAAAAAAAATTAAAAATTAATGGAAAAATATAAAAATGTATATAAAAATTAAAAATTAATATAAAAATAAAAAATTTAATTGAAAGACTTAGCGTTGCTAATTTTTAAAATAGCATATTTTGTAGCAGAGCTAAGTCTTTCAATTAAATTTTTTATTTTTATATTAATTTTTAATTTTTATATACATTTTTATATTTTTCCATTAATTTTTTATTTTTTATTTTTTGTAAATAATTTTTAATTTTATATTTTTACATTATTTGTTTTTTTTTTTAAATTAAACTTTCAAACTATACTATATTATATTAAATTTTTTTAAATATATTTTATTTCAAAATGTTTTATTAAGTTGGGGCAATACCATAATTGTAATACCATAATTTTTTTTAAATTAAAACAATTATGTATAATTTTTTGTTAAAATATTAAATTTTTATTTTTAAATAGCATAATTTCTCGATATCAGTATTTTAGTAGGATATAATTTAAAAAATTAAAATTATTTTTTACATTATTTTGTATCATTTTTTATTAAAATATTTTTTTAAATTTTTATTTTTACTTAGCACAATTTGTTGATATCATTATTTTTGTAGAATGTATAATTAAATAAATTATAGTTTTTTTATGGTCTAATGTACACGTGGAAATTAATATTTTCTTGGAAGTTTTTGGAAGTTTTTTGTAATTCATCGCGGAAGTTCAATTTTTATTTTTTCAAATAGAAGTTTGAACGAAGTGTATTATTATAAACATTTTTCATATATTTTATTTATGCAATACGTGATTTTAACCTAAAACATGTAAGAAATATAAAATAAAAAAATTTCTAACAAATGCCAACTTAAAAAGATTAGCACATCTTTAAATGCTACGATCGGTTTCAGGCACAATTTTCAAACTATAAGCCATATAAACGTTTGGAACACCCTATAGAGTTAGATAACATATTTTTATTCATAATAATAATAGATTATGATAAAACAACATTTTGAGAAGCGATTTTAACAAATTTCATGATTAAATTGAACAATTTTTTTTTAGTCTCTATGTCCGGGCTTTCTATTACTTCGTCCCACTGTGCGCCGTCGTCGTCAGCGGGACCGCCGCCGTCGTCAGCGGGACCACCGCCGTCGTCAGCGGAACTAACTTTGGCGTCCCAACCGCCACCGAACCGTAAGTCAAAAAACGTACTATCCATAATAATGTAATACAATATAATTTTTAATAAATATTCTTTATCTTTTACAGGTCCACCTCGGTGGCAAAAATCTAGAAACCGCGGACGCTCCCCAATTCGTCGTGGACGAGGTCGTGGTTTAAACAACGGCCTCTTTAATTTTTATTTTTATTCACAATAAAAATTTTTATTCACAATAAAGAAAACTAATTTTCATTAAAAAAATATGATTGTAATTTTCTTGTATCCCTGATCAAAGTCTCAATTTGTAGAAAATTGTTACAGTCAGTTTTCTAATTATAGACATTTGAAAGGTTAATAGGTGCGAGCTAGATGTAAGTAAAACAACTTATATTTTCTTCTTGGAATCAGCTTGTTTTTAATCATGTTTTGCTCACTTTCTTATTCACATTTCGCTCGCGTCTATTAACCTTACAAATACCTATAATTTAGAAACTGACCACAGAAATTTTCTGCAAATTAAGACTTTTGATACAAAAACTGCAATACGTTACAAATTCAAGCAAATTGACTGAAATTATTTTTCCAATAAGAATTTTTCCCATTGTGCGTGGTGCTTTCTTATTTAAATATTATTATCGCTTACATTATTTCATGGAATAAATATTGGTTGATAAAATAACGGAATAAATAATTATGTATATATTGCGAACATTACAGGATAATAAAAGAAATAACGTAAAATTGAAATATTCGTGCAGAGAATTGTAAGCGAGTTCTATAATAATTTATTTATGTTTATGGATAAGGATCAAGTCATTGCAACGTATCATTATGTACATTATCTTGCTGTTATTTCGATCTGATTCTTTTATTACGCTTTATGTATTACAGTATACAATTATCTATATCACATTAAATTTACAAAAAAATACAAAACATCTAGCTGTAATTTTCATATAATGGTGTCAGGTAAAACGGGATTTTTAAACGAAGACTATTTATTGTTGTTTGTTAAGGAAGAATTTGCAAATTTTAAGTATAGATGACAAAATGTAACAGATCCAACATAAAGCCACCATAAAGAAGATAATATAAAACATAAAGGTAAAGGATTATTAAAGATCAGAATCATTTTTCTTAAATCTCTTTATTTATTTTTTATTTGTCCGTTGAATAGAACTATGTATTTCTCAAGCTTAATGAGAGATACTGCGTTAATGAGAGATACTGCGTTATCGCAAATAATTTTACGCTGTATCAGTCTTACAGCAGCTAGAAGACGGCACTTCGCAGGCAGGAATTAAGATCCTGTCGATTTTGCTAGTAAGGCCAGTCAAAAGTTTAACGGATCGTGACGTTGGTACTTCTTTGAAATATAAAAATAAATATTGTTACTTGACATTTTTCCTCAATGAACATAATCCGATTGTTTTTTTTTTTAAGAATTAATTTATTGATAAAGTGAACAGATTAGCAAGTAAATTCACAAATAAAATAACTAACTAATTTCAATAAGTCATATCTCTCCGTAAGCGGAATTTATTCTTTTAAATCTGATACAAAAAAGAAAAATCTTAGGATACTTACGAAATTGGTGAAGCTGGAGGTGGTACTTGAAAATCAAAATCGTATCTCCTCGAAATTGGCATGGATGGAGGTGGTAAAGTCTGGATATTGTACGTATAGGATTTTCCTCGAAGAGGATCCGACGTGATTATTTCCAAAGGCTGAGGAAGTTGTTGTACCTGTGGTACTTGTACAGCAATTGGATATTTTGCTTGTGGTTGATAAGGGAGACTCGGTTCAGTGGACACCATTCGATAATTTAATTTTAGCGGTTGATAGGTACAAGGTTTAGATAAAACCGATTCTGTCACAGGCTTTGCAGGTTCCTGTAAATTATCTTGCAGATAATTATTCGCTGAACAACGATTCACTGGGAACATTATTATAATGTACGATAAAATTGGAGAATAGATATTATTATGAAAAGGATAGCACGCCCCCGAAATGTAATAAAAACTGAAATAATTCTTGATTATATTTAACAAATTGGATAATTGAATAATGTATCACAATAATGCGTGTTTGAAAGAGTTTGAATTGTTATACAATACGATAAGATAATAATTGATAAGATAATAATTGATATCGTGTATACCTTGATTGTAACAGGCAGGTAACGCCGTGGATCCCTGGTGAAAATGAAAAACTTTACGAAGCGTCAAAGAAGCGTAAATAAATAGAATTTACGCTTCTTGGAAACTTCATTAACTTTCCATTAACTTTTCATGGTTTCAAACCTTTATACACGCTTCTTAAACGCTCCGTAAAACATGTATGAAATGTTTTATTACGTTTCCTGTACTCTCCAATAATTCATGTTTCCTTAACGTTTCCTAAACGTTTAACAAAATGTGTACGAAGCATTCCGATACGCTTTCTTTACACTTCAAAAATTTATATTAAGAAACGCTTTGTTTACGCTTCTCAAACGTTCCACAAAAAGTGTACAAAGCCTTCAGATACGCTTTCTTTACACTTCAAAAATTTATATTAAGAAACGCTTTGTTTACGCTTCCCAAACGCTTATATATATTTAAAACTATACATTGCTACTGTTAAAAATGGATTTAAGGAAATGTTTATAGAACTTTTATTGGGTTAAAATTGTAACGAAGCGTTCCGAATAACAAACGCGTACTGTCACCCCCGACATAAACAATTATTACCGCGCCGCACCAACCCGCTTATCACCGACCTGCGGGTATATATACCGCAGGATTTTCGGTGATAAGCATCTTCCTTCCGACCAGCGAGCTGAGCAGGTCTATCCACCGGGACTTAGTCACCGGATCCCGATCGCTTGTGCGTTGAACGAGCAATTCCTCCAAGACGCGCGTTGAGCGTTTCCTAGACTCGCGAGTTGAGCGACAGTACCGATCCGCATTCAAACCGGCTACGAGCTGAGTAGCGATACCCAAGCCCACGTGTTGAGTGGCATGCCGCGTGCTGAGCGGTCACCCGCCTCGCGATGA
Source organism: Crematogaster levior (assembly GCA_901521435.1). Lineage (NCBI taxonomy): Eukaryota > Metazoa > Arthropoda > Insecta > Hymenoptera > Formicidae > Crematogaster > Crematogaster levior. The sequence goes on from CABEGB010000624.1 coordinate 20,962, forward strand.
GAGGCCTCCGCCTTTTCCGAGCCATCCATTAATCCGCCGTACGAATTAATCCGCCGTACGAATTAATCCGCCGTACGAATTAATTCGCCGTACGAGATAATCCGTAACCGCGCCGCCGAGATACCGCGAAGCCTGCCGAACCCGTCCGATCTCCGTAAGCAGGCCCGCGCCGCCGAAACACCGCGAAGCCCGCCGAACGCGCCCGATCTCCGCCGCGAGACCGAACTCCGAGAGCGCGCCGACGATCTCCGGCGAACCGAGCCGAACCCGTTAAGCGGCGTTCACGCGCACCCGCGCCAATAGCGAAACGTTAAGCCGGCAATACCGGACTTGTATATAGTAGGAATAAGTTAGCATGTAAGTTAGTGTATAAGCCGTAGTAATTTAATAAACATAGTTATACGATATTAAACGCACGCCTAATTCACTCAGCCTTCGACTCCACCGCCCGAACTTTGGATAACCGCGGCTATCCGCAGCTCACAGAAATCCACTGTTACAAAATAATCAAGGTTTAGAGTAATATTTGTTTCAGTTTATTATTAAGATATAAATATTTGAGTACATAGAAATACTACTTAGTATTATGTGACAAAAAAGTAAAATACGTCATCATTAATCACCATAACAACCAAATGGCATTTTACATAGATATTTATCGCTTACAAGATCTATAAAAACGCATTGAGCATCTATTTCAAAAGGTTCAATACAAAAAAATTTCCCATAACTTATGAATCGTTTAACTTGAGTATATTTAAAATCTTGATCAGACAATAAAGGTTCTTTTTGCACCACAACCTCTTGCACTAAAATTAATACTTTTGAATCGGATACATATATAATTTTTTTTATAACGGCAATCATTTTATAACAAGTCAAAATATATGAGTCATTATGTTTCTTATTAGTTGCATAAACTTCAGAACAAAATCTTATACCATTATACAACATTTTTTTAAACAACGTACAATTTTCTAAATTAAAATTGTATTCTTTAACACATATATATTCTTCAGGTGAAAATGTACATATTTCTTTTTTACCTAAGAGAACTACTCCTTCGCATCTTATAAAATGTTGCAATTTAGTTTGAATAACATTTTCACAATTTTATTATTGATTTTGTTGATACTAACTCATTGCACAAAATTGGTAAATCACTGAATATCAAAAACTTGCGAGCTATTTGCTTTACAACATAACGTGGACTTTGCAACAATTGCAGCAGATGACGATTCTGTCCTTCATATACAAAAGCATTATGAGTCCAAAGGGGACCCCAGTTTAAAACATTTTGTGCAATGTGCGTTAAAAGATGTACATTTAATACCATTGATGTAACATCAAAATACTTGTTAAATAAGAAAACATAAGTCACAAATAATTCGTGTGCCTTTAGAACATTTTTTTTTCTAACAGACTTTTGCAAAAGTATATTTGTAGCTTTTGATAACATAGCAAGATACTTCAAATATTTTTTTTTTTTAAAAACCTTTCAAACACGGTATACAATAAAATATTAGCCAAGATCTCCATTCAGACGCTTTCCAAATATTTATTTGTGAAAGAGAACGAACAGATCGGGTGATAGAAGTCAAAGCACATATGTTAGTAAAACGTTCATCAATAGCAGATATTAAATGCTTCATAGCTATTTCATCATTTCCCATGTTTTTCCAATATTTTTTACGAGAAGAATCAAAAAGCAATTCTGTATGTAATCGAATCACACCTAAAAGAATACAATGCATATATCGGGCACAAATCCAGCAATCAAATCAAAGAAATGTAATTGTAATAATACTGTTGGTCCCTTTACGCCTTTCACATATCGCTTTCTATCATCACGTTCATTTCGTATACTTCATATACTTTCTCATTTCATATACTTTCTCGATGTCTTTTATAGTAGACTCAGTTGTTCGATCAGGTGCTCTGTATGTGCATAAAGGGAATCTCTGCCCTTTTACTGTATGTTCAGCTTTTTGATAACAAAATGTACATGCATAATAAGAATTGATCCCAGACATATTTAACATTTTAAATCGAGCTACCGAATCAACTATAGCGCACAAAGGAATCACTTTGCTTATTACATCTTTTCCATTGTGATTCCAATGAAAGCCGTGAAGAGATAATTTATTAGCTTGCTCAATAAAAGGTTGTAAGAAGACATTTTGGTTTGGATCATTTTTACCAATATACAATCCAGCAAGTAAGACGTGTTTACTCCTTTCTTTTGGTGGCAGTTCATTTATCGTAATATAAATGGGCCATATGGTTTTGCCACAAGATTTACCCATAGGAATACCATCAGTATTAAATGAATACGAGAAATTATAAAGATGTGAAAGAATATTTCCATTATCAAAGTGTTTTCTATATTCTGCTCCATCATAGATGTCTTCTAAAGCAGTGTCGTAAATTTTTAAACGATTAAATCTATAAGTTAGAAGAGAATCAACAATAGTTGTATTTTTAAAGAAGTCTCTTGAATTGAGATTCTAAATCTATGGATAAAAAATAATTTGAGGAGTTAACACTGATAACATGTCCACAGTTGCAATTGATAGATTCTGGTAAATTATTCTTATTTCCAAAATATTTTTCACATTCTGGACAAAAAATGTGATATTTGAAAATGTCACCTGATCGATCTATATGATTAAAATACATGTATTTGGAGCTTGGAATTGTTTCATATCCATACATTGTATTTATCATTTTTAAAATGTCTGTTTGTGCTAGCCACGATAAATTATGTCTTAATCCTAAAGTCAAACACATAAGCATAACGTCTTCTGCAGTTGATTTTGTACACGGACAAATAGTACGTTTCTGATGTGATTTTTCCTCCCAAAAATTTTGTTCTTTATTGATGCCAGAAAATTGTTGATAGAAAGATGCCACAGATTCTTCCTTTCCTTCAGAATGATTTGTTGAAGAACTTAATTCAGATTCCTGAAAAATTACAGACGTAAGTACTTTCATATAAAATTAATATCAATTGTGAAATATACAAAATACATTTTATAAGCAGAAAAAAATGTATTTTTCATCTAGAAATGTTGTAGTAAATTTGGTTGGGTGCACTAATGCATAAAAGCTATATAAATTTACAATAGTAATTAAAATGTACAATTAAAATAATAAGACTGATAACTGATTATGCAAGTTATTATTTTTTTAAGAAACTTAATAGTTTAATAAAAATAATAAATAATAAAAAAGTAATTTGTAATATTAATTATCTTACTATTTCATTTATTGTACACAATAGTGCTTTAATATACGTGTGCATTAATGCATCCATCTAAAAATATTATTTTGAATATTAAATTATTACCTTATCCATCACATTCATAAGTTCCTTAGAACTGCGAGTATCATTTTCACTTGACATACCATCATCATTTTCACTAAAAATAATGTCATCATTTTCACTTGACATAATTTCATCACCATTTTCAATTGACATAATTTCATCATCATGTTCTATATGTTTCTGAAATAAAAAAAAGAGATAATTAGTATTCCTTTTTTTACAAAAAAGTTTTTACAAAACTTAGGATCTTCGTAGAATGATTAACTTATCAGTTAACGAAAAAAATAAATAAATATTAATAATTTAGTTTATTGCTTTTGCAAACGTTGACTTGATATTCATATTTAAGGTTTAAGACATGAAATAATTATTGTGCGTTAGACAACAAACATAAGACAGTATTGTACGTTACTTTAAAGCAGATTTGAGACATAAAACAGTCTTAAAGTTACAAGTCAGCCATTCTGCTAAAATGCTGACTTGTAATTTCAAGATAATGTTTTACGTCTTAAGTCTGCTTTAAAGTAACGTGCAATACTGTCTTATGTTTGTTGTCTAACGCACAATAATTATTTCATATCTTAAATCTTAAACATGCATATCAAGTCAACGTTTGCAAGAAATAAACGTTTGCAAAAGCAATAAACTAACAATATTTATTTTTTTTGTCTTAAACTGATAAGTCAATCATTCTGCGAAGATAGACCCTTAGCCATTCTGCTACAGTATTAGATATTAGAAAAGTAGTCTTTAATATAATATACATATATATCTGAAAAAGAAAAAAATGAACAATTAATCAAAAAATAAAATTATAAATATTTAAAAGAAAGTATAAATGCAAGATTATTATATTTAAATTATTATTACTTTAAACTGGATCATGTTGAAGTTTTAGGAAGTTAACTTTTTTTTTTAAGTTGTAATGGTTTATGTAAAACAGTTGAAGATGTAACAGTACTTGGAACTATAAATGGATCTGCTACTGTTGCCTCCTTTTCTGTCCTACATAAAATAAACAAAAAATGTTTTCAGTTATATTATGGAAATAAATAATTACACAATTTCTGGTCATTATTATGAAATAAGTACCAAAAATTGTATAATGCTTTTTTATTCTTTTTTACTTATATTTTTAGTAAAATTTTAAATTGACCTCTGCAATATATTTTTATATTTATATTTCTTTGAGTGTTTTGCACGAGGAGATGTACTTCTTCCTTCTCCAAGATCTAGCGCTCGATCTGAGAGATAAGCTGGTAGTGATTTTACCATTTTATAAATGTCACCTTCATAATTATTATTTTTTAATCGTTCTCTCAACAAGTCTACAAAATGAAAAACAAGAGATAAATTATGATAATAACAATAAGAAAAAAGGATACCTAGTATTTCTCTCACAACAATTGAATGTTTACTTTGAGCTAGCATCAGGAATGCAAGTGGAAATTTTTTTAACCCTTCTTTTCTAGGGTAAACCCTCATTAATTTAGCATCTTCGCCGAAAACTCCAACAAGAAGGGCCGTAGCCCAGTCGCAATCATTTTTTGCTGCTTCCATTGCTGCGAAGCCTGCATTCGTGCAATAGAAACCACTCCCAAGATAAATCTGATAAAATAAATGAATTTGTTGCAAGATGTGTTTTATAAAAAAAAATCACTACAAAAAAATAAACTACCTTATTTTCTATTTCCGAAGACATACTGCTACTGCTGAGTCTATCTCCACAATTGTATACCTTTTCTGTAAAATTATAATCAATTTTATATACAGGGTGGACCATTTTAATCCATCCAGTCGAATATTTCGAAAACCAAGCCCGGGAGAGAAAAATTTTTTAGACAAAAGTTGTTTGGTTTCGAGGGGACCATAAGATGGTACCATTGGTTTGACCTTGAAGAATTATTTGAAAGTCACATGAAAGTCATCTCAATTTTTTTAAATGGCATCCCCTATTTTTTATTACATATTCTTGTAGCTGATCCCGAGAGCTTTCCAAAACACTATAATAAAGTATTTTTTCATTAAGTATTTTCCGAGTTATAAAGCTTGAAATAATTTCTTAATTTTACATAAACTGTAAAATATCTCGTAAAATATTCACTTTTCGATAACCTTACCTCAATACTTTTATGCACAGAATAATGAGAGGAATCAATTGGTGTAAAGAAAACACATAGTTGTTTTTAAGAAAAAATATGCAATTTTAACTAACAATTACATATTTTTTCTTAAAAACAACTATGTGTTTTCTTTACACCAATTGATTCCTCTCATTATTCTGTGCATAAAAGTATTGAGGTAAGGTCATCGAAAAGTGAATATTTTACGAGATATTTTACAGTTTATGTAAAATTAAGAAATTATTTCAAGCTTTATAACTCGGAAAATACTTAATGAAAAAATACTTTATTATAGTGTTTTGGAAAGCTCTCGGGATCAGCTACAAGAATATGTAATAAAAAATAGGGGATGCCATTTAAAAAAATTGAGATGACTTTCATGTGACTTTCAAATAATTCTTCAAGGTCAAACCAATGGTACCATCTTATGATCCCCTCGAAACCAAACAACTTTTGTCTGAAAAATTTTTCTCTCCCAAGCTTGGTTTTCGAAATATTCGACTGGATGGATTAAAATGGTCCACCCTGTATATTGTTATAACAATTAGTGTTGAAACAATGCCTATATGAATAAATTATGTACGATTAAGCTAAAAGCAATTTGTGAATATCTTAGAAAGATGGATTATTTTTCAGAAACTGACGTATCAATAAAAAAAGAATTGTTTAGATTAAATGAACTTCATAATGGTGCATTTCATATGACAACTGCTCATTGAAAGCTCACTGAACAGCTGTACGTGATTAGAATATGCTTTTAGACTTTAGACATTAGATCAGTTATGAACAATTGTTCACTAATTGTAAGTTCAATAAGAGCTTGTCACACTAATGCCCGATTCCACCAACGTAGATTAACTTTAATCTCAGTTCAACTTACTCTTCATCTTTTTCTAGTTCTAAGAATTAAAAAAAGATAAAGAGTAAATTGAACTGAGATTAAAGTTAATCTACATTGGTGGAATCGGGCATAAATGTACTCAATCTAGAATAAATAGAAGTGCTCGTTTTTAGCAATGCTTTTTGCTTTTAATTAAGTGCACATAATTCACAGATAGCAAGTGGAATAAACTATTACACAACATTGAATAATAATGTGAAATATTTATGAAAAATTACTAAAATATAAATAAAATTAATATTTTTTGAAAACTATGAGTGAATGTTATTAAAAAGACATACTTATTGAGACATGCATAGACATATCAAACAACTTGAACATGATTCGTTCGTAAAACTTTAAAAAAATATTTAATAAGAACAAATTTTTTAAATGAGAGCTATTACTAAAAGAATTATATACTACATACAAATGGTTTTATTAGTTGAAATATGTGTGTACGTACAATAATTATCAGTTCTTTCTTTCAAAGATATAATGCGATTAAAATTTAAATTTAAATATATTACAAATAATTAAAAAATGTTTAAATAGAATATAATTATATTATTAATTTTACATTTAAGTTTAAATTGTTATCATCTTGTCTTTTTCTGAAAGAGTTGATTATTGTATTGTACACAAATATTTCAGCAATTAAAATTCATCATTGTTTATAAATGTAAGATACATTATTTATAAACATAAGAAAATAAATTGTTGCACTAACTCTACTCACCTAATGATAATTGAATTAAGTCGTAACATTCAGAATAATCTTGTGAATTATATAACCATTCTGTAACATATAGAATATTATTTGAAGTGCTTGAATTAAACTTACTCAACATTTCCTCCATTCTAGAAACAGCTTCACACGCTTGTGAAAAAGGTTCTTTTACAATTTCTATAATATTTTCTTCGATAATCTTGCTACTGTTTTCTATTTTTTCTTCCATTTTCTGTACTTTTTCATTTAAAAGACTTTTCAACTCTTGAAATGCAATAGACACATTACAATCGACTGATAATTTTTCTTGATTTTGTGAGTATTTCTTAGTAGTAGAGCCACAATCTGTTGATATATGTTCAGAGAAATCTCTTTCATCAATTAAATTTTTTTCGATATTATAATTAGATAAAATTTTCTGATATTCTTCTGCTGCTGCTTTTTTTTGCCTTTTTTTAGTGCCTGCATATATATAAAATACATTTTAAAGAAAAGAAGTTATTATATAAATGTATTTATGTATTAAATATCCGTACTTTTTTTAGTGGGCACATCTCAAACATTCAATGTTTATATTTCGAAATCTGAAAGATGTTTAGATTTCGAAATATATATATATTTTTGCTAGCAATTTTGTGACATCTTTAGACATAACAGCTTTGCATTATATTTGATGTCTTTTTGCTAACAAAATTTGCAAGCAAGCACTTGATAAAATCTGCTTTGACAGACTTGGCTATCTGGGTATGTGCTCACATTTTACTGTATCCAGATGACTAAAATTATACTTACTGCTTTTTCTCGATAAGCTATAATTGAAGAAAATGCGTTTTGTTGTGTCTCATCTTGGGAAGTATTGTTAGGTTCATCAAGTACATCTGAAGGCCATGTAGGCCAACTAATTCTTTTATTGTCTTGATTTAATTCTGTGACACTTCCTATGAAATAAGAATATAATGAATTAATATACGAATTTATAAAATGTTACAGAACATTTATTATTATTTTTTATAAAAATAATTTGTTTGAAGAATTATTTTTTTTAGGTCTTACCTGCTAACTTGCTAATAAAAGCATAATATCTTTGTTCTTTTCCTTCTACATCATTCATTGCAGTTTTAACCGAATATAAAATATTGCTGTTGAAGTCTTTATAGTGCTTGGGAGAAAACTGATTACCTTCTTGAGTTTTAATTTTACGTACCAAAATATCTTCTACGTCACCATTGTAATATTTAACTTTGGCGTACCACTTTTTATAATCCGTGGAAGCCATTATACTAAAACTTTTATAACACAATAAAACGTGATATTAAACAAGACGAACTATTACTATTACTTTGTATTTCTATTTTTAAAGAGGAACTAATGTTTTTTTTTAACATTCAAATTCGACACAAATTAATTTAATTTTTGATGATCAACTTGTTTAGCACGTCTTCAACTTCTTTGACACGCTTGGCACGCTTGTACCACAGATAGCCAATGGTCCCTGTTAAGGCGAGACCATGGTGTAAGGAAACATGGTGTGCTCATTATTATATAGAGATAAATATAAAGAAAGTATATAACATTAGATGTTTATATTATATACACATTTTTCAAGTGTAAGCGTTTTGCTCAGCCTTGCGACAAAATTTTGATCGAGAAAAAAAGTCGTTTCTTTATAATCATTTGAAACGACACATGTACAAAGAATACGCATTAGTGTGTACTATTATAACACAAGAAATATCTCTCAGCGAGCGAACTAAAGAAACAGTAAGGAGCGAGCAAGACAGTAATAAGAGCGAGACAGTAATAGGAGAGAGCGAGAGGGGCATAGCTGGCAGAGAAAACTCGAAAGATCGAGTCTTTCCTTCCACGCTGTTATTCCTCTCTCGCTCGCTCTTATTGCCGTCTCGCTCGCTGTTATTGCTGTCTCGCTTGCTCGTACTACTGTCTCGTTCATTCCTATTGCTATCTCGCTCACTCTCATACCGACTGTGTCAGTAACATTTTTATTAGTTCCTTCAAGGCGGCGCTCAAAATCGCTCATGAGTTCGCCGATGACTCCAGCATCCCCTTAATAATACGCGACTTTTTCTTACAAAAATAAATAAATGTATAAATGTACATGTATATATGTATACATCTCATCTCATTTATTTACTTTTGTAAGAAAAAGTCGCGTATTGTTAACCCATGTTATCTAGCGGTCAATAAATCAGGGACGGTTAGTCGCCGCCGCTGGATGGCGCCATGGATATTCTCCATATTCCCCTTGCTCCGCGGAAAGGGGTCGCGGAACAAATCAATGTCCGTGAGTGTACTTATGAATGTCTTACAATAGCAGCCAAATGTAGTATGTATATAAAAATTTGCAAAACAGTTAAACTAACTTTGTAAAAAAGAAGACAGCTTAACTTTGATAATTAATATTTACAAGAATTACTTATAAGAAAAAGTTTATTATGGAGAATAGTAATCAAGGTATATACTTTTTGTTTAAATCAAATAATTTATTAATATGTACCTATATACGCACTCATTTTATTTTATTTTATTTAACTTATATTTTTAATTTAACCTACATACATTTAACTTAACCTATACTTTTAAGTAGATTCGACATAAAATATCTTGTACTTTAAATTGTCTGATATTTCTTGTATATTATATTTTTAGAATCCAAAAGTTTTATCTGCTACATACTGCTATATGAGTTTTTTTCAGAATGTGGACTCAAGTTAAAATATTCGGATTTATTGAAGTTGTGGATTTCGAGTAAAAAGACAGAAAGAATATCAAACATAACAATGAAAATTCAGTCATTATTAAATATTACTGAGTGTGCCGATTCAGTTTATGATAAAATGAAGAAAATAACCGAAGATTACTGCCTAGCATTGAGTAAGAAGTGGAAAGATTGTTCGCGTAACAAAAACTACTTGTTGCAGCGACATCATAAGTGGTTAAACAAAGAAATTCAACTTGTTGATATTTTGCCTAAACAAAAAGCGATTCCCAGTAAATCACAACCACGTAGTCGTGGGAGACCACAAATATCTTTCGAAGACGCTTCATTAAAAACTAAAAGGAGACGTGTTCAAGATTTAATTACATCAAGATCATCTGACGAACTTCGTTTGGCTGTAACATTATTGCAAAAAACTCATAAAACTTCAGACCAGGCACTTCCTCACATAGCTCCGCATGATATAATTGCATTGTATTTAGATTTAGACCTATCAGAAAGAAAATATTTAATACTTAGGTCCTTTGTTAATACTTTACATAAAAGCTCTTACTCGTTTCCGTCCGTAAAAGTCCTTAGACAGATGAAAAGATCATTTTTGCCTTCATCGATATCTGTAACTGAGATATCTGCTGAAGTACATTTGCAAGATTTATTAAACGTAATAGCATTTTAAAAATGGTTAATATCGAAAATGTTACCAATTTAAAGCTCTTATGTAAATGGAGATTTAATGGTAGCTCAGGTCATAGTATTTACAAACAGAAATTCACTGAAAATTCATCTCAAACAGATGAATTTATCTTTGTAATTGCTTTTGTACCACTTAAATTAATAGATACCAGAAATAACAAAGAGTTATGGATAAATCTTCGTCCATCGTCTACGTTTTTTTGCCGTCCAATTAAATTTATATTTATGAAAGAAAGTCAGACATTAGTAAGAGAACAAGAATCTCTTATGATTACCAAAATTAAAAATCTTTCTCCTTACGTGATTACTTCTAATCATTACAATGTGCAAATTGATTTTCAGTTATACTTTACGATATTGGACGGTAATGTTAGCAATATTTTATCCAATACTAATGCGACTTCTAAATGTTTTATATACGGAGCAACTCCTAAAGAAATGAATTTCCCGAGCATAACTCAGAAGTTTCCAAATACTGAAAATTTTCGTTTTGGCTTATCTACACTTCATTGTTGGATAAGATTTTTTGAATGTCTCTTACACATTTCTTATAGACTTTCATTTAAAAAATGGCAATTAAGAGGTAAGGAAGACAAAGAAATCTTTGAACAAACAAAAAAGCAAGTACAAGAAAATTTTAAGGCTCGATTAGGTCTTATTGTAGATAAGCCAAAACCAGGATATGGTTCAAGCAACGATGGTAACACTGCAAGGAGGTTTTTCAGCAATAGTGAAATTAGTTCTCAAGTTACTGGCATCGATAAAAATTTGATAGACAAGTTTTATTTAATTTTAAGAGTGCTATCCAGTTGTAAGGCAATAAATACAATTAAATTTGAAGTACTCCTGCAAGATACTCTAAAATTGTATTTAGCGTTATATAGCTGGTACTATATGCCAAGTAGTGTGCATAAAGTATTAATACACGGCTGTGATGTAATACATTATTTTGATCTACCCATAGGACTCCTTTCTGAGGAGGCTTTAGAGGCTAGACATAAGGAAATTCGAAAAAATCGACTAAATCATACTCGTAAAACAAGCAGAGAGGATACAAATAGAGACCTCATTAATGTTCTTTTACTTACCTCGGACCCTCTAATTTCAAGCCGTAGAAAAACTATCACAAAAAAATCTAATGAAGATTTTTCAGATATTCAAGATTATCTGCTTAACATAAATTCATCAGGAATATCAAATGACATGCCTGATGAATCTATATTACAAGACATGCACTTGAGCGATACTAATTCAGACAGTGAATAGTTATCATTTCTAATAAAAACATGTTTTTGTTTTTAGATATAATATTACATATAATTATTTTTTATTATGGCATGATGATATCTGTTCAGATCGGTTAATACGAAGTGACGAGAATAGTAGCACGAACGAAATTTGACGGATAAACGTTTTTTTGTTTTTTTTTCTTCCCTTTTATTAGGTTATTTTAGGTTCATAAATGTTATAATGTGCAGACGAGTATGGAGAAAACGACCTAGTCCATCGTGGATGTCTGGGGACAGCCATCAGACCAGGAAGGCCGAATGTACAAAAATGGGCAAATTAAACTACGCGCCCCAACACCGCGGCACGGTGGCGCGCAACTCAGCGAAGGAGAAGTCTTGGTGGAGGGGACGGTTCGTGTGAGGGCGCGCAAGAGAGTAGTAGCACAGTATATACAGTAACGCAACTCTCTGTCGGCACCTTTGATGTTAGCGTGGCCAAAACGGAGTGCGCATGCGCGAAGTAAGTAACTCAGTAACGCCATCTGACTTTTTTCTTGCATACTCTCTCGTTCTTCTCTTATTGATACATATGTAGCAATTAATAACAATCTAAAGTAATTTATTTTAATAAAAAAAATATAAAAATAAATAAAAAGATAAATGCAATTAATTATCTTATACATATATTATATTATACGTAATAAAGCAAGCAAAAAAAGAAATAAAATATTTTTAAAAATGTTTAATGTAGTATGGTGAAAAAAACAGAAATTACGGTTATTAAGTTGAAATTACACAATATATATAATTATATAAAATAATTATTAAAGTACAATTACTATTGTATTAATATTGTAAAATATGCATATATGGAGATAAACAAAATATTTCATTAAAGTTAAGAAAGAATTATTTATAAAATTTATATATTTTTTCAATAAAATAATATATTTATTAATATTATATATTTATTAATATTATATTTTGTTATATTATTTATTTATATTATTTACTAATCGCTTCGTAATCGCTTATTTATACGCTTATTTATACAAGAAACTTGCGATAAACTGCGCGATCGTACAATAAACAAGTCATTTATCCCGCCAAATAGGTAGGGTAAGGTTGTAACTAGAGATCTAGATATAAATTATATCTAGATCTCTAGTTGTAACCATTTAATCGGGTATTTTAATGTGTGAGAGAGAACAAAAATAATAAGAGTAAGCGAGAGAGAAGAACTTACTTATTTCGCGCATGCGCACTCCGTTTTGGCCACGCAAAATCGGGGAGAGTTGCGCTACTGTATATACTGTGGTAGTAGCGTGAGTCTGTGACGTTGTTGGTTATCGATTTTTACGCAGTGAGAGAACGATGCTACGAAGTCATAGCAGGGAAAAATAAATACGTTTCTCTAACAGTAGTTTGAGTCATCTTTTCTTTTCTTACAGGAAGCAGCTCAAAATATATAACACCTTGGCAATCCCACCAAACGGACAGCAAGACCTTCTTTGGATGCAACTCAGTTTTGGCGACTGAATCTGCCGGTTTATTTACTTCCTTCCAAGTACGCTTGCGTTTGACGTTGGTATACAACACCCATTTTTCATCGCCAGTCACCAAACGAGCCAAAAAAACCTCTTTTTCCAAGTGTCCGAGCAAAGAAACGGCTGCGCGGATGCGGTCCAACTTGTTCTTTTTAGACAACGAATGTGGTATCCAAGTGTCGAGCTTTAAAGTGAGTCCCATCTTCTTTAAACGCGGTTTATCGATCAATGTTCAGGGCCTCAGCAATCTCTTCCATCGAAATGCGTGCGTTGTTTGCTATTAATGCGCGCAGAACATCGTCATCGATGTCGGAAGGACGCCCAGAACGAGGTTCGTCTTCGAGGTTAAAATCACCACGACGAAATTTTGCAAACCACTTCTTCACCGTTCGAAGGGCTGGTCCAAATAAACTTCCTGAATGTTTTTTGTCGCACGCTAACAGTTATTCCTTTCCGAAACTCGTAAAGCATCACATGTCGAAAATGCAACTTTTCCTTGTCCATCTTCAATAATTTTTTCACGACTTAAATTCAATCAAACCAAGCAATTTCTGATGCTCAAATGACACCTATGACTGTTATTTTTCCAATAATATATAATATACATATGTAAACAACAACAGAGTTGCTATGCTACTTCACTAGCTCTATCTGTACGAATCGGGCACGAACTTTTGCACTGATCCAATACAATCATAAGATGTTTTAAACCAATCACAGAATCGTATTAGCATCTTAAGACATTAGGTTTGTTCGCGTCGCATGCCCCAATATGCTCCTACTCGCTTCTGTTACGTCCCGCGGTTCGATATAAAATAAGATAAGACAAGATAAGATGAATTCTATGTTAAAAGTAATCGTGTGAAATGAGTCTCGAATTAAAGCCGATTGAACTGATCCGCGGTTCGCGAAATTTTCCTTCAAGGGTACTATCTCAGTGTACCTTCGAAGGTGCTCTCCTTTATTGGTTTTCGATCAACCTGCTTACACAGATTTTATCGGGGATTGGCGAGAGCTCACAAGTCGTCACAAAGAGATCAAGGGAAAAATAAAGCTAAATGAAATGAATTATTTATCTCTCAAACCTGTGAAATGCGTTTATTGTCGTTTGGCTCTTTTTGAAGACTCTTCCAAAACCGGTGAGGAACTCTGTCGTTTGTCAAAAAGAGATGGACGAAGAAGGGGGAAATGGACACGTATGAATGTATTTCGTATGTATCTTTCGTCTGGATCTAGTTGCTCGGGATTAGTGTATAAAGGAATGTGTAGGATATTTGAGGAGGGAGTCGATCTTGAAGGTTTTTCCGAAGAAGGGGGGGAAATGGTCTTGGAGGGTTGAGGGAATGAGGAAGGGCCCGGTTGAGGCTCTTCAATCACTAGGGGTGGCTCTCGGGGAATAACTTGGGGGTTAGGTGTAGATAAGTCTATTAGGATGGGTATAGGACGAGGATTCGCTTCAGCTTCTAGATCTATTAAGGGAGGGCGTTCGCGTCTAGTTATTAGGGGGCGAGGGATTGGTGTAGGCGGCTTCTGGATAGGAAGGGGTTTAACTTTTGCAGCTAAAATACGCCGTGGAATGACCAAGGTCGTAGTGCCGCGTGATTTCAATTCTATCTTAGGTGGGTCCGGTTCGACCATCTATTTAAAATAAAACGAAAAGAGAGAATTGGTTTATAGCAACTTAAACCCAAGAATTCGTTATTAAATAAGGATGATAGCGGTATTAACGAAATTACATGAAATATTCAAATTTGAGACATCTGTATAAAATGTTCAATAAGCGTATGAAATATTCAATCAATAAACAATAAGCACATGAAATATTCGATTCAATAAAAGGGTTAACAATAATAATTGACACAGGGTAATTATAAAATATTTTATTTCTTCAGGCAGAGACAAGTTGCTAGCGCAAAAGTAAAAGAGAAAACGAGAGATACTAATAGAAATAAAATTATCGAATAAAACAAATGAACAGTTATAATAATAAAGGAAAGCTTTTGTTGGAAATAGAAGTACATGAATTTAAAATGTTGATTTAATTATTTAGAAAGTTTAATTATAGTGACTGAAAAAAAAATTTGAGATAATTATTCCAATATTTATCATTACAAGGAAGGAAACGGGAACCACGGTCCTCAACCTAGCTCTGCTAGAGTTTATTGGACACGCGTCAAGAGGGAGTTAGTAGACCTTAAAGATTCAAACGGAAATGAAAGTTGTTACTAGTAATATTTAAAAGACTCAATGAAGGCATGTAAAAATTTAATGTATAAATTCTTTTGAAAGAATCTAGCAACTTGTTTATTCTCCTGCCACTTTTCAGCTGTAAGAATGATTATTGTTAATGGGATTTAGGAAAGGGTGATTGCAGTAAATATAAGGCAATTTGTGACGTAAAATCAAATATCAACTCAAAATGTCAAAGTTTGATTTTAATAATTTAGATTAAAAGAAATATTTAAATTATTCGATGATGATTAGTATTACAGCAAAATTACTTGAGTTCTATGACAGAACGAGATTCTAATTTAAAGTCAATGTAAAATATTAAGAATGGTGATTGGGTATAAATTGAAAAATTTATAGTTAATATGTAACGTGGTAATATAATTGTAATTTCTATCAGAGTCAATTGTACATATACGTATGAAATTATAAACCAAAATTTATTCGAATTTCAAATTTAATTGTAATCACTGTTTACGTCACAAGATCATTGTCAATTTCTTTTACATTTAACATATCGTAGTTAAATGAGATACCGTACATTGAACATATCGTAGTTAAATGAGAAGGCCTGCTGAACAGTTATAAATGTATTAACTAAATTCATTAATCATACGCGGTCTACATAAATTTTAAACAATATATTCAATTAAACAATAATGGCGCTAAGGCTTATAGGTCATAAGTGTTCAGCCTGCTATCTCTTAAAATTAATTTATAATAGTTAAGTTTTTGACCTTCAAGTGTTCAAATATATGTGTATATACTTTCGTTTCAAAAATAGCAACTGACAGTTGAATGTATCATCGATTATTCAATAAACTTAATTAAATTAAACAGTAACTTTGAAATTTCACAACGTATTCAATAATTTACATTAATAATATAGGCGTAATGCTAGGCCATAATTATTTCTTTGGGATGATTGAAATAGTTGAACACTTGAATTACACAATATAAAAATCAAACAGGCCGTTTCAATAAGATTATAACAGTTAAGATCTAATAATTCGGATTTTAAAATTCTGCAAGGATGCTATAGGCTCAGCAATATAAGAGTAAAGCGACAAAGTGATTTTGTTACGATTGGAAAAATTTAAGCATCCTTGTTTTAATAAAAAAGGCAATTTAAGGTATAGTTAACGTTAATGAAAGAAAAATTTATTAAAGATTCATAATTATTATTGTAAATTAAATGATGGACATAAAGAGTTACTTAAATGTGTGATGGATTATAAAGGTATGATTGTTCGGCCGTAATAATCAATGATAATATAAGCAAAATAAAGTAATAGAAGACTCACGGTGATTGGGTTCGCAATAACTTTTAATTGGGTTTTTAAATCCTTTTCCTCCTGACCAGATTATCTTTCTGTATCTCTGGTTAATACTGGCTGGTCTGAGTGGAACCGAAAATTTCTAAGTCCCTCCTTTTTTTTTCAACACACTGGAGCACGTCTTTTCACCTTTAACTCTCACTTCTTTCTGTCGACTTTTTTCGCTCCTCTTGATGAGCTACGGCAGATTTTCCGAGCCCTCAAGATTTTAACGGGGGGGGGGTGTACATAGAGTAGGGAGTACGCTCTAGAGTATGCAAAACTTAAAGGGTAGGAAATCGTGACGTACGGCTCTACGTCATGTTAACTTGCATCAGCCTGGTGACGAATAGTTTGGTAAATTATAAATGCAACCCGAGTATTTTTCTCATCTTATCTGTCAGACGTTTTGGCGTCTCGCAACTTTTAATTCAACAATTTTTGCGCGGTGGTATGAGGCGGCAAGAATTGTTGAGACTTATTAACTTTGATAAAGGGTGAAATGAATATTTTTTCGTCAAGGTTGCGGCAAGTGAACAATAATGTTAACTTATTTGTAAGTGTACGACGTGAATTAACCCTTTCAGGGGCACATTTTTCTTGAACTTTTTTTTTTTTAATATGAGTGACTCTTAAGGTTTTTGGGGTCGCTGATTACGAATCTGAGGTCCAATTTTCGAAATTCAAAATGGCGGATCCAATATGGCGGACATAATTTTGAAAAAAGTAATAAATTTATACCAAAATTTGTGAGTAAGGGTTTTTGGGGTCGCTGATTACGAATCTGAGGTCTGATTTTCGAAATTTAAAATGGCGGATCCAATATGGCGGACATGATGTTGAAAAAAGTAATGAATTGTGGCTAAAATTAACGTACAAGTATTTTGAGGTCTCTGAAAACGAATCTGAAGTTAGCTATACCCGATACCGAAAAATTGATTTTTTTGTGAAAAAAAACTCATTTTTTCACGTTTATTGTTTATAACAAATATAAAAAAAATAATTATTGCAATTTTACCTCAGAAATCGATAAATGAGCTCCCCAAGAGTCTAAAAAATGCTCATGTACCTATGGATAGGACAAATCTAATCAGAAATATGAAAAAAACGAAGATAAAATAGGTGGGACATATATGTCCCACTGCTCCTGAAAGGGTTAATAATTCGCATTAATCATTAACACTAGTATGAGATATATAACGTTGCATAGGATGACAAAAGAAATTAACGATAAAGTACAACATATGTATTTAATAATAATAAAAGGAGTAATTTAATTAAAAGAAAATGTTCTGAATAATTTATAAAGCGTGATATATAGTAAGATTGTAACAAAGGAGTTGCGTTTTAACAAGGGCGTAAGAATTGCATGTGTAGGAGGAAGATAGTTTAATTGAATATAGTATATGAGTAATAATGCATTAGACAAGGTAAGTTTAATAGAGTTATGTGTAGTAGCGGTGCGCTAGCCAATAGAGTATAACTTTATACGAGTGCGAGAAAGTAAGCTTAATAAAAGGGAGCGTAGGAAATTATACGTGTGAAACGAGGATAGTTTAATAGAAAGCAAGGCACTTGGAGGATTAGCCGAGCAGAAGTAAAGCATAATTAATTGGTTAATGCAATTAAATTTTAGTCGCCTTATATAATAATTACATGAATTAAAAGTAACTTAAATGTTTAAGTATATAATTAAAATACATATCTAACGCTGGTATAATGTAATAAGTGTATGAGAATATATGTATACGTGTATTGTAACCTTTTTAGCCTTTTTGTATTTTATAATTTTTATATGAATTTCTTATCTTTTCTTTGCACATTCCGTTATAGGGTATATTTATCTGTGTATTAACGAAATTAAAACATAAAATACTATGCAAAATATGAACATATGCTAAAGGGTAGAAATTAAAAATTAAGAACAGAAGAATAATACATATATGGAATAGTGAAATTAACGTTAAACATTATAGAGGATATATGTTTATGTCAAACAATAATTAAAAGAAATGATTTGTAATAACGTAAAATTATAAATAGACATTAATATAATTCGATAACGAATATGTTAGATTTGTTTTTGTATTTGATTTTAATTTTATAATTTTTATCTGGTTTTCCTACCTTTTCGCTTACTAAAGATGATTATTTGAATGCATTGTACGCATCATGACGATATATATATACAGGGTGTCCGATAATTCGAAGTCCACCCGTAAACTGCAGGTAGAGTAGGTTAAACTGAGCATAAAAGTCCTGTATCATTTTTTGATATTCTTAATATTTACCGAGATATTAACGAAAAAAGATCGGCGAATCCGCGCGAGGAAAGCGCGCGCGGCGAGAAGGACGTCCCACCGCTACGTGCTCACTAAGCGCGCAGTGAGACGATGGGAGGAGCCTACGAGCGTAATACTAGAACACTGCGGCGACCGCGCCGAATTATTGGTATAATCCCACCGCTCTATCTCCCACCGCCACACTGCGCGCTTAGTGAGCACGTAGCGGTGGGACGTCCTTCTCGCCGCGCGAGCAAAGCGCGCGCGGATTCGCCGACATTTTTTGTTAATATCTCGGTAAATATTAAGAATATCAAAAAATGATACAGGACTTTTATGCTCAGTTTAACCTACTCTACCTGCAGTTTACGGGTGGACTTCGAATTATCGGACACCCTGTATATATACGCGTATTGTGTCTTATTATAAATATAGTATATGATATTAATTAAAGTTATAGTGATTGGCATACTGTGCCAGTAATAAAAATATATATATAATGAGACTCCCTATGCATGGAAGTCGCGGCACATACTGGGTGAGACATTAGTAATAATTTTAATTGGTATAATTAGATTTTATGTGGGTTTTTTAGATTTTCCGTTTTCTTCCTTTTTATTTTGTTTTCTAATATTTTTCCATCTTTCCAATAGCAACGTCTTGTTGCATATTAGATATATATATAGCAAGAGTATAATAAAACAGCAATTTGTAGAAAAATATATTAATAATAAAATAATGTAATAAAATGTAATTAATAATAAAATAGTGTACTAAAATGGTAAGTATTATAGAAAATAATGATTTTAATACTGGAATATATATATATCTATGTATAATAGTGGAAAAAGGAAAGAGATAATTCGCAATAATGTAAGATTGTGAATAAGTATCTATTAACGCAAAAATTATAAGATAAGAGAGTTTTTTGAATTTTAAAAATTGGCGGGACGTCACACTTCAACACGCTCCAATTCGTTCGCGTCACCGGAACCAATATGGCAACTGAGCGTTCGTGTCGCTTTAAAGCATACCCTAAGGAGCAATTAGGGGCATGCTCTATTTGCCTCAGCTTCGAAGGTGGTGCAGTTGGGGCAGTGTGACAATTCTGTTATGCGCGCATGCGTATAGATAAACCGTGATAATAAAGAATATAAATATACTGTTATATTATAACTGTGATAATAGATAAACTTAGCTATTTGTACCTGTAGTTACAGCATGTTGCCATTAAATGAGAGGATCAACAGTAAATGGTAAGTGTTTTAATCTTTCATATTGAACAGGCATAATAATGTTTTATTAGTTGCCATTATTATACTTTTTATATAATTTAGAAAACTGAAATAATTAATAATAATTTAATACATATATTTATAATATATACTATATCAATGTTGTTTTCTTGTGTAGCACATTGCAGTCAGAGAAAGGTCCCACAAGTGCTAATTTATTAATAAAAAGACCTGTGATAACAAATATTTCAACGATGCCAAAAATGATGACATTTAGGTTAATTAAGCCTGCATGTACTTCTGTCTCAACAGGCTCAACACAATGTTATTGTTATTTTTTTTCACTTTCTTTTATCGCGATTTAGGCTGCGTTCCCACTGAACGCGTCACGCGATGCAGTCTTAGGGTTTGTTCGCGCCAAAGTGCTCAAATCCGTTCGTGTCACTGAGCGTTGGGGCACATGACCTCATCGGTTCCAATCGCTATCTTAGTCGTGATCCAAATACCTCCTGGTATACATTGGAGCATGCGACGCGAACAAACCTATTACTTCAGACTTACATCGCCTTGGATAATTATTTAAAATGCTATATCCAATGAATAATATGATTCTGTATCCAAATAAATTTTGTTACCTTCTTTTTAAAAAAGATAATTTTTATATTAATTACTACACCTTTAAACACACTATATTGAAAAAGCTGTTCTCACATTTATTCTTTCTCTCGTTGATCCAACCATTCCTTAAATATGTCTAACAAAAGTTATTGTCACAATTTTTTACAATTTAATTATTTAATTGTTTCGCACTTATTTTGTTTATTTTCATGTGTTAAAGTACAAGTTAAAAAGAGATACAAAAATTAAAAATCACACATACATATTATCATAATACCGTAATACTTTCAATCCCTTAAAACATATAACTTTAACTTTTATTTTCTTAAAAGTAAAAAACGAAATCTAAATCAATCATTTATGAATTTATGAATTTATTTTATCGAGTATAATGGTGTGTTTTGTAACATACTTAATATTATATCTTACATATCTAAAAAATATTAGTGTCATACATACATAAGTATACTGATTTTTTTATAACATAGGAACTACCAATACACCTTCCCAAGAAAAAGAACAGACCTTAATATTTAGTTACTTCACATTTGGATTAAATAATTAATTTAATCAAAATATCCAAAATTCAATTCGATTAGTTAATTATTTCGTTTAACAATCAAACTAGAGAAAAGAATGCTTTTCAGTGTTTCACTTGTAAGTTACTATTCAAGTCCAAAATAATCACAGTATTCTATATTAATATTTTTCTTTTACTAGGAAATTGTTCATTTAGTCATTTATCCGTATTTCTTATCTCTTCGATAGACTGTTCAGATTCCTAAAAAGTTTGAAACAAAAAAAGAGTTAATATTTATCAACAGTCAATATTTATCAATGAGTTACTATATATCTAGAAATTTGATATTTGACATAAAGAAATATTACTTCTTTTGATATGGAGAATTTAATTCAGATTAAAATTGGTTTCTCAATAGAATAGTTTAGCTTTATCATATAATATAATAGTTATTTTAGTTTAGATAAAATTTAAAAAAATTTTTTTAAATTAAAAAAAACAGATAAAAATAGAAGGATCAGAATTACATTTATCATGAGACGGCTCGGGGTTCACTGCCGAATAGGTCTCTTCCTTGGTTTGAGCCATTCCTAATTGTATCAATTCGTCTCCAATATTCTGTGACAAAAAAGATTCATTCATAAAATTTTTAAATAAATACATGTGTAATACATGTCCTAATGGTAAGTTTTTCTGTTACAAAATTTAAAGATTATTTCAATACAATTTTCAAATAAAATATTGAATATTATAGCTTTCTAAAAATATATCATTAAAATTAATTCCATGCCACAGTATACAACATTCACAACATAAACAGCTGTTCTTTTTAAAATTTATCTATGTTTCGCAATTTATTCACGACTATTTTTTGTTTGCGATAAAATTTGGTATTTATAACACACAGCGCAATTATTCATATAAAATTATAAAAATTCATAAGTTACTACCAAACAATCTTTCATATAGCCCAACAGATTCTTAAATTATATTTTTAAAAATGGCCAATAAGAGAAAAATTAATGATGTGATATCATAAATATTTATCTACATTCTTTAATGCCCCTGGAGATAATAAATTATTTTTAAGTATGGATAATATAAATTAATAATTTATAGATAAAATAATTAATCAATTATTTTAAAGTATTTAATTTATAAATATTTAATACCAAAAATCTAAACATTACAATTATTGTTTTTCGAATATAATAAATTAAAATAATAAATTAATGTTAAAGCTGGCAAAATATAAAAAAATTGTTATAAAATCTCAACCAAGTCGCATATTTGTGACACAATAATGTTTTGCAGAACTTATAAAACCAAAAAGTGTTTAAACAATGGAAACATCGAGCATAGAGTTTAACATTTAAGAAATTGAGAAATCATCTTGTCCCTTTCTCACTTTATTGGTAGCCTCATCGTACAGATCAATGCAAGGAATCAGTGAACTTTGACGACGAGGTTCTTCGTCATCAACCGGACACTCTTTAAAACCTTTAACTTTAGCGACGAGTGGTTTCCATTTGGCTAAATGAACAAGTTCGGCAAACTTCTCAGTAACTTTGATGTTCCACGTTTCTTCTCTAAAAATAATAATATGTTTTTATTGAAAGCGATTGATAACCAAAGTGAAATCCATTGATCAGTAAGATATTAATTTACTGTGGTTTCACGTTTGCCAGCGAACACTCCACAACTTGCGGTCGTAAGTTTATATCTTTCCATATAAGTTCGAACATATCATTTTTAGAGATGATTTCCACATCTCCATAATCTACATAGAAGACTTCGCACATAGTGGAGTTAACGATGGATATTACTTCTGCACGATACCATCTGCCGTCATATGGAAATTTAGCTGCTACCTTCTGGCCTACCGTTATCTAGTACATCAATAAACGATTATAGATAATTGAACTATATTATTAATGATAACATAATATTATGAGTACAATTCCATCTCTCGTTTATATTATTTTAAATCTTTTGCTACAGCAATATTTTGAAGTTAAAGTTTACGAGTCACGTTTTTCCCACTTACTTTTTTCAAAGAATCGATCTCGCGATCTTTGCCATTATCGTAATGCTCCGTCATCTCCTCTATCATGTGCTGTAAAAAATCGTATGCAGGACCAATCACTTGAATCCAGAACAAACTTGGCGATTTCACCGCAGATACATACACATTCATTAAATCATCTATTAAAACCAAAATTTAATTGTAATACAATATCAGATATTAATGAATTTTAATGAAATAAAAATGTAATATGAATGTATTAGGTGTACAACTTAATTCGGTCTGTTTTTTTTTGCTTGAAAATGTATCCCGCGGCTTTGAGTCGTTTCGAAATAGCTTGTTGAGTAACTTCCAATGTTTTTGCGAGCTCTTTTTGCGTTTGACACGAATCTTGATCGAGTAATGTTTCTAATTCTTCATCTTCAAACTTTTTCGGTTGACCCGAACGCTCTTTGTCTTCAACACTAAAATCACCACTTTTAAATCGTCGAAACCATTCTCTGCAAGATTTATCCGATGGTGCAGATTCACCATACACTTCCACAAGCATTCGATGCGCTTCAGCTGCACTTTTCTTCCAATTGAAACAGAAAATCAAAACTTCCCGCAAATGGTGCTTATTTGGAACGAAACTCGACATTTTCAACGCAGTAAAAATTAAACTTGTTGTGCAAAACTCAAAGGCTTGTAAACAATATTTGGTTGACAGATGTTGACACTTCACGATACAGCAAAAATCAGCAGTCGCCGTCAACCATTTATAGCACCTAGAGCTATCTTTTGAAAACGGACCGAACTAAGTTGTACACCTAATAATATAAGTGTAAAATATAAATGTAACAAAATTAAATGTTTCGAATATGAGTTGTTTTGCTTTATGTACCTTGTTGTAATATAGGATCGCTCGGTCCGCGTTCACGTTGCTTGGTACGTACACTTGACGCAAAACACTGCCGTGTTTCTTGATATAAAATATTGTTAGTCGTGCTAGAATCATTATTACATGAAGATGATTCAGATATTTTTTTTATTGCATCCTCACTCCATTCCAGAGATTCCAGATGTGCTACTGCACTGTTTATTAGACTATAGGCAAATTTTACTTGTTTTTCATTTTCCCCACATATTATTACTTTTTCTTTTTTAGCTATAAAAACGAAATCATAATTACAATAATTCCTATTGTATTGATTCTATAAAAAATTAACACAGAATGATTAAAAAAGAATTAGTTGTCATAATATAGTTAACAAAAATATCATTAATTGAGAAGTTGTAACAAACACGTTAAAATAATACGTACAAAGTTCATAACCTTCATAACCATCTGTAAAAGTTTTATCAGGAAGAATTTCTACATCAGAGAACCTTTGTATTTTTCGCACACATCCATTTTCTTTTATGATTCTCTTGCAGGATTCATATGGCAGAGAATATTGAAAAGTTCCATCAAAAGCATCCTTCCATTTTTCTATTATGTTTATAACATTAACATCTTTAAAGTGTGTCTCAGATGGAAATCGCCGTCGAGGTAGAGCTTGAACTTCGCGCTCAACTTCGTCTACTATTTGAATAATAGCTAACACTATTTGATCAGCCTTTCCCTTTAATATAATCTTTCTCTTCAATCCAACTGTAAAAGAATTATTATAATTATTATGGTAACATATAAGTAATCGTTACATACCATATAAGTTGTGTACGTACTTGCAGTTTTATAAACATCCATCTCAAATATAACTTCTGCGCCGCACCATTTTTGTTGAATTTTTAGCTCCCGAAATTCATCCCGATTTCTAAAAATTCTTCCAGAAACTTCGAAAGGCACAAAGAATGTATAGGTTTCGATATCATGACATTTTTCTATTATTTCGCTTATCATATATATTGCCGAGTCAATTTTATCCTTGGAATCAGATCGTAAAATACAATAGGAATAATGTAGGTCTCTCGCTCTTATTATGCTGATAAGCGTGTTAGTTGACTCTTCAATATTTTTTATCACACTGCCATCTTTACCAGTAATAGCGGATACATACTTCTCAGGTATTTCAATTCTTTTTTGTATCGTATCTGATTTTTCATAATATTTCTTTCTATCATCATCATCCTGCAACACAATATTAGATAAGCTTGTTAGAAAACAATTAAATTTCGTTAAATTTCATAATCAGATTTGTTCAAAAAACATAGTATAAAGACATTTTTATATCAAGAAAATTCAAATTTTCACCTTTTCAAACATGTTATAAAATAAAATTGTCATTGACAATCCAAAAGCTAGGGACATGCCGTATAAAATCGGTAATACCGATTGTTTGTTCAAATTTGGTATCAGCTTCATTTTTCTATGGATATTTCAAATCAGGATATATCTTGATATGTAATGTCTGCAATAAATCATCCAAATTAATAATGTTATACATTTCGCACTTTTTTAAATTTTCTTATTAATATTTAAAAAGCATTGAAGAAATTGTTAATTGGAAGGAGAAAATTTTCTCAGCAGTGAGAACATGGAAACATGTATTATTCATATAATTAATTTATCTAATTTATATTTATTTACATATTAATTTTATAATTAACAAAATATATTATTTAATATATCCATTTAATGATTGCTATCCAAATTTACTTTTTTCACTATAAAATATTATTTCAGTATTAAAAAAATATTTTAGTATGTTAGTAAAATTATGTTTTATATATGACAAAAAAGTACAATATGAAAAAAAGTATATTTGGTTTCTTGGGAATTTTTTTGGAATTGAAATTGTTATTCATATGAAGTGACAATCAATGTGTTAATTTTCCATTCTCGTTATTATCTTTCTTTTTAAAATGTAGATAGTAATAAGTTTCACCCAAGTTAATATTTTGCACTCTTTTTTTATGTTTTATTAATACTTAAAAAGCATTAAAATGTTGATTGGAAGAAAACAAAGTTTTCTCAACAGTAATGTGATTATCTTACGTTTAAAAATTCAATCCAACGTAATATTCAATAATTTCATAAATTATTATTAATGTGAAACTCTAACAATAAGACCCATTTCCACCAATGTAGATTATCTCTAATCTCGGTTTAACTTACGTTTATCTTTTTCTAGTTCTAAAAATTAGATTAGAAAATTAAAGTTTTAATTTTTAGAAAAAGATAAAGCATAAGTTAAACCGAGATTAGAGTTAATCTACATTGGTGAAAATAGGCATTAAGAGAAATTATGAAAATAATAAACACTATTAAGAAAGTAATATAAGACATGTTAGTAACAACCGAAAAAAGAATTTCAGTCGGTTGAAATTCATGTTACGTTTTAAGATTATGGTTATTTCTGATTTTACGGAATCATTTAGATCAAAACTAGTTTCTGATTGGCTCTCAAGCTTATGCTTACGTCTTTTCTTACAGTTACGGAACTTCGTGTGCTGGAGCCCTAAAGCCTACTTTACAATGACCGTAACATAATATCATAAAGCTGTAAACGCAGTTGTAAGCGGGAAACACAGACTTTTGCATAATGCATAATACATATGCATAAGAAATTCGATTGGTCGAATTCCTTATGCACATGCTAACGGACCAATCAAATTTCTTATGCATATGCGTTATGCGTTATGCAATGGCTGTGCTCAGGCCCGTATACATAAGGTGCATGCGTATAACATAAGATCACGGACTAAGGAATAGACTACGTTTACACGACAGTCTAAAGCTGATTTAGTAACTACCGTAGTTAATGAATTCTTGCATCCAATTGGTATATTTTTTTAGATCTAAAAGAATATACCAATTGGACGCAAGAATTCTCTAACTACGGTAGTTATTAAATCGGCTTTAAGCTGTCGTGTAAACGTAGTCATAGAGGGACCGAGTCTAAAGTCCTAGTTTTGGCGAGAGGGGATGGTAACTCAAGCGTGCGGGGAGGACTGCTTTCCGCCATATTGATGTAGCAATTCTCAGGGCTATCGCACACAAAATGCATAGCGTTGCGTAAACATAACATAAGACCGCTGGACCAATGCACATATGTAAATCAATATGGCGACTTTTTTCTAGGTGTTTATTGGTCCAGCGGTCTTATGTTATGTTTATGCTACGCTATGTATTTTGTGTGTGATAGCCCTCACACAGAGATCCTGTGTCTGTGACATGGTTACACTCGTGTAGTGGTGCCACGAGACATAACGAGTGACAAGCGTAAAGAGGTTAGGCGGTGATTTTATGTTTTATTATTGTTGTACTATAAATTTTATAAAAAATGGTTAGATGTATAGTACCAGGCTGCTCCATGACAAATGAAAAAAATGAAAGGAAAAACGAACTTCAAAAAAAATTAGAGCAAAATTTAAAAATTAGTTTACATAGGTAAGAAGTTCATCTTATTATTTAGATTAGGTTCCAAAACGTTCTTTTCAAGGAAAATTTTAGAAATATATACTACACGTAATGTATACTATATTATATCGAGTAAAATTTTTCTTGGAGAAGACATTTTGGAACATTACCTTACTATATAACTTTATTCTTACTATATTAAAAAAGGCTGTTTTTATTACAGATTATCAAAAGATATAAATAAAAGAAATTTGTGGCTAAAAAATATTGGATTGGATGAAAATATAAATCTGCATCAGTTTGTTCATTACATTTCAAAGCAGAAGATATAAATAGAACTTTGGATAAAATATTTTTACGTGAAAACGCAGTACCTTATGTATGAAATTTTATAATATTCAACTTTGCTTGGTATACAAATTAATATTAGTAAAATTAGTATTTTTTTATTGAAAGTTTTTTACTTTTTTAGAGTGATGCTTTTGTCGATAGTACTCTTCAATACGAAAACATTGAAAATGAACGGAATTATTTAAATTCATCATTTTCTTCTGATAACCAACTTTTATATTTAGAAGCATCATTTTCATCAAATGATACTCATTGTACCAAAAAACTAAATACTGAAAATCAGGAATACAATGAAGATAAAAATATGTCCATGCAAGCTGATGAACAAATGCTTCTCGATGAATTCACTGGAGAATTAGTTAGGAGAAAAAAACATTTATCAGCTCGTTAGTTAAAATTTTTACATTATTATCTAATTATTTTTATTGTAAATTTTTATTGTAAATTTAAAAAATTTATGAACAATATACTATTTTAAGGTGAACTTCAAGAACATTATACAGTGCTGGATGAAAAACTTTTCGACAACTGTATTACTTCTCCAAAAAATTTACCTGGATATTCAAATATTAGCCGTTCAACGTCTGTCAGTCCTCAACATCTTCAGGATGACAAAGATGACACGATAAAATATTTAAAAGCATCTCTTGAGGAGCACAAACGGAAAAGTCAACAAACAATAAGAAATCTAAAATATTTAATATTGAAAAGAGAAATTATTTTACATCTAACAAGAGAATAAAATATATTAATTAGTTCCAATTCTTATTTCTTAATTCACGCATTAATTTATTCTATTCTTTTTATTTTTAAAATAAATAATTCCAATTTCTTATTTATAATATTTAATAATTATTCCTATTTCTATTTTGTTTATTGTGCGCAGGATCTGACTTTCATTTCTCACACGTACGCAAATAGTGAGTTCTATGTGTGGTGATTACTAAACGAATATGGCGGCCCCCCCCCGCCGCAAACGTGCCCCACCGGTACAGCTTGTGCTCCGTCCCTCTATTCCTTAGTCCGTGGATCGAACCAATTAAAATTGAACCAATGAGCTTGTAATGTAAATCAATATGGCGATTTATTCTGGGTGCTCATTGGTCCAAAGATCTTATGCACAAACTAAGAGGGACGGAGCACAAGCTGTACCGGTAGGGCACGTTTGCGGCGGGGGGGGCCGCCATATTCGTTTAGTAATCACCACACATAGAACTCACTATTTGCGTACGTGTGAGAAATGAAAGTCAGATCCTGCGCACAATAAACAAAATAGAAATAGGAATAATTATTAAATATTATAAATAAGAAATTGGAATTATTTATTTTAAAAATAAAAAGAATAGAATAAATTAATGCGTGAATTAAGAAATAAGAATTGGAACTAATTAATATATTTTATTCTCTTGTTAGATGTAAAATAATTTCTCTTTTCAACAATAAACAACAATAACAACAATAACAACAATAATAAAACATAAAATCACCGCCTAATCTCTTTACCTTTGTCACTCGTTATGTCTCGTGGCACCACTACACAAGTGTAACCATGTCACAGACACAGGATCTCTGTGTGAGAATCGCTACATCAATATGGCGGAAAGCAGTCCCCCCCGCACGCTTGAGTTACCATCCCCTCTCGCCTAAACTAGGACTTTAGACTCGGTCCCTCTATTTCTTAGGGCCTGAGCACAGACCATTGCATAACGCATAACGCATATGCATAAGAAATTTGATTGATCCGTTAGCATGTACATAAGGAATTCGACCAATCGAATTTCTTATGCATATGTATTATGCATTATGCAAAAGTCTGTGTTTCCCGCTTTAGGCGGGGAGCACAGACCATTGCATAACGCATAACGCATATGCATAAGAAATTTGATTGGTCCGTTAGCATGTGCATAAGGAATTCGACCAATCGAATTTCTTATGCATATGTATTATGCATTATGCAAAAGTCTGTGCTCCCCGCCTTAGTCCGTGGTTCGATCTTATGTTATGCATATGTAACTAAAATGTCATTTTTATGATAGCACTTTAGGGCCTGTTTTCAGTTTAATAAAACATAACCAGATTACAAACAAAATGGAAATATTTTATTTTGTTTGTAATCTGGTTATGTTTCATTAAACTGAAAACAAAAATGAAAATATTTTATTTCGTTATAGCAGCACAAATATGGCGACAAGCAGTCCGGTAGAAAAATTAGATCTATTAGATGCCACAACAAATAAAACATACACATTATATATGCGGTCGAATATTTTGTATGGAAGGATATATTAAATCTAACAATTCATCTTCGTCAGAACTGCTTTCACATAATATTTCTACGATCGTACAACATATTAGCATTTTTGCACTTTTGATCATTTTTTAAATTGTTATTTCTTTCTAATCTTCTCTTGCACATAAAGTACAACAAGAGGTTTTGCGTTAACAGATTAGTTGCAATTTGACGTGCACTGCAAGTTGTTTCGAAATATGACGTCACAATTTTGCTGACAAATTAAAATCAATTTCGGAACGGCTTCGGCAGTATATTGTTATGACATTATTTCAACAGCACTGCCAGTAAAAACGGAACACAGCGCATTGTATAAAGCATTTTATCATATCTCTGTTTTTAAATGTAGTTATAAATGCGCTCATATACACAATCTATCTATACAAGTCGAATACATACCTCAGTTAGGTGAGCTAGGTGAAAATTGACCATGAGGCGTGATGAACCGATGATGCGAAAGAGCGTAAGGGCCGTAAGGTTGTATGAAGCCTATTCTACAATAGCAGTAAGTGGTACAGAGTAAGGAGTAAGAAGTAAGGAGTACGAAATAGGATTTGCCCATTTTCATTATTGCCGGTTTTTAACTCGTCAAATCTTATTTCTTACTCCTTACTCTATATTGCTTACTGCTATTGTAGAATGGGCTTGAAGCCTATTCTACAATGGTAGTAAGCAGTACCGAGTAAGGAGTAAGAATTAAGAAGTACGAAATAGGATTTGCCCATTTTCATTACTGCCGGTTTTTAATCTGTCAAATCTTATTTCTTTACTCCTTACTCGGTACTGCTTGCTGCCATTGTAGAATAGGCTTGATGTATCTCTCGCCACAGTATATATAGTATTAGTAGCGCAACTCTATAGGTCCAAACTCATGGACGCGTCATTTGTCGCGCGCGTCACGCGTCATTCTAGAAGTAACTTCTATATTCTAGTGATGCCTAGAATTGGCGCGTTTGACCAGTGATGGGAGATGTGGGATTTTCGTGCGCATCCTCCTGCGCACGTGCCTCAGATTGGCTAGCGACTTACCGCGCTTACTCGCACCGTTCAAAAACTTGCGCAGCTACGTTATATTTTATTATAAAATATTTTTGATTGTGTTGAAATAAAAAGCGATGAAAAATAATATTGATGCAGAAGAATAATTTAAAAGCAGTCATTTAATAATGTTTTTTATTAATGAACAAATGATTAGATTTGTCACATTTTATTAATAATTATTATTATCGGATTTCCAGACCACCCACGAGGTACCGATTAGGGCGCGTTTCTTTTAGATTTAAGTGGGAAGATCGCCTATAGCCCTATGAACCCACAATTTTATTACGTAAAGGAAGTTAGAATTAATTTTATTAGACATTGAAATAAAAAAAATATATAAAAATCAATTTTGAAAACCGAGAAAATAAACCTAAATAATCTAGTCGTACATCGTACTATTAAATAATTCTAAATGTCTATCATTTACTTCAAAATCAAAACAATGCATATCTCGCGACTGAAAATAAGACCGCACGATGCAAAGTGCATTTAAATTATCAGGCGACTTTTTATTTCTTTTCGGACACATAACATCCGTTACTATAGAAAATGTTCTCTCGGCTGGCGCATTAAACTGAGGCAGGCATAAAATTACGGAAAGCAATTTATTTAATTCCGGAAACATGACGGTATCATTAATGTCTTTAATATTAGCAACAAACTTCCACAAATCTTCAATTGTCGCGTTCTGCAAATTAATTTTATCATTATCGATAAATTCTAATGGTAACCCATTCCGCGGACAAAGTAAAGTTATTTATTAAACGCGGGAATTTAGAGGAAACATTAGTCAAATCTACAATTTCGGTTCGCCCTAATCGGTACCTCGTGGGTGGTGTGGAAATCCGATAATAATAATTATTAATAAAATGTGACAAATCTAATCATTTGTTCATTATTAAAAAACATTATTAAATGACTGCTTTTAAATTATTCTTCTGCACCAATATTATTTTTCATCGCTTTTTATTTCAACAGAATCAAAAATATTTTATAATAAAATATAACGTAGCTGCGCAAGTTTTTGAACGGTGCGAGTAAGCGCGGTAAGTCGCTAGCCAATCTGAGGCACGTGCGCAGGAGGATGCGCACGAAAATCCCACATCTCCCATCACTGTTTCGCCTCTTACCTTTTCATGGAGCGAATAAAAGCTAGCGTTTATCCCCACTCCACCGCAAAGCAAACCAGTGTTAAACGCTGTTCGCTTTCGCCTCCTATTGGCTGCGTTCCGATATTCACTGCCAGTACTGAAAATCTATAGTTCGCGTCACATACACTATACAGCGATACAACGATTTTCGACAGAGATGACTAAGATGGCTGCATTCAGCGAATAGACGCTGAAAGTTCGACGAGTCGAACTTTCAGCGTCTATTCGCTGAATGCAGCCATCTTAAGCCAACGGCACACGGTACGATTTTTCGTAGTAGATCGCATACGAGTTAGCCACTACGCATGAGAGCGAGAGAAAGCGAGCGTCTTTCGCTCTCTCTCACTCTCGTGCTTAGTGGCTAACTCGTATGCGATCTACTACGAAAACTCGTACCGTGTGCCGTCGGCTTTAGTCATCTCTGTCGAAAATTGATGGAGTGGGGGTAAAACGCCAGCTTTTACTCGCTGCGTGAAATTGCACCTTTAGGGTACGTTCCAAAACCTTATTCGGGTGCACTATAATACTAGGGGTTTGTTCGCGTCGCAATACCCCAATATGCTCCTACTCACTCCAATACGCTCCAATCTATAGTATACGTAACGTAATACTATAGTTTGGAGCGTATTGGAGCGAGTAGGAGCATGTTGGGGCAAGCGACGCGAACAAACCTTAGAAGTACTATAGCATACGTAACATATACTATAGCAACTTCTAGTGTTATAGTCACCCGGGTAAGGTTTTGGAACGTAGCCTTAAGGTGCAATTTCACGTAGCGTCAAAACGCTAGCGGCTCTCCCCACTTTGGCGCCCTTGGTCGACGCGTCGTTTTGCCGCTTGAAGTTCGGAGAGGCTCAACTCGAGCGAAAAATAGATGTGTTTGAATCGTTTCAGTTGTATCAACAATTTCAAAAAATTAATATGTTAAATTTTAACATTTACAAACCTTAATGTTATTATCAAACGTTCTTTCGGTTGTATGGGCTCTCGAATAACATTTTCTTTTATCAATAGCGATCCAACAATAGATAACAATTCCTCCAATTGTGTTGCGGACATTCGGAAATAATTGTGGAATCGTACTCCATTCTCTATGGTCAGTTTAGGAATTGACACATAATAAAAACTGTGCTCTGGACGATTCTTTAGATATGGTGCTACCCAGTATTGTTTCTTCTTGTACAGTTTCTTTTCATTTTCTTGTAATTTTTGCATAATTGCACACAACACCAGTATTCGTCGTTTCTTAATCTCTTTAGCTGTTACTGACGGCAATGTATTTTGTAAGGTTGTCGATAAAATACTGTTCCGACAGTTTAAACGCACTTTGACACGTATCCTTATTGTCAGTTTTATACACGAATTAAATCTATAGAAAAAATTTAAAAAATACAGAAAATACAAATCCACAGCGACCAGCGATTTGTCGCTCCATGAAAAAGTAGCGGGAGTTTAGCGGCTGGCGTTTTGTCGACAACTCTATTGAGGGGAAATGTATCACAGAGTGGGGAGAGCCGCTAGCGTTTTGACGCTGCGTGAAATTGCACCTTTAGTCTTAAAATCTTAGGTTTGTTCTTTTCAGCTGCACTAGTTCTGCACTAGTTCTGAACTAGAACTGACGAGTACAGTAAAAATTTCATAGGTGCAGAAATGTAGATAGAAACGAAAAGAACGTTACAGTGCAGAAATCAACATGACGCGACACATGATTCCGGATTTTTTTTTCATCAATATTATTTCTTTCATTGTTTGTATTTCTTTGTACATTTTGTTATATATCTTGGTGTAATTTAATAAATACTAATTGATCATCGACAGTACATTGCACTGTATTGCAACTAAAATCAATATCTTGATATTTTAATTTAAATATTACACCTTCTGCAAGAATATTATAATAAGATTATTATATTATACTTATCATCTTTATTTTCTTATTAAATAAATATTTATATATTGAAATTTAGTTCTTAAATAGCTATTTGCATAGATAATGTTTATTGATATATTTAGATACATAATTTTAATACCTTCCAATTTACAAGTAATATTTCCATCTTTATCAATTAAAATATTTCCAGCTGCATCTCTTGTAATATATGCAACACTTATTTTCTCCATGTCGAAAACTTTTTTTTATACGACTAAAGGTCTAATATAATTAATATAAATTCAAAAAGCTAAAAAAACTTTCTATATATCATATATTCTCTTTATATTTACTTTATATATATATATCTGTTTAACAATATATATATATATATATATATATATATATATATACAGGGTTGGGCAAAAGTCCGGAAACGGTCAAATATCTCGAAAAGGATCAACTATAGCGAAAAATATGTAAGTAGCAAAGTTGTAGGGCTTAATAAAATGTACCCAATGATGGCTAAGAAATTTGACTTTGGGTGGAGGACGAAGATTATATGAAGGTCAAATTGAATTTTTTAAATGGCACTGCCTACTTTTTATTGCATATTCTTGTAGCTTATCTCGAGAGCTTTCCAAAACACTATAATAAAGTATTTTTTCATGAAGTATTTTCCGAGTTATAAAGCTTGAAATAATTTCTTAATTTTACGTAAACTATAAAATATCTCGTAAAATATTCATCTTTCGATGACCTTACCTCAATACTTTTATGCACAGAATAATGAGAGGAATCAATTGGTGTTAAGAAAACACATAGTTGTTTTTAAGAAAAAATATGTAATTGTTAGTTACAAATTACACATTTTTTCTTAAAAATAACTATGTGTTTTCTTGACACCAATTGATCCCTCTCATTATTCTGTGCATAAAAGTATTAAGGTAAGGTCATCAAAAGGTGAATATTTTACGAGATATTTTATAGTTTACGTAAAATTAAGAAATTATTTCAAGCTTTATAACTCGGAAAATACTTCATGAAAAAATACTTTATTATAGTGTTTTGGAAAGCTCTCGAGATAAGCTACAAGAATATGCAATAAAAAGTAGGCAGTGCCATTTAAAAAATTCAATTTGACCTTCATATAATCTTCGTCCTCCACCCAAAGTCAAATTTTTAGCCATCATTGGGTACATTTTATTAAGCCCTACAACTTTGCTACTTACATATTTTTCGCTATAGTTGATCCTTTTCGAGATATTTGACCGTTTCCGGACTTTTGCCCAACCCTGTATATATATAGATATATATAAGTTATGTTAATACTTAAAATTTTTTACTATATGTTTGTCTGTCGCTATTGTTATTGCGTATATAAAAAATATTATTTATCACAGTATTTTATACTTCTATTATATTACTACCAATGTGTGTGTGTGTGTGCGTGCGTGCGTGCGTGTGTGTGTGTACAAGTATATGTAAAAATACTGATCAATAATATTTTTATATGCGCAAAAATAATAGTAAAAGACGAATATAGAGTAAAAAATCTTAAGTATTAACATAACTTAAAAAAGTAAATATAAAGATAATATAATTTTTAATTTTAGGTTAAGTTGTACTGTTTTTAATTTTTAATGTTTTTAATTTTAGGTTAAGTTGTACTGTTATTCTCGTTTTGCCTAAGCTGCCATATTGAACTGTACCGCTGCACTAACTCAAGACCTGGGGCAGGCACAGTCTTAGAACATATACTATTGGAAGGAGCATAGGCTTGAAAAGTTGGCTCAGAGAAGATTGACAAGGATGGATATATAATGCGCCTAATCGGCAATGCGCATGCTCCAGACAAATAAAACCGATTCGTACGTAATCTGCGGGAAGGAAGTGTGAGTCAAAAATAAAATGCGGCAAGTAAAGTATTTAAATTAATAACAATATATATTATATTTATTGATTATTAAATAATATTAATTTTGTATATTTGTGTATCTTATGTAGTTATCCTTGTGTCTTTTGTAGTTTTCCTTTTCCTTTAATCCAAACGCTGCTAACCATTTTGTGCGGATTTCAGGGTTCTTCGGAAATCTGTAATCATTCCATATATTATTTTATTCGTCATACATACTGGCTACGTTTACATCGTGGACTTGATACGCGTATCAAATAGTAAATAACTAGTACATTGATTCAGCTATTAGCTGATCAGCTCAAATATACTACTTGATACGCGTATCAAGTGCACGATGTAAACTAGGCCACTAATCCCAGACATTTGTTTTTTTTTAAATTTATTAGTTGTTTCTAATTTATTTTTATAAAAAGTAGCTAGAAATAATGAAATAAAACTTATCAAATATAACCTCAAAACTCACTTTACCAGTTGAAGATTTTAATAATGAATAAGTTATACTTGCACGTGATAGGTAGATGCCTTATCTCGTTCTTTGCAAATGTAGCAATACATCTCACGAACCACCACTTTTATAATCTAATATTTGAAGACTCTTGTTATTCGCAATAGGATGTGATCATATGTCGCCTTTTCATCACCCCGCAGCCCCCGCGCGTATCGACACTTTTATTTGTCGGAGCATGCGCATTGCTGATTAGGCGCATTGTATCTCCATCCTTGTCAATCTTCTCTGAGCCAGCTTGAATGTACAGGGATTATAGGCCTATGCTCCTTCCAGTAGTATATGTTCTAAGGGCACAGTGATGAGAGATGTGGGATTTTTGTGCGCATCTTCCTGCGCACGTGCCTCAGATTGGCTAGCGACTTACCGCGCTTACTCGCACCGTTCAAAAACTTGCGCAGCTATGTTATATTTTATTATAAAATATTTTTGATTCTGTTGAAATAAAAAGCGATGAAAAATAATATTGGTGCAGAAGAATAATTTAAAAGCAGTCATTTAATAATGTTTTTTAATAATGAACAAATGATTAGATTTGTCACATTTTATTAATAATTATTATTATCGGATTTCCACACCACCCACGAGGTACCGATTAGGGCGAACCGAAATTGTAGATTTGACTAATGTTTCCTCTAAATTTCCGCGTTTAATAAATAACTTTACTTTGTCCGCGGAATGGGTTGCGTTACCATTAGAATTTATCGATAATGATAAAATTAATTTGCAGAACGCGACAATTGAAGATTTGTGGAAGTTTGTTACTAATATTAAAGACATTAATGATACCGTCATGTTTCCGGAATTAAATAAATTGCTTTCCGTAATTTTATGCCTGCCTCAGTTTAATGCGCCAGCCGAGAGAATATTTTCTATAGTAACGGATGTTATGTGTCCGAAAAGAAATAAAAAGTCGCCTGATAATTTAAATGCACTTTGCATCGTGCGGTCTTATTTTCAGTCGCGAGATATGCATTGTTTTGATTTTGAAGTAAATGATAGACATTTAGAATTATTTAATAGTACGATGTACGACTAGATTATTTAGGTTTATTTTCTCGGTTTTCAAAATTGATTTTTATATATTTTTTTTATTTCAATGTCTAATAAAATTAATTCTAACTTCCTTTACGTAATAAAATTGTGGGTTCATAGGGCTATAGGCGATCTTCCCACTTAAATCTAAAAGAAACGCGCCCTAATCGGTACCTCGTGGGTGGTCTGGAAATCCGATAATAATAATTATTAATAAAATGTGACAAATCTAATCATTTGTTCATTAATAAAAAACATTATTAAATGACTGCTTTTAAATTATTCTTCTGCATCAATATTATTTTTCATCGCTTTTTATTTCAACACAATCAAAAATATTTTATAATAAAATATAACGTAGCTGCGCAAGTTTTTGAACGGTGCGAGTAAGCGCGGTAAGTCGCTAGCCAATCTGAGGCACGTGCGCAGGAGGATGCGCACAAAAATCCCACATCTCCCATCACTGGGCAGGCAGGTCAGTGAACTGCTGTACTCAGTTCTGTTGCACTATTGAAAAGAACAGTCATCTCTGACATCACTTCTGCTAAAAAGAACGCCTCAGTGTACACTTTATGAACTAGTACAGAAAGTTCAACTGGAAAGAACAAACCTCTTATTATAGATATCATGGCTGCGTTCCGATATTTACCGCCAGTACTGAAAATCTATAGTGTATGTGACGCAAACTATAGATTTTCAGTATTGGCAGTAAATATCGGAACGCAGCCCGTATTACACAATTTAAAATTTGCAGTGGAATCTGTAGCAGAATAATGCAATTGTAGTATCGTGTAATATTGAAAGTATTTTTAAAAGTTAAAAGCTTGTCAATTAAACACATAAAGAATAATAATATAAGAAAACATTTTATTATTATATCATTTTATACATCAGATTTTTTGCAGTTACGGTCATAAGTATTACAATTATAGTATATTATAACAACTATTAGTGCTAATTTTTTGTATGAAATTTGTGTACAGAAACGCATGTACTTTGGTTTTTTGCCTATTTTAAAAAGATAATTTTGGATAATATTGTACATTATCCAAATAATATTGTACAGTAACTTTTATTATTATATATAAAATTGCATTTTGTTTAGTACATTCTTTGAAGGTTTTTTTATCAAACCTAATGGCATAACCAAATTTTTTTCTGTAAATATGTTCATGTCATATATTTTTTCAGGTAAAACATTTTATTAACATATGTCAGTAAAATATTTCATAATCAATATATTTTAAATATTTTATAATTTATATATAAATATTATATATATATATATATATATATATATATATATATTTAAATTCAAATGCTTTAGGTCTATCTATATTTAGATTTAGGAGTTTTACAATTTTAAGATTTTCTTATATAAAATGACGAAGAGGAGAAAGAATCTTATAGTTCATGTAGAGAGAATCTTATAATTTTATTTAAGAAAGAGAATGTAATTCTTGCTAATTGATATTTCTCATGACATTATTCGACGTTATTTTAGAGATGGTAGTTCTAATGAGAAAATTTATGTTCATTTATGATATGTCATTGCTTCGAAAAAGATCTTCATTGTTGTAGGTTATCTAATTTCTTATTGATATTTTGTTGATATTTTATTTGTGATTGTTGATTGATTTGTGGTTGGACCGAGGTGGTTGGACGATAAAGCCGAATTGATTCAAGTATTTAGCCATTTGTGAAAGTATTAGTCCAAGAGCCCATGACATGAATTTGGGTAGGTGTTTTAGGCAACTTGAAATTATAAAAATAAGTAAATTTGAATGTGTGCGATTACGGAATGAAGAGTCTGGCAAAAAGTTTGCGGTTATTTTGCAACTGCGCAGCCTAGTACATTTAAAAAGAAAAAGCATAATCAAAAATAATACTTTTGGCAAAATAAAATTTAGTTATTTTTTAACTTTAGCACCTATAGAAATAAAAAATCAAAATGCCAGACGTTTTGAATGGTTCTGAAATATAGCCAGAGAGAGATTGCCCCCCACGTGACTTGTGAGTTTAGTGTCGTGGCGATCTTTGGGGCAATCTCTCTGGCTATATTTCAGAACCATTCAAAACGTCTGGCATTTTGATTTTTTATTTCTATAGGTGCTAAAGTTAAAAAATAACTAAATTTTATTTTGCCAAAAGTATTATTTTTGATTATGCTTTTTCTTTTTAAATGTACTAGGCTGCGCAGTTGCAAAATAACCGCAAACTTTTTGCCAGACTCTTCATTCCGTAATCGCACACATTCAAATTTACTTATTTTTATAATTTCAAGTTGCCTAAAACACCTACCCAAATTCATGTCATGGGCTCTTGGACTATATTATACGTTCGGAACGGACGAAAGTACACACAAAGGTGACACAGTTAACGAGACTCGCCTTGGGAGATATGTAGGTTACAACGAGGTTATCGTATCTTACTACTTAGAGTTAGTAGAGTTAATTACTTCCCAAAGTTGCTTAACCACTGAGGCATTTGATGCGCAAGACGTTATCTTCATACGAATTTATGAGGATTTTTAATCATTACTTTATATATTTTAATAGGTTAGTATATTATGCAATTTTATAATTATGCTATATGGTATTATATTTACCAACATTAGTTATTCTTATTAATGATGCTTATAAATTTTGTAATGTATTATTAAGAGAGAGAGAGAGAGAAAATATGTTACAATTTCGTTGTTTTTCTTTTTATTAAAATTATCATGGCATGTTTTAATTTTGTTATGAATTTAAATTAAGGACCTTTCACAGGAACCATCAATCAAGTGACAATGTTGACATCCAGAAGGTTGCTCAAAGCTGCTACTATTGGAACAATCGGATTGGGTACTTTGGCATCTCTCAGGGTAAACGAGTATGACATTGGTGCCATTGGTATCGTACGACTGGGCCGTGCTGCATTCACAGTGTTCGAGATTGGCCGTTATTACAAAAGAGAATTATATAACAGCAAATTGGATAGGTCGTCAACAGAGTATAAAGAACTGAAATCAAATGTTCACAAATACGGAGCACAGAAACTACTAGAGCTCTGTTGCGCCAACAAGGGGGTATACATCAAGGTGGGTCAACATGTGGGTGCATTGGATTATTTACTCCCACATGAGTATGTTAATACCATGCGAGTGCTACATAGTTCGGCACCTCAGTCTTCATTCAAGGACGTACTGACCGTGATCAAGGAGGACTTTAAGAAGGATCCGTATGAGATATTTCAAAGCATTGATCCAAAACCTGTAGGCACTGCCAGCCTCGCACAGGTACACAAGGCTGTGCTGAGAAACGGCGATGTGGTAGCTGTGAAGGTACAGCATCGCGCCGTCAAGAGCAATTCTTACGTTGACATCAAGACCATGTCGGCTTTGGTGAGCATCACGTCATTGGTATTCCCAGATTTTAAGTTTCATTGGCTAGTCGATGAGACAAAGAAGAACATCCCACAGGAGTTGGATTTCTCTCTCGAGGGCAGAAACGCTGAGAAAGTACAAAAGCTCTTTAGCGGCTATCGCTGGTTGAAAGTGCCAAAGATATACTGGGACGTGTCTTCATCTCGTGTGCTCACAATGGAGTTTCTGGATGGTGGACAGGTGAATGATCTAGAGTATATGCGCACCCACCAATTGAATCCGTATGAGATTAGCAGCAAGCTTGGTCGGCTATACAGCCACATGATCTTCATCGAAGGTTTTGTTCATTCGGATCCGCATCCCGGTAACATCTTAGTGCGCAATTGTAACTCCCAGGCAGAGATCGTGCTGCTGGATCATGGCCTCTACGCTGATCTGTCGGATCAATTTCGTTGGAACTACTCAAAATTGTGGCTGGCAATCCTCGACGGCGATCGAGAAGCTATGAAGAAATACTGCACGCGTCTTGGCGTCGCCGATTATTATGGTCTGCTGTCGTGCATGGTGTCGGGCAGAACATGGGACACGATTGTGTCAGGAGTGCGTAAAACTCGGTACAATATCCAAGAGAAGGAACTATTTCAGCAGAATATTCCAAACTTATTGCCGGAAATCAGTACTGTACTGGATCGAGTCAATCGGCAGATGTTGCTGATCCTAAAGACCAATGATCTGGTGCGCAGCATCGAGTATTCGTTGCACACTCAGTTCAGAATGTCTGCTATGATGGAGATGTCCAAGTGTTGCGTGCGTTCTGTATACAGCGAGAAGCTCAGACAATGCTCAACTACATGGGATAAATGCTGGATATCATTGACGGAGCGCTGGACACTCTTCAAGTTATCGCTGTATTATATGTACCTAGGCCTGATACACTTTGATTTGAACAGCTCGGTCAATTCTCTATGGACAAAGGACTTTTATCCATTTTAATGAAGACTTCCGTCTAGATTTGGGTTTTTAATACAATTAGAATTGTTGCACTTAGAAAATCTATTTTTTTAACCATTTTTTTTTTTTCCAAAACATCTTTGTGCTCTTTTTTACTAATGATATAGTTAACATAGAATTCGATTTATATTTAATAACTTGTAAAATATGTACAGTTTATTCGCTCTCTTTATACATCAGTCTACCTCTTAATTAGTCATTGTCATTGGAGAAGACTTAATTGTATAAAGCTCATATATTTTTTTTAAATGTACCTTCGCGAAAGATTCTCGCACTGTGCGCGCGCGTGTGTATACACATACATACAATAATTACAACAGAGATAAAGATTTAGACATTCTAGTTACAAATTAGTTTGTTCTGAGTACTTTGCTTTCTTTAGCTAATCGAAGTTCCTCACGATACTCTGCAATTAATGCTTCCCTATCCTTTAGGAACTGCTTATACTCTACTGGGTCTATCTCGCGCACAATTTCGATGCCACATGTACGAGCAATGCCAACTATCATTTGACACATCTGCTGTAGAGTCAACAATGCATTGGGTGGATCCTCCATCTTAATCTTAGCGATCTCGTATAAATGTTTTAGAGTTATTTTGCCAGCTACTTCACCTAAGAAAAAAGATATACGAATTCATTTTCATTATTTTAATTTAATGTTAAATTATTTTTGCGCCTTTGTTGAAATATCAAGGAATTTTGATTATTGAACTACATCTCGAAGATGAGATGTTAAATTATGAACCAAAAATCCAAATCATTAATTTGAAGAAAAGAAATTATGTGCATTTTATCCTTCCTTTCTGTACCCTTTTTTATCTTTCCTTTCTGTATCCCTGCTGCCTGTTTCAAGTAGTATGTCGTTGGCGGCTTATGGATTACCAAATTGTATGTTCTGTCTGAATGCACTTTCACACGACATGGTAATGGAATACCTTCCTTGATGTTAGCTGTTTTCTTATTGAAATCTTTGCAGAAGTTTTCAATATTGATGTTTCTCTAGAATTATAATCACCTGCATTAAACATCGCTAAAACAGATCTTGCAAACTTGATATGATTAATGGAGAGAAAATTAAAATTAGAATTCGTGAGATGTAATAAGCAAAGAAATCAA
The DNA here is from genome assembly GCA_901521435.1 of Crematogaster levior. Taxonomy (NCBI): domain Eukaryota; kingdom Metazoa; phylum Arthropoda; class Insecta; order Hymenoptera; family Formicidae; genus Crematogaster; species Crematogaster levior. Next base: position 64,453 of record CABEGB010000624.1, read on the forward strand.
ATATTCTGATATTCAGCACTATTATACAGTGACATTATAAAATAATACATATCGATGTTATAAATCGGTATAAATTAATGCACAGTTCTATCATAAATTAATATTTTTAGTGATATTACAAAATAATATACATATACAATAGTGATATTCATAATCAAAATAATATACATAACAATAGTGATATTCATAATCCTAACCTGCCCGAGCTGGGATCCAAGCGGCGGCGCGGACGACGCCATCCCCGCGGGAATATCTACGCGTAGTTTCGACGAGTGATCGATCTTCTCGATCAGTTTTTTACCCATTTTCATCTTTCTCACTGTTTTTGACATCCTTTTAACTGTATCTACTCGACTTCCCGAGAATCTAAACGCTCAAACAGCAGTGTTTACAATGAGCAACGACATTTAGGGTTTGTTCTTTTCAGCTGCACTGCTGAACTAGTGCAATAAGTTGGAATGAGACATATATATATTTTTTAGGGATGTTCGATTCCGATTCGATTCTTTACAAAATCGATTTTTTTTGTTTAAAAATCGATTTTTTGAATCGGATTTCTGGTATTCGATTTTTTTGCAAATCGATTATTTACCCTAAGAATCGGAAAACCGATTCCATTTATACATTTCACATTTAAAAGTATCAAATAATTTTTTGGCACTGCATTTTTTTCTCTTGCATCTAAAGGCCATCGCACACAACTTCCATAACTGTAAGCATAAGACGTAACGTAAGAATTAGCCAATGAATGAGCGTATAGGTCAAGGTTCCATTGGTCTATACGCTCATTCATTGGCTAATTCTTACGTTACGTCTTATGCTTACGGTTACGGAAGTTGTGTGCGATGGCCTTAAATCAATTAATTTCACTAAAGGCCATCACACGTAAAAAATTTTAGTCGTAACCATAAGGCCGTAAGCAAATTGACCAATCACGATCACACATTTTTATAATGCAATAAGAATATTTGATTGTGATTGGTCGATTTGCTTACGGCCTTACGATTACGGCTAAAATTTTTCTACGTGCAATGGCCTTAATTGCGAGCAAACGTTTAATGTTTGAGGATGGACATATCGAACAAGAAACGTTATCCATTTTTTATTTAAAATGTCTGACGTTTCATCTATAAATTTCATCTATAAAGTAAATTTTGTATTTTTAATTATGTCGACAACACGATCTGTTTCTACCGAACACAATACGTTCGAAATAATATTTTTACATTTAGTCCGATCCATACTCATGCTTTGTAAGGGCCTATCCAGACAAATTTGCATAGCCGCATAAACATATGCATAAGAAAATTGATTGGTCTATAAGCAAATGCATAAAAAAATAAACCAATCAGATATCTTATACATATGTTTATGCGGTTATGCAAATTTGTTTAAATAGGCCCTAAAACATTCGAATCTTTTCCTATTTGTTGAAAAAATCTAAGGTCGGTATTCATAGTCAGATCTTATATTTAAGATCGTCTTAAGATCTCGTTCAACCAATGAAATGACGCTATACGGCTATTTGATTGACTGAACGAGATCTTAAGACGATCTTAAATATAAGATCTGACTATGAATGCCTAAGTATATGTCTGTCGCAGTTCTATATGAAATGTCATAGCTTATGGACAAAAGAGATTGAGTTCATAAAAAAGTTCAGTGTTGATTATCAATATTTATCAATATTATATATAACTAATATAAGTAATATTATATATAACTAATAAAAGTTAATTTAAAATTAATAAAATGTTAAATATTACGTTTTAATTATGTGTATATATATATATATATATATATATAAATTTTTACGATTTTTTAGATCGATTCTAGCAAAATCGATTTCAATTTTTTGCAGAATCGATTTTTATGATTCAATGCAGAATCGATTTAAGAATCGATTTTTCTAAGAAAATCGAACATCTCATTATTTTTTCACTCTAATAGCGAATTCGGGCACTTGCACTAGTACGCACCGAGTGTGCACAAAGGTTCATTCATAGTCAATTTTTATATTTAAAGATTATTATAAATCCTTTTTTAAATACTAATTAAACAGTAAAATGATGATTTGTACAGCATTAGTATGGATCGTTTTATTGGCTGAAAATTTTTGAATTTGTTAAGATGGTATTTAAATATAAAAATTGACTATGAACAAGCCTTTGTGCACACTCGGTGTGCACTAGTGCAAGTGCCCGAATTCGCTATAACTTATTGCACTAGTTCAGCAGTGCAGCTGAAAAGAACGGACCCATAAGCTGCGTTCGCTTTGGGCGCTCACGCGCTGTAAAGGCCATCGCACACAACTTCCATAACCGTAAGCATAAGACATAACGTAAGAATTAGCCAATGAATGAGCGTATAGACCAATGGAACCTTGACCTATACGCTCATTCATTGGCTAATTCTTACGTTACGTCTTATGCTTACAGTTATGGAAGTTGTGTGCGATGGCCTTAAGCGCTTATAACACGGACTAAGGAAAGTCCTAGTTTAGGCGAGAGGGGATGGTAACTCAAGCATGCAGGGGGAACTGCTTTCCGCCATATTGATGTAGCGATTCTCACACAGAGATCCTGTGTCTGTGACATGGTTACACTCGTGTAGTGGTGCCACGAGACATAACGAGTGACAAGTGTAAAGAGGTTAGGCGGTGATTTTATGTTTTATTATTGTTGTTATTGTTGTTATTGTTGTTTATTGTTGAAAAGAGAAATTATTTTACATCTAACAAGAGAATAAAATATATTAATTAGTTCCAATTCTTATTTCTTAATTCACGGATTAATTTATTCTATTCTTTTTATTTTTAAAATAAATAATTCTAATTTCTTATTTATAATATTTAATAATTATTCCTATTTCTATTTTGTTTATTGTGCGCAGGATCTGACTTTCATTTCTCACACGTACGCAAATAGTGAGTTCTATGTGTGGTGATTACTAAACGAATATGGCGGCCCCCCCCCCGCCGCAAACGTGCCTCACCGGTACAGCTTGTGCTCCGTCCCTCTATTCGTAAAGCGGGAAACACAGACTTTTGCATAATGCATAATACATATGCATAAGAAATTCGATTGGTCGAATTCCTTATGCATATGCTAACGGACCAATCAAATTTCTTATGCATATGCGTTATGCGTTATGCAATGGTCTGTGCTCCCCGCCTTAGTCCGTGGCTTATAAGCATTGCTTATACCATGATGTAAGAAGAAAGGTGAAACAAGTAACCAGATGCGCAGTAGACCATACTCTGGACCAATCAGAAGTAGGTCCAAATTTTGAAATTCAATATGGCTACGGCTCCGGTACTGGGACGTATTTATACTGTTTTTATAGGTTAATCGGAGATAATCGGATTAATCGGAGAAATTCAAAGGCTATTAAAAAAAAGAAGAACGTAAAGGTAAGGTTGAGACTTTGTACATTAATGAAAATTGTGATAATTGTTATTTCAAATTTTTTAAACTTGGATGAGAAGAAATTTGGAAAGATAAAAAATTGAGGTTATATGTATGGCTAAATTGTTGTATTTCATTGTTGTATTGTTTATAACAACAGTGTTTATTGCAACAGTGATTTGTGTTAAAGACAATAAATTGGAAATTATAACGTACAATTCAATGTGTAATGCAGTGTAATGTAATCCGTCTATAATACTTTGTTTAATTATAGAAATCATGCCAAAGTGCTGCATAATCAATTGTGCTAGTCACACAGACAGTACACGTCAAACGAATATTAAATTATTTCGTTTTCCGAAAGACGAAATTATCCGTCAGCAATGGATTGAAGCAGTGGGCGAAATGAAAAGGAAATAAATATTAATGCTGGTAAGTATGCTTATACATTAATGTATGTATGTATGTATGTATGTGTGTGTGTATTACTATGTAATGCATGTATGTATGCTTATATGTTTCTGTTACATTAAATTATTTGTAAAATAGTATGTATGTATGTATGTATGTATGTATGTATGTCGTACATGTATGCATCAGGCATCGTAATAACGCACGCACCGCACGCATGTATCGTATGTATCGGCATCGTACCGCACGTATGTATGTATGTACCCGCACGCATCGCACCGCATCGCATCGCAACGCAATCACGTATGTAATGTACGGGTCCGTACGCATCAAAACGTACTGCGCACCGTATGTACGTACGCAAACACGTACGCATCGCGCACGTACGTATGTCGCACGCATGCACGGGGCATGCACGCATCATGCATCACAGCACGTATGTACCGCACGCATCGGCATGCATGTATGCGCATCGCATGTATCGTACGCGTATCGTATGCACGCACGCACGCATCGCACCGTATCGGTACGGGTATCGCATCCGTATCGCACGCATCGCACGTCCGCATGCATCGCATGTATGTATGTATGTATGTATCGCACGTAATGCTGGTATGTATGCTTATGCGTTGTATGTATGTATGTATGTATGTATGTATGTATGTATTACTATAAGCATGTATGTATGCTTATAGTTTCTGTTACATTAAATTATTTGTAAAATTTTAACAAATGAAGATTTAGAAATAAAAATATGTCGTTTTCATATCCTAATTGCTTAATTTACCTACATAAATTATATAATTTTATTTATATAAATTTATCTATATAAATTTATCTATATAATTTTATCTATATAAATATTTTTATCTATATAAATTATAATTAAATCACCTTTATCTTGTCTAAGATTTATATGTAATTTATTTTAACTTTATCTTGATTATTTTAAGTTATCTAAGCGCTATATATAAATAAAGACATTTTTGCACTTTGTTTGTATTATTTCAAGTATTTTTACATTTTCGTATTTATTTTTTCTAAAAACATCTACATTTTAAGTACGTGTGATTACATATGATTGTTTCGTATTCAAATTGCGCGGATATATTTGGACCTAAATTTCATTGGTTCACCGCACATCGAGCCGTCGAGATGCGCGTTGTTTCACCTTGGGCTGCATTCCGTTTCACGCATGATGCGCGCATGATCTATTGACAACGGACCACTTTGGCCACGACGTCTGGTGGTAAAAGAAAGTACTAGTTTTAGTGTGCAAGCAAAGAATTAATCCATTAGTTTACATTGAATGAATGTTATAAATATTAATTATTTATGTTTTCTATTAACGAATTTTTTCGTTGGGCTGGATCAAATCCCGCTCAGAAAAATATTAGAGACGCAGAAAAAATTCTGCAAGCTGGACATTTGATAAAATGTGGCAAAAATTATGATAATCCAAACAGTGACATTGTGACTTTTACTGCATTGTGTTTACAAACTTCTCATGTAAAGGATAAACCTCACGAAATTCAAGGATCAGTTTCAAAATCGGGAAAAATTTTATCGGTTGAATGCTCGTGCAAGGCTGGTAAGGGCACTCAATGTAAGCACGTGGTGGCTGCTTTATTATACTGTTATCGGTAAGTGATTGTCTAACCTTAAATGTTAGTGAGAAATTAAAAAGTTATTATTATTTTATAAAATATTTTTATTTAACAATAAGTAAGAAAATTTATGTTTTTGTTTTAGAAAAGGGAATCAACTTGGTGTTTTATCCTGTACTGACAAAAAATGTGAGTGGAAAAACCAGCAAGACCGTATTTTTAATTTTAAAGCACGTTGCCAGGCTTCAAACCTATCTATTTTTTCTGTTTTTCCGAAAAAATTTTCGATGTAAACAAAACTGCTATCAGGTTTAGGTATGGCATGAAAACTAATTTCTAAATTTTCATGGGACTTACTACCACAACCATTCACCGCACAATAAACTCTACTGTTATTTTTTGTACGAAGCTTTGATTTAATGAGTTCCATTTTTTTATTAAAAAATTTTTATTTATTTTTAAAATTAATTTTAATGAATTACTCCATATACTTGTGTATTCAAGTGCACACTAAAACTAGTACGTTTTTTTACCACCAGACGTCGTGGCCAAAGTGGTCCGTTGTCAATAGTATACGTAACGTGTACTATAGATAAATGCGTGCATATGTGTGAAACGGAACGCACCCTTGTTTCTTACATCATGGGGCTGCCTATGCCAGTGCCTCTTCCAGTCATGGATCTAAAGAAGATATGGATGGAGTCTAAAGTGTGTATACGGGCAAGGGGGCTGTGAAATTTGCGGCAAGGGGAATGCATAGTGCTGTCTCTTTCTGTAGGTAACCTTCGTATGTTTCCGTCGCATATCCGATGATTCCCGAAAGATTATATATCCCATACATATATGTAATACTACTATATTGCTAGTCACGTATCTTCCCAATAAGCGGCATGAGCGTTGAGGGAGCGAGATAGAAAATACGGTACGCATGCGCATGTGTGTCAAAGTACATGAACTGTACATGCGCAAACGTTCAACGTTGAACGCATGCGTCTACTAACTATGCGTACAGACATATGTAAAAGCAGAAAGTAATATAAAAAAGTGCGTTTATTATATAATACGACTTATTGAATTAATATTATGATAAGAAAAAATGTATAAATAAAAAAAAACGAGATACATCATCTGTTTCTTGCAATCCGCAAACTTTAATCAATTTTTTTCGTATTTCTGCTTTCTTTGGAAATCTAAAAATAATAATTTAATTATTGTGTGTGAACGATCGTGTATACTTAATCTCATTATTGTCATTAAATTTACTTGTGCAAAGAAATATTTTTAGCTTGCCCTGTTTGCCTTTTACTTTTACACTTGTAGCACGATCGCACCATTATTATTATTTTTTTATCACTTTTTATAACTTTTTATAACAAATAAAAGTAATAAAATCACAGTATTCTATACTTTGACAGAAGTATCAAGAATTACACGATTTTATTAGGGTTAAGCTGACTCAACCCGAGCATGCGCATTTGCGTCAAAGTACACGAATTGTGGGAGTGAGAGGTTGATATATGTCTGTCCCGTGATGATTTCGTCAGCTTTTCAGCAGTGTTGGCAATATAGTAGTATTACATATATGATCCCATACAAGACGCAATGCGCAGTTCGGATATCTTCGGTTACATTCGTTACAAAGCCGAAGGTTACCTACAGAAAGAGACAGCACTATGCATTCCCCTTACCGCAAATTTCACGGCCCCCTTGCTATAGACTCCATCCATATCTTTTTAGATCCATGCTTCCAGTATATATATATAGTTCAGTGGTTGCAAAGTGACATACTAACCTCTTTAGTTGTTTGATGGACAATAATAGTAATAGTGAGTTACTGGCTATAAGCACTGAGTATCCGGAATTCGGAAGATTTTTATATTTATTTAATTCTTCGATTATTTGTTTCACTGTTGTGACATTTTCTTGTAAGATAGATAGTTACTAGAACTACTTCAAAATGGGGAAACGCCAACATCAGAAGGATAAAATGTAAGTTACATTATTATCTGCATAACCATTTATTAGGTTCTGACTGTAAAGGTATCTCACTGTTTCTCTCTAATTGTATAACAAACTTTCTGATCTCCCTTAGGTACTTAACGTATACGGAGTGGTCGACATTATATGGTGGAAGAAAATCGGGAACAAATCTGGAAACAAGCGAGGAAAAGACGTTTAGGCGGTTGCCATATGATCATTGTTGCTTATCTTTGCAGCCATTTGAACATCCCTATTGTGACTCGCATGGCAATGTGTATGAATTAGAAGCTATTTTGCAATATATAAAGCAGTTCAGGCACAATCCTGTAACAGGAAAACCATTAGACGCCAAAAGTCTAGTAAAACTGAATTTTTACAAAAATGTACAGGATGAATATCAATGTCCTGTTCTTTTTAAATTGTTCACAAAGCATTCACACATTGTTGCCATTAAAACCACAGGAAATGTATTCTCTTATGAGGTGTGTAAAATATAAATATCCTTTTTTTATTAATTTTACCTCACTTTGGAGGCTACTTTATGTTTTACTTGTATTCCTTTATCTAATACTCTTTCTATAAAATGTAATAAGAAAGTTATTTTCTCAGGCTGTTGAACAGTTGAATATAAAAACTGGGAATTGGAAAGATTTGATAAATGATGAACCATTTATACGCAGCGACATTATCACAATTCAGGATCCAAATAACGCAATGAAATTCAATTTGTCCACATTTCATCATATCAAAAATAACATAAGAGTAGAAGATGAAGGTAAGTTCATAGTTCAAAAGAAGTTAATTCTACAATTCTCTATTTTTATAAGCTACATGTATACAAACAATATTTTTCAGAAACTGTGAGGGAAAGAAACAATCCAAATGCAAAATTAAAAACCTTATCAGTAGAAACCAAGGAGATCCTGGCGGAATTGGAGAGAGACTACAAGCCAGCGAGAAGTGAGAAAGATGAGACATCTACACAGAAGGCTGACAAATTTAACGCTGTTCGTGTATTCATAAGAAGTTTACTTGAATGTTAGAAAAATAATTTCATTTATTTGTACTTTTATTATTTAGGCGCACTATTCCACTGGTGCGGTTGCTGCGGGATTTACTTCGACGATAATGCCGGCGGAGACTACTCATCAGGCGGCTGTAATCGCAGAAGATTTGGTGCGGTACGAAAGAGTCAAGAAAAAAGGTACGTTATCACAGTTGTGCCATGATTATCTTTCATATCCGTAAAAGTCGTAACGAGAATCAAAATAATTCTTATTTATCTTATTTATTTAGGATATATGAGATTACTTACGAATTTTGGCGCTTTAAATCTCGAACTTCACTGTGACCTAGTTCCAAAAACTTGCGAAAACTTCACAAAACATTGCCAGAATGGTTATTACGACGGCACGAAGTTCCATAGGTCAATACGAAATTTTATGGCAAGTATAATATATTGAGCACCAAATCGACCATTTCAAATACATTTCGAAATTTAATCTTTGCTTCTCTTTTTATTTTCTTGTTTTTTTTTGTTTTTTTTTCTTCTTTATTTCGCACAACAATCGAAATATTTCGTTTTTCGACAGATCCAGGGCGGTGATCCGACTAACACGGGCAACGGCGGCAAGTCTATTTGGGGCAAACCGTTTGAGGACGAATTCAAGCCAAATCTGGTCCATCAAGGCAGAGGCATTCTGTCTATGGCAAACTCGGGTCCAAACACCAATGGATCTCAATTGTAAGATTAAAGAGAAAACGAAGTCGGCTTTTTGCATTAATTACACAGTAACTTTTCTTATGAATTTATTATTTTCTTTTCAGTTTTATCACATTTCGATCGTGCAGACATCTAGATCGCAAGCATACAGTCTTTGGGAAAATTGTCGGAGGCCTGGACATTCTGAACGCGATGGAGAGAGTGGAGGTGGACAATAAAGATCGACCGATAGAAGATATAATTATACAGGGTGTTCAGGTCTTCGTAGATCCGTTTCAGGATGCTGACGATCAGCTCGCCGCAGAGCGAGTCGCCGAAGCAGAACGATTGGCTCAAGAAGCACGCCAGAACAAACTGGCGGACAAAACGGACAGGAACGACACCCAAAAGATCTATCGATCGGGTATAGGAAAATATGTGAAACTAGAACAAAAGTAAGATCTTTGTTATGCTTTCGCGAATCGAGATTTATCAACTTTGTCTGTTTACACAGTGTTTAATTCGATTTCCAGATTGGACAAATGGGACGGGAACACGGAGCCTGTCACGAAAAAGAAGAAAGTTCCGTCGCAATCGTATGGAGATTTTTCCTCCTTTAACTTCTAATGGTTTATTCATTCGAACAAATAAAATATCAAATGTAACATATAACATATGTACATAATCTAGTTTACTATATACATAATTTTTCTGGCAGTTTACTATTATATACATAAATTTTCTGACTGTAAAACCTCTGGCACCCAAATCCCTCTTGAACAGTTAAAAAACAAAAATCGACAGTACATAACTGTACAGTAGAAAAGTAAGGAACATTCATTATTATCTACGTTGAGGTCACATATCTAATATTCTCCCGATTGTACAATCTTTAAAAAAGATTGCAATTTACTGACGAGAAATTGAATAAAGGATATTTATTAAATTAAGAATATACATATTTCTTGTCACAAATTTTAATTTTGAGTTAAATTTTACTTTTGCACTGAATTTTTACGATACTTCATGAGATTATTCAATTTAATTAAAATGCGTAACATGTGTATTTTATATTTCTAGACCGTATCGGTAGATTTTACATTCGGGGGCTCCGCGACGCCTAGGGCGGCTACTGATCCAGTTGAGGACCGGAACCTCCATGTTTGACATTCGCCGCGCGGGCGTGCGAGTCGGAGCAGAGTGGAGAGAGTTGTCCAGCGCGCGGCGGTGACGTGAGGACCGCGTTCTCTCGGCGACCGACACGATTTGTTCGGGCAAGTGGAGGCGGCCGTGATACTCCAGAGTTTTGTGGAACGGAGATCCTATCCTTCCGACTCATATCATGGACGACCTAGGTGAGTAAAAGTTCTCGGAAAATTTCGATCAGACTGAGTTAACCTCCCATATAGGCACGCCTAGTCCGTCTGTCATAAAGGGGATACTAACGTGGTTTGACGGGCCACGATCCGCGATTGTGTGAATATCTGCGTCGTACGAGATACTCTTTCGTTAAGCAACATTTAAAATGTTTTCATTCGTGCTTGTCAAAGCTCGTCTACAATACACCGTAAGCTTAGCGTGAGAAGTAACCTTACTTTACCTTGTCCATAACCTTAACCTTTTGTATAAGAAAGTACAGGCATAATTTTTTAAATATTTGTAGCGCTCTGATTCGCTGAACATAAGTTCTGAAGTAGGAGTAAGAAATAAAAATGATTTTTTTCTTTACTCCTACTCTTACTCTTATTCCTATTCTTACTCCATGTATTGCAAGAATTTTTACTCTTACTTCTACTCTTTATTCCGCATATTGTAGATAAACCTTCAAAGATGATTGCTGGGATCGATATTACGTTTCTTTTTGTTTTTTACTGAAGGTACTGACTTTTAAGAGTCATTCATTCCGTTTGTGTCCACCATGTACATTAGAGACTTTAATCTTTTTGATACAATCATGGATGTTTTGTGTCCAACAGATTTTCATCCATGGAAGTTTCTCAAATAAGTCTACATAAAAATATTATATTAAATTTTGTTTGTATTCAAAATAAAATAGGGTGTTGTTCTAAACATATCAAACATATCAAAGTATATTCATGAAATTTTGGAGATTTTTTAAAATCCGTTTAATAATAAAATAATAATAAAATAATAATAAAATAAAAAAATAATTGGAAAATTTCATGGACACGAAAGACCCATGTTTGTATAGATCGGGTGCTATTTTTCACATGATATGGTTAAAAGTTAATTTACTTATCAGTATTCAGAAGCGCGTTCAGTACCGTTACGTTGCGCTGTCATCAAGAATACTGACAGTTCGAGATGTGCTCTCATTTCTATTCTCCAGGTAAGAATGCTGGAGTTTTGTCGAGATACGAATACGTCCCCCGACATCGGGATAATACATCGTTCTCTTCCTCCCTGAGTTCGAAGATGTCATCACTTTGAGACACGTGTCTTCGAGATTTAAGTACTTATGTTGTCATCCGTCAATGAATATTGCAATGTACTTTACTGCATGACAGATGATAAACGAGTCGCGAGGAATCAATTTTACTGACAACTGCAAATTGGCGCTAGTTTTTTATATCAAATCTTTTGTAGGGAGCACATGTAGGTATATTTAGAATGCAGGAAATTATTATATTATACTATATAAAATAACTATATTGTTAGAAGTTATTTTCAATTAGATATTATACATCATACTTATTTATAATTATTTTAAGTTATATCTATTATATATATTTAAATATTATATACAGGGTAGACCATTTTAATCAATACACGCGATCAATATCTCGAAAAGGAGGAGTTTTTTCAAAAAATGTTTCAAATAAAAATTTTATGGCTTGAAGGAGGTCATCAAATGGTGGCAGTGAGAAAAATATCTCATAAAAATATTCACTTTTTGATGACCTTACCTCAATACTTTTATGCACAGAATAATGAGAGGAATCAATTGATGTAAAGAAAACACATAGTTGTTTTTAAGAAAAAAATATGTATAATTGTAAAATGTAATTACATATTTTTTCTGAGAGATGAGATATTAGTTTAAGTAAAATCAAGAAATTATTTCAAGCCTTATAACTCGGAAAATACTTAATGAAAAAATACTTTATTATAGTGTTTTGGAAAGCTCTCAAAATAAACTATAAAAATATGTAATGAAAAATAGGAGGTTCTATTTAAGAAATTGACGGTGATCTTCACGTGACCTTCAAATGACTCTCCAAGGTCAAATCATTGTCACCATTTGAAGTGTCCCTTCAAACCATAAAACTTTTATTTGAAACATTTTTTAAAAAAACTTCTCCTTTTCGAGATATTCGCGTGTATTGATTAAAATGGTCTGTACTCTGTATATATACGTTATATAACGATGTGCATTGGAGGAAATTAACCCTGTCCCATCTATGTAACTCTTGAAAAGCTCTCTTATGCGTTTCGCTGGCAGTTTTTCCGACTTATTTCCAACTTGCTAACTGCAAGTTCGCGTAGAGATCTGCGGATAAAGCGTGTTAAATATCCGCGACGAGAATGGGGAGAAAAACGAGAAGCTGGAGGGGCACGGCCACGATCGTGACTATTATCTCGTATTCCTATATAGCGAGGAGGCCTCGTTACATCAGTGTTATGCTAGCTGTACATTAGTTTGTCACGCACTCGTTATGGTATCGCAACTCGGTGCATTCGTGACGTGAGAAGGGACATTACATTTTACACGCGGATCGGAAATATAAATACAAGACGTCAGGCTGAAAAGATAATCCCGGACAAACGGAGAGAAAAATCCTTGTGTATGATACAGAATTTATGTTATAGATTTATAGAAAAGATTTATAATTTTCATAGACTGTTCAAAATATTATTTTGGACCTATTATATAACAAAAAACTGTCAATTAAATAGAAAATTATTTTTTATCCTCAATATTTCTTTATTTCTATAATGTATAATTTATCTCTAAGATTTAAATTATTTTTTAATGGTAAATATCCTTGCGATAAATTGCATTACACGTGGGTGTTAATTTGGAACCGAACAACTTTAACGGAAATTAGTTTCCAACAGTCTATGATGATTAAATTTGAGAAGTCTATCGGTAATGTGTATTTCAAGTAAGTGCGAAAGACCATTGGACATTTCGCATTCCGAGATTAGTCGAATGTGAACGATATTTCCACATCGTGTTGCACATCTGGTCTGCAAAGTTATTTGGTGACACGGTCGAAAAAAAAGTCTGAGCCATTGCACATACGTCGCTTCGTTAAACGTTGTAATCTTAAACATGGTCAATACGTGAGAATCACTATTTCTCATGGAAACAATTAAGTATTTGTTACAATGTTATCTCAACTGTTCATACTATAAATGAGATTCCTTTAATTAAATGACAACGTATGGGACGTAACGATTCTTTGTGAGAGATCAATGTCGCGTAATTCGCAGAGCCAATCTTTAAGGGTCGGCGGAATATTCGTGCTGATAACACGGTAACCCTGATAATATTAGCAATGTTAGCATATGACGGCTCGATCTGATCATTATGTATATTCTTATTGCTTCGGGAATAGATATGCATTAATCCCTCCCTCCTCTCCTTTCTCCTCCCTCCCTCTCTCTTTCTCTCTCTTTCACCTTCTCTTTCTTTCCCTCTTTCCGCCTCTTGTGGCGTCGTGACGTCTCGTCTCTCTCTTTCTCTCTCTCTCTATTTATATAAAATTATCTTTTTAAACAATAAACAATCAATACAATCTTTTTTATCTTTTTAAAAAAAGAGATGAAAAAAGCGTCAAATATCCAAGTCCATCAAAATAGCTATTTTGTGTGCGAAACAATTATTTTAATTTTTCTTTGGTATAAAAGTAATGAAATATGGTGCAAATTAAGCATGAGTTAATACACATCATAAAATTTAATTCTTTTATTTATATTTAATATAATAATAAGATATTTATGTGAAAGAACTTGTGTATTCAGCATGAAAAATTGTATTTATCATGACATCTCATTCTTTTATCTTTATTCTTTTATTATGCTTATTAAAATAATGAAATATTTTGTTCAACAGATGTTGATAAACAAATCCATGCAATTATTTTATGTGCACGTGAAATTTGTGTGAATAAGTGACTAATTTGATTTAAAATATATGATAAATACACACACACATTCTAAAGAAAAATGTTACAAACAAAAAAGTTGCAGTATTTCAAAAGAGGCATAAGTTAATATTATAGAAATGTTTGTACTTTTGTTGACCTTGAAAGAACCTTGAAAATCATCACCTACAAACATTTTTATTTAAACATTTTTCTCTAGAAACAATATTTTTGAAGATAAAAATTTGTAACGCTTTATTTTGTCCTTACCCTGTATATATATATATATATAAATATCCACATTTGTCTTCCCTTCGCTGTCCAATTTCCCTCTCTCTTCCTCTATCTGTATTCCTCTAGCTTTATTTATTACCTGTCTTTTCTTGCCAATCTCTCTCTTCTCTTTCTCTATTCTGTTCTATCTATTTTCCGCAGTAATTTTCTCTCCCTCTTCGACGCTCTTCCCTTTCTACGAAAGAGGAGACAGCGACCAGGACGAAAGAGGCCGAAAAAAAGCTCTCTCTATGATATTAGGCGCGGGTGAGCGCTGGAAATATACCCGCGTGTGGCATCTCATCTTTCTCTTATTTGCCAGCGTTCACCAAGCCAGCGGCACCATCACAAAGAGTCGCGCGTCCGTGTTGCTCGTGCAGTCGCGACAAATTTCCCGTCGCGTTCTCCACCGTTAACGCGTTGGCCTCGTTACTCGGAGATTTCAAAATTGCGTTGCCGCGCCGAGTCGCCCGATTCCATTTCAACGAATAATCCGTCACGAAGGTGTCTCGATGCAAATTCTACTCGTGAAATTGATCGTATGATAGCGAAAACGATTTTCTTTCCGATCGGTTAGTCTCGAACATTATTCAACTACGTCGTTAATGGAAAAATATATTTTCCGAAAGTCATAAGTTTTGAAAGAAAAGCTGTAGTCTTTTAACTACGTGCTGGTGAAGTGTGAAAAAAATGCTTTAAAGTCATTTTCCATGAGATCTGCATACAGCAACAGTTATCAAGTAAATTGAATGTTGCTGACGTACATTATCGCGATCTATTGACCTAAAGAGAACTCCGTGAGGTGGTCTGAGTGAAATTTACGCGGTGTTAAAATTAGCCTTGTGGTCCACTTGAACCTCACTAATACAGTTAAGGACCAAGCTCTTCCGTTGAACCGCCGAGTAAGTCATTTCGCTCAACACAGTACTTTGAGACACTTCATTTCTTCCTTACGCTCTTATTTCTAAATATTTTAGAGTTCATTGCCCTCCCCGTAGTCGCAAAGATTGATAGGAAACAGACATTTATTCTCACAAAATATCATCTCCTCAAGAGGTCTTGAAGGAAGAAATACAATTTGAATCATATTCATATTATTATCTATTACAGATTTGTTTATTTTTTTTATATCTACTTTTCTTACTATGTCATAAGTTTTTTATCTTATACGCAAGTAGGAAGTAAAAGATGAAATCACTCGTTGTTAACTTGTAACTTATACGTTTGGGAAAACTGATCTTTACGCTAATCCGTTAAATTAGCATCAATTCGATTCCATCATACAACAACGAGTACCGTAATTACCTACCCGAGGTAGAGGGAGAGAGACTTATGTCACCGTTTACTCAACATTCGCCACGTGAGTGAAACACGTGCACACGTACGCACGCGCATCCAAATCTTTCTACACGAGTGTACGTGCGCGCGCAAATATAAAGCAAGGATGGCGATGGATCGGACGATGTACGGCAAGGTGGAGCCGGGTGACATTTATCAACCCTACAGGATCACCATGAAGAAGGGCTCGCCTCCTGGATGTAAGTTTCTCAAACAGGGTGTTCGCCCCACGAACGTTAATAACGCGAATGTTCAATACTTCCTGCGTGAAGGATAATTACTTTAAGGTGGATTCACCTACTTAGCCCTTATGAAGGATTCACTTGAAACTTTGATAGGATGTAGGGATAGAAATAAATACTCAAAACTTCAGGGTAGGTCATTGACCTAAATAAAGAGTAATCAATCGATGAAAATCAACATTTAACACGGGATTACATAGGGTCATGTTCATGACAGTGGTCATTGAATCTTATTGGTTATAAGCGACAGATATCATCGGAAAAGAGTTATGATATAGAATTCGATCTGCTGAACATTATTTTGTCAAGAAAATCGCATGGTATCGACCTTTTAAAAAAGATATTCAGTTGCAAATAGTAAATGTAACCGTATTACATAACACAAGGTGCTGAGCAGATATTTCTCCAGAAACATTTTTTGTAGCTTTTTTTTGCTATAATCGGATATTGGGTCTTTTATTATCTAAATAACATGAATGCAATAGTTTTCTGACTAAGATTCTTTTTCTATGATCAAAAAACTGAGAACCCTATAGCGGGCTCCCGCTATGTACAACCCGCCGTAGTGAATCCACCTTGTGCAGTATTACTAGTTTTTATTGACTCGAATCTTTTATTACTCGAGTAATTAGATTTTCTTACTATAACATCAGCATCTAAATTGAAGATTTACAAAGAAAAAGGATTTTAAAAAATTATCAATTATATGTCTAAAGCTTTATATGTTATTGTAAAATAATTCGAAATCGTTTCGGTCATTAGCGATTTAGTTACCCGTTATAAGAGATTATTTCGAATGACAGTCGTATTAATAAAATGATTACCAAAAGTCGTCGATAATTTTGTCAAAATTGTTCCGAAGCAGATCTCTGTTATGTTCGGAATTGCTCAATTTGGAGAGTTTCTAGTACTATTTGATTTAAATAAATGAATTATTCTACACTATCGATCCTTGAACGTCTCTTCCACATTGCTCTGATTAAGAATCACCAGCGAGAAGAATTACCGCTCGGCCGTGAGATACATGATTTAAATTGATTTTCAGATGTTCCTCAACGACTGAGAAGCAGATACGAATAACGCGACGTAAAAGAATGGAACTAATTTCTAAATGCCTTGCGAGAATATGTTCGACGATATATTATCTGCATTTATAAGTGGATTATGTTCACCGCTTATCTCAGACATGATGTCATTAGACATCCATCAGAATATCCATTGACGATTTTCTTGATCGGCGATCTGGATCTACACCCGCATATAATTAAGCCCTCGGGGCGATTGCCACAATGTTGTCGGCGTGTTCTTTGACGATCGATCGTACGATCGCCGTACGAATTCAAGGTGAATACAGCGGTGCGTAGGTATCTCTTCTTCTTCGATCGTTTCTCGAGGGAATTCGCACCTCCATATGAGGTCAACCTCGCGTGGATTTCCATGATTTCCACTTCCTACGCTCGCTCGGTCGCGATGCAAATCTGTAGGAAGGCGCGATAAAGGAATCGTACGCACTTGAGCCGGTTTAGATACCAGTTAACCAAGTAACCAGTAAAAAAATATTCCGAGAAAAAAGGGACTACGTCCGTGTCGTTCGCGATTACTTCGCAATTAACATCCTTTCCGAGAAACACGGTTTATCGATAGTCGGTAGAGAAAACGAAAAGAGCTTTTGGATTTTTTTCGTATTGAATATCATACTTGTGTATTTTTTCTTTTGGATTACATATAGAATATCTTTGAACATAAAATAAACACTTTGGTCGATTCCAACATTAATTATAGTGCGTCGGGTGTGTTATAGTGATTTGGTTACAATGTATTTTACTCTCAAAGTGTAACACTTCATTATTGATTGCTATTCTAATGTTTGTTTTGTTCGATCAGGATCTTCAGTTTCAAGATCATTTTTGGTTCGTCTATTCGGTGATCTATGTTAAAATTGCGCTAAAATTGGCGAGAAGGTGGTGCGGAAGGAAGGGCGATTTCACGTAATAGAGGTTTCGTAAGCGCAACAACCGCAATAACACGTGGTGCCAGTAGCTCTTAGTCCTGCCAAACATCCAGAGTCGACCGATTATCTCGCCGTCTTCGTTCCGTCACATCCCGACGACGTATTCGCGCACGTGCCCGTGTCACTCCACGTGTCCAGTAGTAGTACTGATCGACGTTGAAACAGAGTTTGATAGAGCCAGACGTTCGTCGATTCCAATCGTCTCCAATCGTGAATCTTTGGTCTCGACGATAATCTTGTTCGTTTAGAATATATAATTACTTTGTTGTCCTTGCCATTATTCATAAGAGTTGAAGTAATCGCGCCCGCGGTTCTTTTTTTGCTTTTACTTCTTTAAGAGCTCGATAGATCGACCTTGAATTTCTTTCGAGCTGTTAAGAAGACCATTATCGTAGATGATGATCCATCAGATCTGATGTCCACACTTTGTTCGAGACATGCAATATTTCCAATCCGCGTGTTACGATCGATAGAGAATGAAACGTGCGTCACTTGATCCGCGAAAATGAGATCCGCGGCTGCGTTTCTGGAGTAAGATTAAAGTGTCCAGCTAAAGAACGAGTCTAGCTAGTTCTGCTCTAATTTGAGGTTTATTTTTACCTCGCTGCCAGCAGAAGTTAGAGCACAACACAGACGCCGTGGTGAATTCAGTTCGCGCGTGATTTACAGAGAATTCGGTCGGAGACAACAGTTATCGTGACCGATATTTTTGACGTAATAATCTTTTTGTCTGTTTACATCCCCGAGCCGCCATCTGTCGCTCCTGCTGTCGCATGTTTTTCACTTCTTCTTGTTAGCAAAGTAATCCAATCGGTATCGATAAGAATGCAGGCTGGCTCAAAAATCACTACTGCAGTACTCATAAGAAGCTATTTGATATAAGATATTATTATATAACGGAGTTGACATCGATTCAAAACATTTATCAGTTGATATCGTCAAAAACATTTACGTTTTGATTGCAATTTCTGTATTTTTTAAATAGATTCATTAACATGTCATGTGTAAAAGCACAATGAAATAGCTTGGCCTTCGCTTTTACGAATTCGCTTTACGAATTTTTGCAGTAATGATCTCTTGGCCAACCTGTAACGTTATAATATCTCACGTTTTGCCATTGTTGACTCGTGTAGAGAAAGTGCGTGAGATTGTTGGAAACGCGTAAAAATGGCGGATGTGATGAAGCCTATTTCGTCGATTTCACCGGTTCGTCTAGCGACGATTCGACGTCATGCACAGTGGGAGCAATACATTAGTAAGTATTGAGAAATTACTTCTAATTAAGCCCTAATTCTGACAGGATATGTGGCAATATGCATCTCTTTATCTAAGATGCCTAAATGCTCGTCTTAGCAAATTGTTTTCTCGATATATAGATATATCCTAATATTTGTTCTTTTCTTATTTACCTTTGTTTTCAAATAACAAATTTTATGATTCGTGAAAATTAGATTTATTATCGTTTTTATTATTTTCTGTTTAACAATTATCTTATATTTTTCGAAATATTTTGGAAGCTGACAACTTTAAGTCGTACTTTTTTTTCTTATGATATTTACATATCATGATGTGCACATTTTCAAGTTGGTCTTTTAAAATAAATAAATTTAAGTTAGTACTCTTCTTTGTTTTGCGAGGTTTCGCATTAACACCACACATCTGGCTGCGATTAGGCTTGCGAATAATTCCGATTGATGAAAATTCGTGTTATAGCAATAAGGGGGAAGACAGTCGTCATATAGTTAACGCGAGTTCTCTGTCCTTGCTTCGCGGTTTACGCAAGATACACGCGCGTGTTACACACTCGTGGTACGCGCGATATTGATGTTTGCTCATAGTATGAATCAGTCGTGCAAAATAGACCTCGATAAGCTTAGCAGGCTCCATGCCAGCGTTGAAGTCCCATTCAGACGATATCCAATCCGCGAGTACATGCGAGGCACAAAAAAAGATCTACGTTAGCGAAGTGCAAAAGCACATCGCGCATGCAACGTGCGCAAGGAAGCACGCGCACTTGAATTTGGGTGAATCGATCTTATGGTAAACAAGTTCGCGAGTATTTTTTAAAATTTCACGAATTATGCTCACACATTATCGATCTTATCGAGATAACTGAATTTCGTGTCGCAACACTTGTATAACTCATTCAACTGTGTTTACTCTAACATTATGTTTTTAATAACACGTAAATGAATCCTTGACTCACGTATATTTTTATTCTTGAACGCAATTTGTTTTTACTTGAACATGAAATGTTTTCTTCAGCTAGAAATATTCTCACTTGCATTAATATCAAATAAGTTATGCGGAGTATTTTATTTTCAAAATAGTATTTTTATTTCTAAAATTGTTTATAACAAATCCGATGACATTATTCGAAAGGTATTTATTCTTGAATCAAGAAGTACGTATTCGAAAGCGCCACTTATATTCGAAGTTCACTTGTTTTTGCGTTCGTTGCCGCTTGGCAACTCTGCTAGCTCAGTAAGATGGCGGAAATAGATGTAGGTGCATAAGTGAAGAAAGATTTTTTATTGAAATGTTACTCTTTACTGAATTACTGAGAACGTTTCTGTATTTTCGACACGTCTGGCCAGTATTTATTAGTCACTATTAGTCACTATTAGTATTAATCATAACATTTCGGCCTCAGGTTTAGGCTCTTTTCAAGTGAAATTGTATCTGATAATGTGGATCAGACAACGCACGCTAACATCGGGCTCGTTGACATTGCGTCCAGACTATATCAATCTTGCAGCTATTAGGATTATAAACATTAGTAATCAAGCGCAGAAATAGATATGAATTACTGAGTAAATTTTGTATTTAATTAAGAATTTTTCTTTTTTTGTCTGAAAAATTTTATTTTTAATACATCATAGCATTAGCATTTTTTTCAATGGTCTTTTACCAACTTAATCCAAATTGGTAATTATTAATCCAATTCATTAACCCTCACTTGATGGCTAGATCCGATACTCATACTGATTTTTACGTTTTTAAAATAATGGGTCACAACGGAGGGACCCAATATGTATCTCACTATGGCTGCGTGTTAACAACCATATGTGTTAACTGTGTACATTCAATACACCCGACAAAAATATTGGTAGAAGATAAATTCACCATTTTCACTTACTTTTGCAAGTCTGAACGATTTGAGACATGTTTAAATTATTGAATAATGAGTAACTTGAGTAACATTTTAATCAAAAAGGAACTTTGGTACCCTTTCTTCATTTACGCCTCACTACGTCTATTTTCGTCATTTTAATGTTACTCAGAGAATTCCATGCTCAAATGAAGACAAATTCATTGAAGAACAAAAATATATATGAGTTAAGTACCCAGGTAGCAAGCATACGTTATTTTGACGTCAAAATTTGGTTAGTTTTAACCAAAGTTTTAACCAAAAATGACGAGATGTAATGACGTGAAAATGATGGAAAAGTGACAGACTAATGTCACAGACTGATGACGACATTTCAAGACAGTAAAAAGATGTGACTTTTGACCATTTTTGATCTATTAGTAACGTTTTAATGACGTCCCAAGTAGTAAGATGACGTATTAATAACGTTTTAATGACGCCTCTATCGTCAATAATTTATTAAAACGTCATTAAAACATCGTCCCGTATACATCCTGCTACTTAACTCGATCATGAATCTTTTCCTCTACCATGAACTTATAAAAAGTGAAAAATTTCATTGACGAATATTCAATTCATTAACGAAACTTTTCATTTTTCACGAGTTTATACTAGAGGAAAAAATTGATGATTGAGGCCATGATGATAGAGAATAGTAAACTTAAAATTTGAAACAAGTAGATTTATTAATATAAAATACATACATTTTCAATCTTTAAAAATAAAGGTAAGTATACATATTATATATTAACATTTAACTTAACTTTTCTACGCAGCATTTATCAAAATAACTAACTTAACTATAAAAAAATAAACATTACGTAAACAATAGAGTGGTCCTTAAATGTGCTGCTAATGAATTTTTACCGTGCCGCCTCCTAAACCCATTCGAAATAAATAGAAAAAAATGTATTGTAAATTGCAATACTGTAATTTAACTTTAAATCGTCCTTCAAGAGGCTTACTTTTTTCCATTTAAATAACACAAGGTTTCATCATAACTTAACATAATTTATTTTTTTGCTGACTATTACCCTGCTAAAAATTTTTAACTGTTGGACATCATCAAGTATAAATACTACTATTTTGGGGAAAATCTTTGTTTGTAGTTAATTTTTACATTATTATTATTATTATTATTATTATTATTATTATTATTATTATTTTGCGCACATATCGTTCAATTTTTAACTTTTTAATATTTGATTCTATTAATATCAATATTAAAAAATAATATTAATTACAATGATAATTAATAACAATGAATATTAACAACAAAGTTACTTTACATTAATTAAAAAATTTTTAATTTAAAAATTGAGATCTATTAGAACTTGTCTGTAAAGAAAAAGTAGAAGGACATACTGTATATCAACCTGAACTAAATAATTGAACCTGAATTACCGAAGTTTCCCTATTTCTTTTAATCTAAAATTATAAATTTAGAAATTAAAAAAAAATAAAAACTATAATAGATTTCCGATCAAAATCCAAATTAAAGAATTTTATCATGAGGGATGGGATCAAGCTCAATATGCGTTTCAAAATATGCGTTCAAACATCCATATCACAAATCGAAAATCACAAATTTCATTTTCTACGATATGAATAATATTTGTAAAAAATTATATTTCATATATTATACTTGTGATGGGGAGATTTTGACTAAATTAATTTCGAATTTTTAGTCGAAAGTACCTACAAGATTCAAAATATACTTATAAGTTTCTATCGTAATCAAATCTTTTAGAAGTAGTACTTGAACTTCAAGAAAGAAATTATTTAAAGAATGTAATGTGTAAATCTTGGTAACTTTTATTTTATGTTTTTAATTATTTTTATCATATTAGTATTTAGTTTCACGATTTATATATAATTTCATATTTGTAATAATAAAAAAATAATATAGATATTACATATTACATATAGATATTACATATAATTATTGCTTTATCTAAATATTTTAATTCGAAGAAATATAAAATTTCTGGTAAAGTGCTCATAAAAAATTCAAATATATTTGATCCAGGTTCGTGTCTACTTAGGATAATATTGTTATTTTTTTAAGGAATCATAAAAAGTTCGGAACTATGCGAATAGATTTGAATTTACTTAGATATTAATAAAAGTTATCTAAAAGTACATTTGAAATAAACATTTAAAATAAAAGAAGTCAAGTTCTTACTTTCTTCTGAAAATGAAGTAAAAAAAGTTCTTAAAAAAGTGAAGTAGGAGAAATCTTTCTTCTCTCCTAGATCCCCTAGGAAACAACCGAATGTTTCCTCCAAGCTACATGTTTCTACGCAGTGTAATTGATTTTCCCGTAACCAGACTTTGCGGAACAACCAACCATTAAAGCCAGACTTAAATGACGTATGGCTCGGCCATTTTTATTCTTTTCAATATGTTCGTTTTACGATTTTTTTTTCTTTTAACTTGTTGATAGGTTGAGCCATGCGTCGTTTATGTCCGGCTTTAGGTATTCGTTTCTTCTAAACACCGCAGCTTCCAACATACGGGAATGCCCCACTACTGTCTTAATGCCTGCTTAATGTCCTTCCTCCTCTCCAGCCTCACTCTTTCCTCCAGCTCGTGGTATCGCCTTCTTGCGCACTTCAATAACAATCAGTCCCATCGACGTTCCCGTACGTGCTGCGTCGCTCGCACGCGTGCATTCGCCTCATTAACACGTGTTGTCCCTCTGAAGTGTGTGGAAGAACCCGACGCGGAACTGTCTGGAATCTCTCGCGAGATGAGACGAAAGTGCGAGTTGTTGTGAGGTGAACGCGAGAAAAGCTGCGCGAACGACGATACAAAACTGTACTTTAACTTCATCGTTCTCGAGAATTAATTACGGTCCGACCTCGGTACTCAACGTTTCTTGCTCAACGTTTATCTCATACTTCTACGACTGTTTTCGCATTCTAAAACGTAGACGATGACGAGTGTGATAATAACGACAATAGTAATCCCAGGATGTGTACACAATTAGCGCGATAGGTGCTGCAATTCGCGATAAATTTAATTAAAGCTCGATAAACACTTTACTTTTCTTATCTGCGCCAGTGCGCTTTGATATAATAGAACAGTGTTTTGTTTCGTTTTGTTTTTCTCACATTTCGCTTCGGTAAACTAACCCACCGCTATATTTCTCGGTATAACGTCTTACATATGCATTGTTCTTTAATTCAAATTCTTTGTTAATTTTTTATGAAATCTCACACGAAAATTTTTAATGATTTTGTCTTTTACATCTTTCACTTCTTTTTATAATTATTTGCTTACGGAGGAGGCCGACGTCTGAGTCATTTGCAAGAAAGGTCTCAACCCAGTGACTTTTTTCGCTCGTGGATTTGTTTCGGGTTTTGCGCTTTCTCCACACTTTTGCTCCTACTCGTCGAGGTCAGTTCGAAACTCGCGTTTGCCGCTCGCGAGGTTCAACGTTCCTGAAATAGTGGGTGTGTCGGACCTCTCGAAAACGCACGATGGAGACGACGCGTGTATCCGAAGAGGAGAACTTGTACCAGGTGTACAATTATGAGAGAGCGACCAGTAACCTCGTTACTCTCGGTAAACTTACTTCTCTGATAATTAAGCTTATACTGAGAAAAAAGTTGTTAATATAACTACTGTCTATTTCTACCAATGCAGATTAACTTTAATTTCAGTTTAACTTACTTTTTATCTTCTCTTAATTTTTAGAATTAGAAAAAGATAAAAAATAAAATATTTTTTAAATTCCATACTTTTTTTTCAGTGTAGGCTTGAATAACGAGCTAGCCTTAGCGGGACGAACGAATCGGTGATTTCTGAAAAAAGTTTCTAAGTTTCTAGAGGCTTTTAAGGAAATCTCTTATGGACAGAGAAAGTTCATACAAGACAAATCCTTTACCGTCGATACCACGCATGAGAAATCTGCTATAAACGTACGTCAGGAAAGGACATAAATTTGCAATACGTGGTTTCACGCGAATATGAGTAAAAAAAAAAGTTCATATCTCGTTCCAGCTTTTTCATTAAACCTCCACATATTTTCTTTATGTATTCAACATCAAATATGTAATTAAACATAATTAAAATATAATTTCATACATCTGTCAGGAATTTATGTTTGTTCTATCTTTATTTGTCGTTTACATGAATTTCGTATTCGCATAAATTATACGGTGTTATATGGTGCTTAGCTCGTGCAGATAAATGAATGTCTGAGATTTTAAGTTAAATAAATGAAACGCCATAGCAATCGCACATTGGCCAAGAACAGTGATGAAACGGTTGGGCATGGCATCATCGCGAAACAATGTCGTGACTTTTTTTTTACATACGAAAGCTCGAAATTAAATAAGTAAGCTTGATTGACCCAATAATGCGATATCAATTCGTAGAATATAATTTTGTGTCTTGTAACGATATTATTATTCTGTTTAATTATTATTCTGCTTAATAAAATTGAATTATATGAAAATTGTATCAAGTTGAGAAATATTTTGTCGACTATCAAAAACTAATTATTTAAAATAAAAATAAAAACGATTATGTACTTTATTTCCTATTTATTCTGTGATCTGAATAAAAATATATTACTGTTAATATAATTAAAGATTTGATAGCTTATTGTTTAATTATGAA
The DNA here is from genome assembly GCA_901521435.1 of Crematogaster levior. Taxonomy (NCBI): domain Eukaryota; kingdom Metazoa; phylum Arthropoda; class Insecta; order Hymenoptera; family Formicidae; genus Crematogaster; species Crematogaster levior. The sequence goes on from CABEGB010000624.1 coordinate 90,315, forward strand.
ACCTTCAATCGCATTATTAATTTACAGAAAACTAAGAAAATAAAGATAGGAATACTCTTTAAATTAAAAAATCTAAACATTTTGGTTTAAAAATATCCCTCTAAAAATTTCAGATAAATTTCCGAAAACTCAATGCCCTCTTTACATACTCTTTGGTGAAAATATTTTGAATAACCTCAAAATGAATATTCTTAAATGGAAAAAAATTAAATTTTTACTGAGAAAAGTAATAAAAGAAATCTTGGTAATTACTTACTTCAAAAGAAAAAACTTACCGATGATCTTAATTTTACATATATTGTCAAGGTCAATGTCTTGAGTAACCTAATCTTCAGAAAATTTTTTTAGTCGACGACGTTCGTTGTTTATTAGAAAATTAATAAAAGAAGTTTGAAAAACATGCAGTTAACTTCAGCACTGAAGGCCATGTTTTTTTTTTAATGTAAAACAGTATACGTGAGCGGACTTCGCCTACGAAGAACCCAACCTCGCTTCGCGTGGAAAGTTGAAATCCCATGTGGAATTATACGATAATAGACTTCGTTTTGCACTGAAAGCACTGGGCTGGGTGGGGTGGACTTCACTTCGCATGGAAAGTTGCAAACCCTTGTGGAATCGTACAATAATGAAAGTAGTTTTTCTCCGAAAACAGAAGGATGGAAATGGACCTTACTTTGCAAACTCATATACTATCAACGATGAAGTAGTTTCGCCCCGAAAGCAGGAGGAGTGGGAGGGGGGTAGATCACACTTCGCGTGGAAAGTTGAAAATGTGGAACCATTTTAATTACGAACCAACTTTCTCGTAATAAAATTCAATTACTACATATAACTACTTTATTTGAATATTTTATACCTTTATCTTCCTCATTGGTAAAAATCCATCTAAAGATGTTCATCTTAAAATTATTTCAAACATTTTCACCGAAAAATACGTAAATAGGGTGGTTTTATAATTTCATTCAGAATTTCTACGATTCTAATTTAGATCTCGTGTCCGTATATTAATATATAATAAAACATAATAATTTTAATATTTATTTTTTATATTATATATCGCGATATGTGAAGAAATCGATTGTACAATTTTCGTCCACTTGTTTTTATAAAAATAAAAATTAACAATCGCGACGAAAGCCTGAGATAGCGAAGATGCCTTGATAAAAGGGATAAAACAACGTGAAAAATCACAACCCACTTTTTACGAGATGGATTTAATCTTCTCTCTTCAAAAGTTGGCTCAATTGGCTCTATTTGTAATTTCAATTGCAGGTGAAAATTTAATCTATCGATCAATTGTGTTTCCAGATGCGCTACTGGCGGATCTGCAGAATACCGTGTCGTCGGAGGGAAATCATGTCGGCGGAGGCAACGCGACACCCGGTTACGGATCGCTGAATGGTGCGCGCACCCACACATCCACCGGCTATAGATCCTACGACAATCGAACATCACCACTGCCATCACAATCGGTATGTCGAGCGTTGGATTACGTCATAATTAAAACTAATCTAGGAGAACGTGCCTTTCGCACGCACATTCGCCTAATTCTAGAGATCTATATCGAAAACTCTCAGATTTTGCGTATCCAGTTATCTCCGAGTTAATTATACGTTAATTATATCATGGCGATCAAGCTTTTAACCGGTTTTTTCTTTTGGAGCAAATATTGTCGAAATTATAAAAGATAGAAAAAATTTTCTTCAATAAAAGTTGTATGGTTTTAAGATTACTTAACATGATAACAATTTTGTTTTTTTGTTTTTAATACCTCCACTTAACATTTTTTTCGAAAATTTAAAATTCTTTATTGCCATATTAAAGATTATTTTATTAGGAATTCAACTACATCTAATGAAGTTATGTCTGGGAAAAAATATTTAGTAGTGGGAGTATATCTTATTGATATTTTGATCTAAAGTACAACATATTAAAAATTCATCAAAATTGGAGGAAGAAACGTATGATTCCTCGTGGGTTAGATTTGCGAAGGAAATGTAGAAGGGTTCCGTTTTTTTTTTTTTACACGCTGACATCACAAAAATATTTCTGACAATAAAACGACAAAAACGAAACGTTACGGTGGTTTATCGATGAACCAGGGAAGCTCGATCGTGTCGAAGTCGTAGACGTGGTCGCCAGATGGAGCCAAGTGGTTCAATGGCGATTCCGACTTTCTGAATACTCGCGATTTTCGCAAGGTATAAGCTGCCAACGCAAAGATGTTGATGCTTGACCAGAAGAGTTTGACAAATTTCAATACACGCGCAATCGTAGAAGATAAAGAAATCTATTTTCGACAGGATTGGTGATGATAGGGAGCCTCTATTTACTATTATGTAAACCCTATCTTTTTTCTCATCTTTCCTAAAATACTAAAACGTCAAACACATTCATTGTTGACATGTACCCATGTCATTTATTGCAGTTTTTTCTTTCACTGGATTTATAATTTCAGTATGCTCCATTATACGTGGGTTCTTTCGAATATACAAAATTAACTTTTTGGCACTAACACCGTTTTATGATTCCAATCTACAAAATGTCCCGAAATAGAGTAATCCGTCGTCATGATCACGAAAGAGTAACATAGGCAGAATCTGTAATAATGTTCTAAACAGAATCATAACTTGTTTTTATAAGAACTTATAAGAACTTATGAGTAGATCTGCAATTCTATGCTGTATGTCATACGGTCACTCATAAATATCTATGATTTCTCATAAATCTTACGATTAGCTAAAAACTTACGATTTGTTTTTATCAATATTATATATATACATATATATAATGCATCGAACATAAATGTATTATATATAGTTTATACAACACATAATATATAGTATGTAACAGAACAGATAACAGAAATAATAGGAATTACATGTATAGTAGCTTTAACGTTATTGATCTTTTTAGGAACTACAAGTGTAAGAAAACAAATGAGAAATTTTTTCAATCCATTTAATATATTCTTTCTTCCAGTTATAAGTATTACAAAGAATTTATAAATAAATATTTATTATTTATAGAAATATAAATTCGTGGAATATAAAAATGCTGTAATTATACTTCATACAGCACAAACATTGCAGTTATATTGCGGCAACATTGCCGCAATGTTACTTTGTTACGACAATGTTGCCGCGATATAACTGCAATGTTAGTGCTGTATGGGACATACATTTATTAATACCTACCTCATGTAAAATAATTATTATGTGTTGTACTTCAAATAATATATTGTTTAACTTTAAAACTTTTAACCTTTCTTTTACTCGCAACTTTCAAATGACAGGCTCACGAGGATAAGATTCAAATTCCTTTAGCATTTAACCTTCAGAAAGCCGACAGTTTTTGATTAAAATTTTGAAACTTTTTTATGTAAAATTCATGCATATGTTGAATCTTCATGTTACGTGTAGTCGACGAGTTTGTCGCCAGACCGGCCCTCTAAAGACTAAAAGATAGATTCGTATTCGTCTATTCGATGCATAGAAGTATTATGCAGCATCTTTACTATTTTATGATTTTTGCACATAGGAGTTGTTAATCACTCATCGTAATAATAGACATGTAACGAGTATAGATGAACAGTATAGATGATGGTATCAGAATTGCGGTAAAATTATAACTCAACTTCTTACGATCGCTTCGTAAACTACGATTGATTCCATGATACATTTGCTTAGAATAAGTCTTTGCCAACGGTTAACAACTTGTCGATACGATGTCTTGGCCAGATACAACATGATCTCGTCAACATCTTTCGATCGCCCGTAGCTGGCTTTCAAAGCTACCATTACGCAAAATTATACGTAATACGGACCTTCAGTTTCGGGTTCCAGTTTAGGATCATCGTGAAATTTTTATCTCAAACGCTTCTAAACGGTTTAGAGCCTATATATATCTTACGTGTTTCTAACACGAGTATCTTTATCGAAATGCAAAGTACGTATATACTTAATATTAAACACAAGTTTTTATTTTTTTTTATCTACACATGTATCTGCCTTCTGTTATTTTACAGGTCTATAACGTTGCGATCTATTGCGCAATAATTTGATCGACGGACGTGTAATCGGAAAATATTTCAAAGCGTAGCCGTAAATTTAAATTTGTTTAGACACGGAACTATCCGTGTTACAATCATGAAAATAGATCATTAAAGAAGTCGAAGGAAAAAGGCGGTTTTTGCTTGCGACAAAATTCCGATATCTCTCTCGCGTTAAGAATCACTTGTTTTGAAAGGGAAAAAAAGAGAAACTTCTAGAGAGCTGTAAAGAACGGTCGGGAATAACTGTGACGCAACGGTAGGGCTAAAATTAGAATCAATATCGTGTCTAAAATTGACTGTCTGAAGCATCACTACGACGACGGCAACAACGTTGAAATGTTCGCAGCAAACGCGGAATCGTGTATTGGGAGAGAATCTTGAGTCGCTCTCGCACTCTTTATTTTCATTAAAAAGAAAATTATGTGAGAATGTGAAGTTACGCACACAAACTGAATTTAATTTATTCGCCGTCAGATAGAACAAAAGTAAATAAAGAAAATTCGAACTTGAACCGTTGATACGTTGCAGAAGCAATTTCAGAAATCTGCTAATCAGAGATTATTTGAAGGAATTTTATCTGTAAAGATATTTCTTTTCTTTTCTTGAATATTATTATATTATTTATTATATTTATTATATCAAATATTTTAATATATTTATTATATTGAGATACTTTTTTCTCTCTTCTTTTTCTGCTATTTTAAAGTCGCAATGTACTTCGTGTCTAAGAGGAAGATATCACCTGTATCAATAGAGTGTCATTAAAAATTATTGTTAATTCGTATTTCGTTAAAAGAATCGAAAACCGAGGAATAATAAAATGAAGAATAACAGTGTCGTACGGCAACTTTACGAACAATATTCTGCACATAAAAGAGAGTTTTATAGGAAGTGTTTCTATGACAGGAAATCCCCACCTGTTACGTTCCCTGCGGATTTTATCGATTCTCGCTCGGCCTAGGGCAGCGCGGTTTCTATTATTCATGACCCTCGGACTCGTCGCGCTCTAGTTGCAAAATTTGCGGTCAAACGCAGCCAAGTCAAAACTATATACGCACCATTCGCTAGCATCAATCCTCGCTGAATCGCGCTTTATTCGCCAAAAAAGAAATAAATAAACTATCTGTATCCATTTTTAGTTTGACAGCTTCGTTGCGAATTATTTTTTATGTATTCAGGATTGTGCAAATATCTATGTATCTTCTTGCTGGTTTTTATATGCTTTGACACTCTCCGCATAACGAATACTTGTGTCTATTGAAACTGGAATCGAGGTACAGACAAGCAAATCAATTTCGATGCATTTTGCAGTGGAAGCCATAGCCGAGCAGTAAAAGCATTCGTAGTTCTGCTTTTAACTTTTCCTATAAGATACTTTATTTTTAATCGAAAGAAAAACTCGTTACTATTTTGTTATTTTTAATTGAAAAAAGAGTGAACTTAAAAAAATATGTAATTTTTTTTTAGTCCGAGGTGAATGTGGATATGTTAAGGTTCCTGAGTATAAGTATTCGCATTTTACAAATTTGTTGAATCTATTACAGTCGTTTTATGGATATATTTTTTATTTCAATGTATTTCAAAAACAAGGACAGCTGCGGCGAGCATTCAGGAGTCTTAAATGTTCGACATTTCTACACTTGAGAAAATAACAATTAAATGATTTAAGTAACTGATTAAAGACTAAATTAAGTAACTAAAAAAATTAATTTGTTGCTTTATCTACTTTCTCTGTTTTAATCAATAATGAAAACAGTGGAGGAGAACGTTCTACGTTAAGTCAATGAACTTCTTTAAAAGTAATCGTACTGTGATCACTCTTTTGAATTATTTAAACGAGTTAAATCAATAGACATTGCAACAGCGGCCTTTAAATTAATTATTTCTTTACATAAGTTATTTGTATAAAAGATATATATATATATTATTATATATAATATATATAATATATAATATTGTATATAGTATCGTTATTATTAAATCGATAATCGACTTAGGGCCAATTTCACCATCGTCGGTTATCCTTAACCTTAGGTTAAACTATATCTTCGTCTTTTTCAGATAAGTTTAAGAAAAAGAGACGAAGATATAGTTTAACCTAAAGTTAAGGATAACTGACGATGGTGAAATTGGCCCTTAATGTGTTCGTATGTATATTTCTAGCTTTCATTTTTCCAAAAGTAACGAGCGTTAATCCACTAAGAGCGTGAAATGTACATAAAATTCATGAATAATATTATTTGGCACAAAGATCTAGCCTGATCGTAAAATGGCACGTTATTTACTTATTAATTATTATCAATTGCGATATTGCGACTTCTGAAAGATTCATTATTTATTTGTACAAATTGAGAATTTATTTTGATTATATTTCTCTTTACATTTAATTATTATATTTTGTAAATTTAAATTTAAATATTAATATTATTTAATTATTTTATATTTAATTATTTAATATTATTTTATTAATATAATTAAGTATTTAAATTTAAATTTTATATTAATTAAATGTATATTATAATGTGTTTTTGTAATGCATACTAAATTTATTTATGTATTATTACGTTAAATGTGTACTTTTGAACTAATCTGCACTTTTCCACGTTTCCATTTATATCATAACACCTGTTTAGACTCGAAAAGGAGAGAAACTGTGTTAAAGGATTAAACCGACTGTTTCACGCGTTAACAAGTTAGGGCAGTTAAGAAATTTCCAACAGCTGTCTCCAAATCGTGCTCGCATAAATCGCGCCTCGTTCACATTACTCTTCTCGGAATGTGTCGTACCGCATCGATCTGTCATCAAGTTTGCACTACAGTCAGCATTCTCGGACGTGACGCGATCCAGTTTCGATATCGTCCGAGACCTGTTTTCACGACAGCCAAATAGGCAAAATTGTTAACGAGTTTGTTTCGCGAAGTATACAAGAAGTTTTGATATAATATTATAATAATTGATTTAAAAATTTCTTTTAACTATTATTATTATTATAAATGACAAAAAGTTATATTTGTACCTGTTGTCAATTTTTCGTTTTTAAAACAGTTAGTGATTAATTAATTAAATTTAATAATATCATAAAATCTTTCATTCAATTATCAATTCTTTGTCACGGATAATCTGTTGTAAAGTAAAAACATTCTTAATGATAAATTTTTTATCGATTTGAGATATCTCTAAGCTTTGCTATTTCAATATTGTTTCTCGCAAAATTGATCAACATACAATTACATAATGTTAAATAAGTTTCAGATCACGTCGACAATGACAATAATCATTTTCTACCGGATTATCGTTTGAATGTCAAATCTGCCGACTTGTTGAAAGTCGCGACTGTATGAGTTTTCCTTTGACGCGCAAATTTAGCACAAGTACACGATTCCAGAACGCTATTCATATAGCATCTGCATCTGTTTGTGTAGCCCGTTGCATAAACGCTGAATGTAATAACAATGCGACGGATCGGAACTGCACAAATGTTGGATGCGTGGTGTATTTCGGATGAGCCGAATATGTCTCACAAATGTCGTTTTACTTGCGAGAGAAGTCAACTTAGAGCAGAAAAAAAAGGATCGAAAGAATTCCTTATTGAAAATGATTAACTTGTTAAAAATGTCGAAAATATTTGATTCATAAAAAATTGGTTAATAATTGACTAAATAAAATGACTAACAATAAATTTTATTTTTGATTATAATATTCTTGACTCTTATAATACAATACTCTTATAATACAATAAATATCAGTATTGGAGAGGTTAAAAACTTGTGGAAGACAAGTATTTTTGTATTTTTTTTCTTATTAAGAAATAATTTTTTAAACTGTAACTGTAAATTTGTGAATAACTGTGAATATTTAAAAAAAATCTTCTGATAATTCGACAGTTGCATCTCTTATCGAATAGCATAAAGGTCATACGAAGAATCCTGTGGATGTTACGTCGCGTTAATAATTATGTCGCCACCGAAATTCCCATGCTAAGCACTGACATTTCGCTGACATGTTTCTGTTGGCTTGCCGTGGATATATTTTTAGGCCGATAACTCATCGTGTAACCTAGTTTTCGTCCAGCAGGACGGAACGCTACTTTATAGCGAAAAAAATATTGCGCGGGAGTTCGACAATAAATCTCGCCGTCCTTGTTCGCTTTTCAGCAATTCGTCTATTATTTTTGGGTGTTTTGAAAGATCATAATTTATTCAATATATACGAAAATCTAGGAAATTATTTGTTTTAATATGGTCTTATGATTGATGAATTGTGAAAAGTATGCCGAAATATAAATGTAAATAATTGTGATAAATGTGCTGTGTAAAAAGACAAGAGACAAATTTCACGTATTTATATAATTAAATATAAATTAAAAAGTATTAAATATAAATTAAATAATTAAGTTTTCAGCACTGTCAATAATATCTTGATGTCCTGCAAATACTAGAAGTATCGAGCGATCATTTGTGACTGTTTCTATTTTTTTTAAATTAATACCTTATTTCATGTGTAAAAAAAGAATTCTGAAAATTTTTTACTTTTCATCAATTTCTATATTCTTTTCATCATTTCCTATATTCTGATTAAATATTTAGTTTTCTATAATTTTCTTTATTTTCATAATATAATTCATATAATTACTTACAAGTGGTACAAAAAAATGATGCTTGTAAAATACGTAAAATTTCATTAAAAAACGTCGAAGAAGGTACAGAACGTAAAATTTTAATATGACGAAAAACATAACAGAACTACTGTTTTACAATTGACTAACGCGTTCGAATAAACTTCACGTTTGCAAAATTCATAAAAAAGTACGTTGCTAATAATTTAATAGATGTTTAGTGACTTGTGAACATATTGGCTGATTAGAATCGAGTGAGACAATTACTTTCATTTTAATTAAACAATAAAATCAAGAGTAAAAGGTACACAGTTTATTCTAATTGTGTTTATATTTTATTCGTATTTCTATTTACATATTTTTTATTTATCTAATATTTTCTTTATAATATATTCTCTTATGTGTTTTATTATTCTTCATATCTACATGAAGATAATTTAAATATATATGCATATTTTATTATTTTCTACACAGTTTGCACGAAATGAAATCATGTAAAATGGTCCACCACTTTGCCGATTCTTTTCGATTCTTGCATATTCTTTTACAGTTATAGCACATCATACGTAAACTCTTGTTTCTTGCTTCAACTTTATGACAAATTATCGAGGTGCGATAATCTCATTATTCAAACAAGATAGGAATATTAATGTCTTATAAGTTAACGGAACAAAATGAGCAAAATCAATTCAAACTAACATTTTTATTTGTTGCTCATTTGTTACTAAAAAATTGCCAAAGAAAAAAATTTGTTGCTCTGTAATTTTTTTTTTTAATGATGTTACGCTAAAGGAAGATTAAGTTAGCGTGACAATATATATATAGTAACGAAATTAACCTAATAATAATATAAAAACATATTGCTTATTTGTTGCTAACTTGTTGCTCACAAAATATGTTGGTCCTGATTACGTAGGTAGCAAAATAAGTGTAAAAAACGGCTTAAAGTCTTTCAGCGTGACACATCTTCAAGAGTAAAGTACCCGAAAAATAATTGTTGCTCGCCTAAATTTGGTATAGACGTATTGTTTGAATTTGTTGCTCCTGAAATATCCGAATTTCGAATTTGTTGCTTGCAAAAAATTAAAAGTATAAGTGTAAAAAAACGGCAAAACATCACGTCTATTAAGCTGACACTCAGCTTTAGGGGTAGTATACAGGGTTTAAAAATAAAACAAAAAATTCGAAAATAGAGCAACAAATTAATAACAAATTAGCACAAGAAATATGTCGTTATTTTTTATTTAAAACAATTTTTTAATAGTGGCTGTGCTAACTTTAAACACAAGTTAGCACAGAAACTATTTTCTCTGAATCTATTGGAGCAACGAAATTGGGTCACGCTGAGAGACTTTAAGTCGGTTTTTACACTTATACTTATATTACTTTTTACACTTATACTTATAATACTTTGCAAGCAACAAATTCGAAATTTGGATATTTCAGGAGCAGCAAATTCAAACAATACGTCTATACCAAATTTAGGCGAGCAACAATTATTTTTTGGGTACTTTAATCTTGAAGCTGTGTCACGCTGAGAGACTTAAGCCGTTTTTTACACTTATACTTATAATACTTTGCAAGCAACAAATTCGAAATTTGGATATTTCAGGAGCAGCAAATTTAAACAATACGTCTATACCAAATTTAGACGAGCAACAATTATTTTTCGGGTACTTTACTCTTGAAGATGTGTCACGCTGAAAGACTTTAAGCCGTTTTTTACACTTATTTTGCTACCTACGTAATCAGGACCAACATATTTTGTGAGCAACAAGTTAGCAACAAATAAGCAATATGTTTTTATATTATTATTAGGTTAATTTCGTTACTATATATATATTGTCACGCTAACTTAATCTTCCTTTAGCGTAACATCATTAAAAAAAAAAATTACAGAGCAACAAATTTTTTTCTTTAGCAACTTTTTAGCAACAAATGAGCAACAAATAAAAATGTTAGTTTGAATTGATTCTGCTCATTTTGTTCCTAACTTATAAGACATGGAGTATTACTATTACGAGAATAATCAGACTAATAAAAATTAATTTTTTTTTAATTTCTAATCAGTAATTTTTTCTAATTTCTTCGTAAGTTAGTTGAATGAACATTTATATCTTATATATCCACATAATAATTACATAAAAAATAGTAGTAATATAGTAGTAGTAGTAGTAGTACAGTAATAGATCTTATATGAGTCGTTTGGTACTGGTCATCTAAAACATTTGTTCCTTTGTATCCCTCATTGATGAAGAGGCTGCTTACTCTTTATTCCCATGCAAGTAGGGAAATTGTAAAGGTGCTGAAGGCAAGATGCTTCGCTCGTTTCCTACTGAGTGGTCGCGACCGAAAGAAACCAAAAAACGGTTTTTAATCTGAATCTTCGACTCATTAGAACAATGCATATCTTATTGCACCACATTTACATAAAATAAATATGTAAAAATATAAGTAGATAAAATATACTCTTACAATATAATGTTTTATCTCGTAAAATTACATTACCCAAAAAAAACAGAAAGTCAAAATAGTGTCAATTTGATATCATTCGACGTCATATTAATCGAATCACGACTAAAACGTGACTTTTTTATCATAATTTAGTCAATATGATGTCAAATTTACATTAAATTGAATAATTAATTTAATATATGTTCGGTGGTACATTTTTAGCTCTGCAAAGATTTTGTCTGTTTGTCTTGCAACGATACGTTAATCCACAAGAAGCGTGAAATGTATCCATTGAGATGTATCCATTTAGAAATTCACACGAACAATATTATTTGGCACAAAGATTCAGACCGGAATTGGCTTATTATTTATTTAATTAAAATATTAAATATTTCTATTTAATATTTAAGCAGTAAAAAATGACCACTAGATCTTTTTAGTAAGTAAGAAATTCTGATATTTCTTGTGTTAAATAGCGAGGAGAATGACCGACATAAATTGGTAATTTATTTTTATGCAAGAAGGATTATTGGAGACGAACTTCAATTACATTATTTTCATCATGCATCATTTATAAATCTTCTTCAAGAAACTCGTAAGAGTTCTAATTTACGGATGGTTGCAGCTCGCATTTGGCTATCGATTAGCTTGACGTCAAGCATCAAATTTAATTTTGGTAAACAAGTCGGAGCGACTTCTCGCGAGTTGCCAATTTTATAATTGAAACATCTTTGACTTACTTATTAAAACGTGATATCTTTAATATTGGACGTTACATACAGAACAATGTATTCATTAACACATTATTTAAAAAACTTATATTATTACATATATAAGACACGAGTTTATTTTACATAAATTGTACTCGTGTTGTCTGAATTATATGGCTTTAATCAAAAAATCAAACGTTTCTTCTTATTTAATCTCTTAATATTATAATATTATCGAACATTTTATACGTTTTCAAGCAGAATGTGCGTAATTGCAATCATATTTTTAGATATTTACTTTCATAAAAGCGATCTAAAATTGACTTTGTTGGGACTAAAAACGCGTGTCGTCCTGAACGACGACGTTCCACACGCGCCGCATAATGATTCTAGTGACATCATGGTTCTAAATAATAATGCATTTTGCAGAAACTTGGCAGACTATTACTTTTTGTCGATTAACAAGCCAAGAATGTTTAGGTAAATTGTGCAGTTGTCGTTCAAATCGTACTGTCCGTTCCGAAGAAGTCCTCTTAATTGTTGCATTAATTTTTTCGGACGTTTCAATATTTAAGGTTTAATTTAAATTGTTAATTGCTAGTATTAAATTGTTAATTTTATATATTATTCTATGATTAAAACTAAATAAATGTAAAAGGAACACCCATTATCAGGCTGCAATTTTGTTAACATGGAATTAAGAGTAGAATTATTAACTAATACAGGTTAAATTTTATATTTGAAATCACGCAGCCAACGTGAACAAAATCATGAATATATAAATCCATAAATTAATAAAAATAAATACTTTAAGACACAAACTTCTTATGAAAAAAATTATCAATGAGATAATTATTATATTAATCCTTTCACAGAAAAATCTTTTCATTAGGTAATTCATAAAAAAGATCGGTGTCTTTGATGAACATATTTGTGTTATATGAACGACCTTGAAACCGTTAATCGTTTCCCGAATGTTGTAGCCGACTTATCAGAATCGCGAGGCGATAGAAGAAACTATGGGTAAAACTGGAAGCGCATCTTACACCCAGGCCAGCATCGGGAGCAAAATACCTTCCCTCAATAACAATCTTTCCGAGCTGGACACCCTTCTGCAAGACTTGAGCAACGCGCGCTATAATGCCCACTATCAAGAACGAGGTTGACTATTTAAATTCTTAACCCTTCTTCGAACAATTAATTTCCTTTTTCAATGAGCAAGACTATTTGGCAACTCTCTGCAATCCATTTTTCCGAATCTCTCTTTAAAAAATTACACGCTGTATAAGATATAAAAGTTTTTTTTGATCGAATCTTACAGACACGAATAAGACTAACGATCTTGTTCTCCAATCAATCTTTATTCGATACAATTTGAGCAGTTTTAGCTCGCGATTTTACTTGAGAAAAATATTAAAGATTGGTTGCTAAAAAGGTAATGGTCAGAATAGAAAAGTCGGCTTTAAATTTACGAAAAGAGAGCATGATAATTTCGGTAATGTTTTTTCCATTTTCTTCACGTATTGCCAAGCCTTTCGGGGAAGGTTAGAAACAGTTTCACGGTTTATCGCACAGAGTTGCTCAATGATTGTAGACAGCCGCGCGTCCATGACAGGAGTGAACGGAGGTACGACCAGCCCCATGCTCCGTTCTCCAAGTAGCATGTCAGCCTCTCGACCCACCGTCGACTCGTTGCTCGAGGAGCTAAGCACTGCAGTGCCTAACGGGTGAGCTTTTTATGTGTGCGCAAATTAAACCCAAAATAATATAAGAGCTGCTTTTAAACATCTGGCTTTTGCGATTGATAATTTCGAGATTAAGTTGATTATTACGGCGAGTTCGGACTTCGACGGTTATCACCCAATTGCTCGTGCAATCGTAGATCGAACTCGCCGGCGATTAATTATCCCCAAGATAATTCGCATTCGATAAAACAAATTGTTATCCCTCCCTCCCCCTCGAGCAGAGATTACCCCGCCGACGGAAAGGTGAGAGTTGTCATACAAGAAACGTCTACGGAGATTCAGCCGGTCTACGACGGCTATCCCTCCAGTCAGCATGGCTCGATGAGTCGAACCGAGGTTCAAAGGAGTTACCCTAACGGTCATACCGCGAGTAATGCTACCAAGGAGCTGGACGACCTAATGGCTTCGCTTTCCGAATTTAAGGTATTCATCTATCCACATAACGTAATCACGTAATTATGATGCATATTGGCGATTCACCCTTACGGAACGGCTAATATCTTTTAATACATATTTTTTAAAGAAATGTACATTTTTAATTGATTAAAAGGACGAATATACGAATTGGCAAATCATTTGAATGTTTAAAATATAGTTGCAAGTATATTTACAAAATTGAGAAATTGATAGAAAATTTTGTGAAAAAGTTATAGATTGAAAAAAGTACCGTTCCTAAAGGATTAAATAATAGCTCTCTCGGCTGTCAGCCTTTATACATTACCAGTGAGTACAAAATCGCTGATACAAAAAGCTGACAAAAAAGCTGACCAAATAAACTGATTAAACTCTAAGGTTTGTTGTTGGCTGAAAACCGAATGGACTCTTTTACGCACTTTTATGTTTAATCTTGTGTCGAAAGAGTTAACATACGTTGCTTCTTCTTTGCATTGTGTACATAACTCTGAAAGTAACATTCAAACATCTAGAACCACCTATTTAAAACGCCTTTCAAGATGTATCATTAAACTCTAGTATACTATTCTCTTTTTCGTATAAATTCTCCATCCTCCGTGGATCTACATGTAGTTGTGAACGAAACAGACTGTCCCCGACTGTTCGCCGCTTTGATTTACCGTGGAATCGGAAAACACGGGGTGTTAAATCCACGCCTGCCCATTCTTGGTTCCCCACGTTACGAAAATAACCACCGTGAAGCTCTGGGGACTACTTCTTACCGGAACCGTACTAGATATTTCTCCCCGACGATCTCCTCCGTTTCCCGCAGCCGCAAAAGAAGGGAGACCAAGAAGACGAAGCCACGGAGAGGTGGGGCACCCGCACGTCGGTGCGACCCGCCGGAATACCCAGAGCTTTCGCCCAGTCTGCAAACTCGTCTGTGGCGATCGACATCTCCTACCTTATCACCTCGCCCGTGGGTCTTAATTTCTCTTCACTCAACACTCGCACCCTTGACATCTCGACCCTTTTCTCTCACCTTGTCCGTCAAATCATTTGCACGATACTCAACCTTGAACAACCTTCACATCCCAACCCCTCTCACCTCGACACCTCACATACCTATATAGACACGTGTACGATTGATACAGACTCGTAAAATTATACGGGGAACTATACATCCTTCTTTTTTGAGGATTCAGTGCGACGAGTACAACTATCTCGGTTTTTCGAGAAATTAAGATCATTGATCTCGAGGTTGAGGAAATCCTTCACACTTTAGAATAGCAAATGAATATCAAAGAGCTTGCAAGCAAAATAATGTCTTCTTTAAATTCCTTACCGTTTCATTTTCTCAACCATAATATCGAGATCGAAGTGGCCGCGTCGCACTTCAGATTCAGTCTCAATTTCTCGGATAGAGAGTTGTCACTCGGAAATGTCATCCTACGGTTCGCAGATCTTTACAGATTATTTTTACAGATCAATAGTGGTACCCATCAACATCAGACGGTGACCGACTCTCCGTACGCGAAGCCCAACAAGGCCACTAAAAGCTCGCAGAACTCTTTGCCCACGCAAACCCGTGTCCATATTACCGAGACCCACACGACCCATCTCTATCATCCGGGAGAGAGCCAACCTCTCAAACAGAACCAGTTGGATTCTATGCTTGGTAATCTCACGGCCGACATGAGCCGCCAAGGAGTCAACACGACCCAAAAGGGATGCTGCAGCGCTTGCGAGAAGCCCATCGTGGGCCAGGTAGCCCTCAATTGCATAATTCCTGAAAGCTGATTTAATATTCGCCGATAATCGTCTATTTAACTTAATAATGTTCTTGCTACATAGGTGATAACGGCTTTGGGTAAGACGTGGCATCCAGAACACTTCACATGTACCCACTGCAACCAGGAGTTGGGCACGCGAAATTTCTTCGAGAGGGAAGGTCACCCTTATTGCGAGACGGACTATCATAACTTGTTCTCGCCTCGTTGCGCTTACTGCAACGGACCTATTCTCGATGTAAGGGTCTCGGGGTTTTTTGGAGGGAAAGAGTATAAATCTCGTGGATCCTAAGTGCGGCCGAGATGAAGAATGCCTCGTGAAGAACAAATAATAAAAAGAACCCAATATAAATTCTAGTTTTTCCTTGAAATTTTTATCCCTGGACATTCATTAAATGTCTGGACTCTAATATTTTTGAAACAAAATGGGAACATTTATAGTTTGAAATGACTAACTTTAAACTTTAATTTTAAATTTAATAGAGTTTTCAGGTCATAATTATGCCATAAAGAAAAAGAGATCAATTAATCATCTCTAGATTAATCTATACTCTTTTCTTGAATGCCGCAAATGTTTCATCTCGTAAATTTGCTCGCGGATGTAAGAAAAATATTTCTCTTCCAGAAATGTGTGACTGCCCTGGAGAAGACTTGGCACACTGAACACTTCTTCTGCGCCCAGTGCGGTAAGCAGTTCGGCGAGGAAGGTTTCCACGAGCGAGACGGCAAGCCTTATTGCCGGGAAGACTATTTCGACATGTTCGCACCTAAGTGTGGTGGCTGCAACCGCGCTATCATGGAAAATTATATATCTGCACTCAACAGTCAGTGGCATCCGGACTGTTTCGTCTGCAGGGTAGGTATCATACTCGCGAGATTCACCTGTCTCATCACCAAATTTTATTTTCAGCGCAAGCTTTACGAGATCGTCAACATCTTCGTTTTCTTAATATGTGTTATCTTAAAAATCCCAGAAAAATCGCAGAAAGAACGTCGCAAGAAATGCAATCAGGTACATTAAACTTTGACAATTACAGGATTGCAAGAAACCGGTCTCTGGAAAGTCCTTCTACGCGATGGAGGGGCAGCCGGTGTGCCCCAAGTGTGTCGGTGTAGATGACGATGAGGAAGAGGAAGAGCAAGAGGCGTAGGGATACCACTCAATCCTGCCTCACGTCGTTGTGCCAATTTCTCATGCTGAATTTCTTTATCACTATCGCTCAGTTATCCCCGTACGATATGTTGCCCCCTGTATGCCCTCTGGCTCTATGAATGCGGAGCCACCCCCTCTTATCTCTCGACAGGTGATTTAGCTTGGAAGAAGACCGAGAGTGGAGAAACGCAAATCACCGACTGCAAAACATCGTCGTTTCAATTCCGCATCGCAAAAGACACACACACACAATCGGAAACGCACACTTTCCATACGCATTGGATACAACCTCTTGCATCACAGGGCATACTTTCGGCAAGCTCAAGTACAAGTTAGCTGCTTTCGTTTTCAAGCTCGCACCTTGCGTTCTTCTATTGTATTGAGTTCTTGAGAATGGAGAGATCTGTCGAGCCGCGCAAATTAATACTATTTATGATAAGTAAAGAAATAAACCTTCCCTCCCTCACCCTATCCCCCATCCCCCAAAAAAGAAAACAACCCCCAAAACAAAAAGATACACGACACTAAGAGTCGACTGGTTCATCTACACACACAGCGACTCAGAGTGCGCGTCTTGTGGCAATATATATGAGAAAGAGCCAAGTTGAATACTATGGATGATGATGCCATCATCACAGATGTTTTTGTTCCTTGTTGTAGGTTGTAGTAACAGCAGATAAATCGAATTAACATTAAAAATTTATTTTGGAAAAAATGAAACAATTTCTATCGAAGTATCTTAACTTTCTTTGAAAAAAACTTTCTAAATGATTAAATATAATATCACATGAGTCATATATAATGAGTATATAATTGTTCCTTGGGTGTCAAGAAAGCTAATTAAAGCGCGTTGGAAAAAAATCAATTAAAAATTCGATTCTTCTAGTAATACTATACCTTTACCATTATCTACTGATAATACAAACGTTACACGACGATGTCTAATCATTTTTATTTAATGTCGTTTAAATTCACATATCTCGATCTCATTTTATTCAAGATCAAGACCAAGATATGATCAAAACGAGGAATAATAGTGTAGAAAACATAGTGCAAGGTGTCTCCAAATTACTATCTCTTTAAATTTTTTTTATTTTTTTATTATTTTCGCAAACATTTTTCTCTAAAAAATTATATTATAGATTCATATCATATTAATGATACATATTTCATTGAAAACATTCCAGTGTACGACGTAAAATCTCGCATCTCTCTTCTCAGTGGTTTTTTTCATAAAACACTATAAATGTATTCATTTTTTAACTGAAATTTTTCTAAAATTTAAAGAATTTTATAACATTGTCAAAATTATATTTTTTCATCAAACTTTTTTGTATAATACTCTCAAACACGTTCATGTTGTTTATTTTGCAGGATTGCAGACAGAAGTTTCAAGGAGGTTCCTTTTTCGATCACGAGGGACTGCCATATTGCGAAACACATTATCACGCCAAGAGAGGATCCTTGTGTGCAGGATGCCACAAGCCCATTACCGGCGAGTACACTAAATTTTTAAAATTTAAGATTTTTAATATGCTAAGATTAAGATTTTTATATGATGCTAACTCTTTTGCATTTCACTTTTTACAGGTCGCTGCATAACAGCAATGTTCCGCAAATTTCACCCTGAACACTTTGTGTGTGCCTTTTGCCTGAAACAGTTGAACAAGGGCACGTTCAAGGAACAAAACGATAAACCTTACTGCCATGGCTGCTTTGAAAAACTTTTCGGATAAATTTGTATTTTCCGGAATTACTTTTTTTTGTAACGTTACGAAACGAGAGACTATCTCTCTCGGCGATGTTTTATTACTCTTGATAAAATACGTACATAGAACATAAGCACTTATTTGCTTTCATTGTCTATACAAAACCGCAAGATGAGGATTCACATTGCCTAAAGTAGTCTTTTAGAATTTACATTTTTAAAGAATAAATATTGACTAACGAATAATGCTTGCAAAATATTGTAAGTAAAATTTTAATTGTTACAGATTATTGTAAAAAGATTAAAGCATTTGTTATCCTGTCACAATCACCATTTTTTATTGACGAGATTGTATTGTATTTCAAACAATTTATTCTTTTAAAGAAAATTAAATAAAATTATAAAGCTGTTGAATAGATATAAAATTCAAGTCACACATTCTTCGATTAATATCGAATAAATTTCAATAAAAACTTAATTTATGAATATGAAAAATATTAAGAGATTTAATATTGTATGAAATTTAAAAATCGTCATAAGTCTTTTCTATCAAATTTCCGTTTAAAAAAATCCAAATTAATTGAAAAATTAATAGATTTGAAATTCTGATCTTTGTGCGTTTTATAAATTATTTAATTTTACGCGCATGGTAAATTGTGCTCATTTCTCAAACTACTCAGTTCGAGTTTGTCATATGTTTAACGATTAATGAAAAGGGTGCTATAGTTTATTGTTATTAATAATTTGTATCAATAATATCTAGTAATATTTGTACAACCGTATTTGCCACCAAATATCTCCCTAGTGAAAGCTCTTCCGTGCGTAACAAACATTTCGTATAAAATATTTATAGCATTAATATAATAATCAGTTTAACATCATCGCGCAAACAGCGCTACAAGTCTATGTCTGTTATATTGAATCGCATGTAGATATATAAAGGAAGTCAAGAAAATTACAAAAAAAAGTAGAATAAATTTACGTCATCATGTATTATATACAAACGACACTTTAGCATACAGAGTTGGGAAACGAAAGATATGCTATTAATTTGAAATTTATTTCTGTTACACAACGAAAATCGAGAAATCAATATTTATTTTATATATATATATATATATATATATATATATATATATATAACATGTGTATAGACATGTATACATTAATAATAAACTTTTTAAATATAAATCTGTGTAGGTGTGTGTATAAAAAAATTCACTGATCGTGGCTATGGAAAACTACGTATCCTCTTATCAAATAAATAAAAGAAAATTTATAATTGTAGATATATATACAAAAACATATTCTTACAGCTAAAGTTGATTTCAATAATTAACTTTACATTATAAGAAATTTGGTACACTGTTAATATTAATCAAGTTAGACAATACATATTGGGCTACTTATTTGCATTGCATAAAACTATTCTCCAAAACTTGTGACAAAAAAAGAAAGAAGAGTGAAATTATTTCTTCATAAGAAAAGAGAAAATGAAATTATCTCTTCATAAAGCCCAGAATTGTTATTTTAACTTGTAAAATAATTTGTAGAAAACCTTTTTATATAATTAGTTACACTCTGTCTCTTTCTATAGTTCTCATTTAGATAATGTAAAACAAGTATAATTAATGAAAATATAATTAACGCCAAGTGTGAATTTAAGTATATGTCTTTACAAAATTTACATAATTTGTAGTAAGTATTTTTCCAAGAATTATCCGTTTCTGCTCCAAACGGACAAAGCTAAATTATTTGATATTAATAAAAAAAAAGTGCGAACATCTAGTCGAAATTTCTATTGAATGTCAAATGAATGACGGATTGTATTATATTGGTGTATTATATTTTCCGAAAGTGAGCCTCTTTTTCCTTTTCTCTTTTGTATTCCACTTTTGCTGAAATTCTCCATATCACAGACATAACGATTCGTCATCGGTCTGGCGCTCACCTCGGCAGCACGCCTCATCTGGAACTGTCAGCCCAATGTAGGAAATAACTCGCTGAAACTCTCGGACCAGAGATCGAACAAAGCGTCCGACACGTGTGATTGTGGGGAATCGTGAGACTCATATCCACCGTCCGATAAACTGGCGCAATCTAGCTGCTTCGCTGAAGGAACACAGCTGTCCACATCGCTCATATCAGGTGACATGGAATTGGTATATGCTGGCGAGAATTGCTTTGGGTAGCACAGATGAACGCCCGAAGATGTGAGATGTACGGCATCGTCCTGGCTGATGACGTTCTCGGTACTGACCACTTCTTGGACGCACTCCTGAATACCCACGCAGCCGTCGTTTTCTTCACCCGGATACATAATTGTGATGGAGTTGGTGGTTTCATCATATGTACCGTAAAGAGTGTCGAGATCTGATGCAGTTTCTGATTCCTGTTTAATTTCAGTCTTGATCGATGCTTGATCGTTCCTCGTGTCGCAATCTGCGAGAAACCAATTGGACGTATTTTGTAGACAGGAGGCTGTGCTGCTTATGCTTCCACCAGTTCTATTGGTTTCCACATTTTTTGATGTCTGCCCCACCAATGCTTCTGGATGGTCAGATTTTTTAACGGGAGCTTCGTTGACAGATACCTGCGGAATGGAGCGTGATCGGCAGATCATTAAGGGGGAACGACTAAATCATGATTGCGCGTGATTGCAAAAGAAATGAATGAAATGTTCAGATTTTCTTCAGAGATTAAAACTTGCATTCGCATCATTAAGATCAGAACTTCGTTCTACTTCGGAATATTTCATCCATCTCTGCATTATATCCATGTTACTATATATAAGCATGCAGTTTTTTGTCAAAGAAAAAAATAGAAAATTAAAATCAAAGAATAATGAATGATATTATGTAATTACAAAAACTACTAATATGTCTATATTTTTCAGAAAGAAAATCATATTCCTTTATGTAATTACGAAAGTAAACATCCCAACTACCATTATTCATAAATGATTTGCTCTGACTGTGAGTAAAAGATATAATCAGAAAGGTACAAGGCAAATAGAAAAACGATACAACACGAGATACAATTATACATTGATTGCAACTCCCGAGACTCACTTGTTCATTTGATCTAAGAGGATTTGTCTCAACTTCTGGGCTGACTTCTCGTAGTAGACTCTCCGCCAGCTCTTCGAATCGCTCGGCGTCGGCACTTTGGAAAACGCTGAACAGTTCTTCAAAAGGAAGTAGAGAGTCAGAAATTTCAGCAGCACGGTTGCTCGTAGCATCCGTGTCGGGCACGATGCCGACTGTACTGTCCCACCCTGCAGCAGAGGGTTATTGGGGGATACTGCAGATCCCAGCGAAGGTACAGCACTGTCGACATGAGTCCGACAGGCAGAGCAAATCAGTTGCTGCTGATCTGTGAGTGTGTTTCTTACTGCGTCCCTCTCATTTCTAAGCCTCTTATTTTCGTTCAATAACCATTCGTTTTGTGTTGTCAGCAGTTCGTTCTGTGATTTTAGCATTGAGCACTCCTGTGTAAGTATCTCGTTTCTTTCCTTCTGTGCCTTCACCGTATCCTCAAGCTCGTCCAATCTAGCCTTCTTGCGGTCCCGTGAAGTTTGAGCAGCCACACGATTCTTCAGCTTTCTATGGAAAAAAAAATTTCAAAGTTAAATCAAGCAAAAAACCAAGTAAATAATTAGAATGATTATTTATTGAAATAGATAAATTCTATCTCCTGGAGAAAAAAAGGAAAGACGAATTATTTATATCTATTTACAATGTGACAGAAATTAAAATATTAATAATTTTTAATTAAGGATTTAAAAAATTACAAATATTTGGACGTTTTCTTATTATTCTCATAAAATTCAAATAAATTGTATATATTATATTAGAGTATGTTCAAAAGAATTAACATTTCTTTGTATTAAAATTTATTTCCTGTATGATGCAACATTGTCTCTCGTTTCATTAGTTTTTATGAACAATTTATTTCCAGTTAATAATAAGAGAAGTGACGAAACAACTGCTGCCGGCAATTACCTCACTAGTTCATTATTTACAGACCAGTATTAACCAGACCTAGCTATAGCTATAGAGATTAGAATGTAATCATATTTACAATGGAAACAAAACATCAAAATGACGTATAACGACATGAACACGTTTATTATACAAAGATGCTTTGCGAAAATGTTATATAATTCCCTATAATTCGTTATAATTCGCAAAACATGCACTTCATGAATCCTTAAGTCTTTTACGTAAATATTGTTCCTTCAAAATCTTGATTTTAAGAGAATAAATTTGTTGAGGCAAATTGTGTTGATATTACAGCTTGCTAAGCAAGATAAGGTTTATCTGAGTACAAGCTGAGTAAAGAGGATATGTCTGTTAAACATTGAACATGAAACTTCTTATCGAAAAAGATAATCTTCGTTATTGGAAGCTAAAATGATTTCAATTAATGTCAGACTGATACTATTCATTGGCTGATGTAATTCTATATTATTAGGGTAAACTTTTGAAAACAGAATTTCCATATCTTATACAAATTTGATGAAAAATCTAATTAATTATAAATTAACTCAATAGCTTGCACTTGTGAAATGCATTGTTCTCTATTGTCATTAATGATTAAATCAATGTGTACAAATGTTGGCAAAATTATATAAAAGTATACAGAATTATGGAAAACTGTACATGTACATGATAATTATAATTGTCCCTTCTTGATTTTTGCCTGAAAATTGTTTTTAAAAAAACATAAGATATTTAAAGTCTTTTTCAATATAAAAAATGTACCTAGATATTTTCAATCACAGAATCAGTCTTTGATAAAAATATCTGAGAGCTGCACAACAATTTCTATTCTTTATAAAACAAAAAATAATATACATAAAAGGCTAATTCTCCTTCCTTTTCTCCTTCCGGAAGACGATCCCTAAGCAAAGATCTATCTAGGGATAATGAATCCTGATAACTAGATTCTCCATTTACTTTCGTTGTAACTTCTCTTCCCACGTTAGATGATCCAGTCGGCGTTTCTTCCCGCGCACGCGGGTCTCCCCCTGTTCGGGCTCGAGGAATGTCGTAACGTCGTCATCGTGCATTTCCTCCTGCTGACCGCCGGAGGCAGTCTTCCTACCGTCCATCCTCGCCTTGTCCACTAGGATCGACGTAGTGAAATTCAACTTGGGCAGCGTGTTGTGTGACGGTTCGTTCCGCGAGATCGCCTTGGACACTCCCTTAGGCAGGGTGATGATGACACTCTTCACGGAGCTCATAATCCGCCATGCGACGTGACGCGAAGCGTCCTACTTTCTCAATATTCCTAAGATTTCTAGCCTCTCACGCTATCGGCTACAATCGTCGTGTCCTCGACCGTGGGTCAAGATACTCCGCGTGACAAATTCGAACTCTACTTAGACAGCGACCGATCGGGCCGCAAGCGTGGAAACGAACCTAGATACTACCAAACAACGCGACAGACGTGAC
Source organism: Crematogaster levior (assembly GCA_901521435.1). Classification (NCBI taxonomy): domain Eukaryota; kingdom Metazoa; phylum Arthropoda; class Insecta; order Hymenoptera; family Formicidae; genus Crematogaster; species Crematogaster levior. The sequence continues at coordinate 114,397 of CABEGB010000624.1, forward strand.
TAAACTGACGCAATAAACAAAATGCAGAGTGACGCTCGGTTGCTACCATCACCACGGCACCCAGGTGACTCAGGCACGTGTCACACCACGATTGGCCGACCGCCGAGCGTGAGGACTTGTGCGCCAATCGTGGCCAATCATCACGCCGGTCTGTCCACCGCTCGATGAAGCTAACACCGTGCGTCATCTAGTATCCGGGGTTCTCAATCCACGGATCTCTTTTGCGCATTTTCTTGCGAGGTTCGATTCAAAAGAAACGAATGATCGATTTTATTGTAAACGAGACGGAAATCGGATACTTTGATGATGAGGATAGAGGCGTTTTCGAAAAAGCACATATTTAAATTAATTTCTCAGCGAGCACAGTCAAATTTGAGAATCTCTATTTTAAATGACTGTACAATTCACGGATTTTCCTTCTATGACGAATACGGCTGATTACGAGCGCTTTCATAAAGCCGCATTATCGGCTTTGTCGTGTATGTTGCATCAGAATTGTTCTGACTTGATTCATTAAGTAAAAGTAGACTTATATGTCTTATGAAAAATTAATTTAGAAAATTAAAAATTAAAAATTAAATATATATACACGATATATTGGTTTTAAGATATAAATGAGTGAAATGTTATAAAAAACGTGAATTGTATGAAAATAATAGATTATATAAATTGAATGTCAGTATCTGTTGTAAAAAATGTATTTAGGAAACAAATCATTTGATAAAATATTTATCTTTAAAAGAATGCTAGAGTCATCTGTTTGTCGATCTAATAGAATTTTTTGTAATATCTTTTCGTATTAATAATTCTGTAACTAGTCGTTATTTAACGATATTTGTATGATAATGACTGTCTTGCGAACGATCGCTTAACGATAATTTACAAAAAGCTATTCTAAGCATATCGTTAGAGTCCAAATGACTAATCCATTTAGGCCCGGTTGCACCAATGTTATTTTAGCTTTAAGCGTGACTTAAAAATTTAAGTTTGTTGCATCAAAGTATAAGCGACACTTAAAGTGCTTTAACTTACACTTATCTTAAGCAGTGATTTCAGTACCGCTTAAGAACTTTAAGGAACAGAAATTCAAATAAATTTGACATTGGCTGCGTTCAGCAGCAGAGCAGATCAGTGAGTATTGGTCCTTTCTATTAGATCCCGAAATCTAGACCAATCATGTTGACACATTAAAAAGAATTACTCAACAGTTGTACAACAGTTGCGTCTGCTGAACGCGACCATTGTCATTGCGAAACAAGAGATTATAAAATAATTATACTAATTACAAGATTTATTATTATTGTGATAAAACGCGGTGTCTTGCTTTCGTAATAAAAATATATAGATATATATAGATATTCGAAATGTCATCTGAACGTTTTTTGGATACGCATGTTGTACAGGTAATAAAACGCTTTTATACAATAAAGAGAAACAATTGATATATATGTATATAATACTAATATGATACAGAATGATTAAAATTAATATTTACGTTTTTTATTAGAAGCGCAAGACACCGTCTTATCGTACATACAATTATAAGGTTATAAAATATGTGAAGATTCAAGGAGACTGTTTTATTATGGTTATCTAATATCAAAACATGAAAAGTTACTATGAAAAGTATCAGTTAACTAACTGTTACTTTTATAGAAACCATGCAACACAAACGAATTTTAAGTAATTCTTATTTTAAACACACCTTAACTAAGCGAAGAACTACAGTGACGTTGATGCAACCGGGCCTTAACGACTTTTTTTAATAGGTTGGTATTTAAATGCATGTACCCAGTGATCCAATATTTACAACCACCACTGGAAATCCATGGTATAATATTTAACAGAAGTTATAAATTTTTAATATCGGCAGTGAATATTAAAATGTGGCTATAGTTTATTTTATGTATTCTATATAAATTTTTAATATATTGAAGTATACTGTGTGAATCACATCAAGCGGATGCACTCCTAACCTCTGTTCTCGATCACGTCGTCGTCCGACTCGTCCTGATTCGCGACGTCGCACAGTGGGCCAAAATCTCGAAAAGATGGCCAAAATATGAAAGCGTTTTTTGATTTGCATGAAATTTGATATCCTGGGGTTTTTGAGGCCGCTGATTACGAATCTGAAGTCGAAATTGCAAAAAACAAAATGGCGGATTCAATATGGCGGATACATGTACTTTAAATATGTTTAATGTAATCGAAATTTGATACCTGAGGTTTTCGAGGTCGGTAATAAAGAAAAGAAATATACATATATATACAAAACATATACATATATATACATATATACAAAATATATATTTCGCGTACAATATAAACACATTTTTATTTTATAAACAAAAATCCAATTCAGTATCAGAATCGCAATGAATATCAGATTCAGTGTCGGTTCCTGAAGATCCACTATCGAAACTAGTATATCTCTCATCCATAATTGCACCAGGAACTATTGGAGGTTCTAATAATTCTATGGCTTCTGGCAATAATGATTTCAGTGGTTTTTGTGATAATTTCCTTACACTAGAAATATATGGATCCGATGTGATCATCAATCGATTGAAAATGTCTTGCATTGTATTTTCTCTTGAGCATTTTTGCGAGAAATCTTCACGAAATCTTTTAATATCTTTATTTCGTGCTTCCTGAGCTTCCTCAGATAATTGCCCTATTGGTAACAAAGCAGAAGCTATAATTTCTGGCCCATGAATTAATAGTTTATGCACTGAAGTCGGCATGTAATACCATGGATATAATTCTACAAATTCCCACGCAGTTTCTAAAGCATATGCTCGAAAATTGTCATATTTAATATTATGACCACTTGAAATTGCTTGCAGAATGACATGAAACCGATTGATTAACGATTCAGAGACGCCTGTAATTGTAGCTGATATACTCGTGTTTTCAAAGAAGTGTCGAGCTGTGTTTCCATCGTTAGTGCTTCCGTAACCAGGCTTTGGGCGATCGACAATTAGTCCTAATTGTAAACGGAATCCTTTTTGAATAATTCTTTTGCAGTCTTCCATAATCTTTTTCTCCTCTTCAGTACGTGCTTGCCATTTCTTAATTTTGAGTCTATATGATAAATGCAAGCAGCATTCAAAGAGACGTATCCAGGCGTGCAATGATGAAATTCCAAATCGCAGATTAGTTTCAGTAATCTCTTTCCGCAAAATATCATTTATGTTGTTGAAATCCTTGGATGTAGCTCCACACAAATAACAACGTAAAGTAGATTTCGTATCTGTCACCGCATTGCAAACTTTATTGTCTATCATCGTAAACATTAACTTGTATTTTACGCAAATCTCCATTCCATGTATTTGTGTTATGAAAGGAACAAGCAACTCCACCTGTTGTTCAATGTCATTGACTTCACTGATTGTCGACTCAACATTTTCATGCAGAAACTGTAGTTTTATCGGTCTACAAAAACGAGGAGATGATGGTCTAGGGTTCTTCCAGGCAACAATTTCATTATTTGAATCATTACTGTCCTTACACACGAGCAGTAATGGTACAAGTGAAGTGAAAAACACATTTTCATCTGATTTGCCATCTTCCGTAAACTTCTGCTTGTAAATACTTTGCCCAGAACTCCCGTCACAACCCCACTTACAAATAAGATGCATATTTTTTACATTTTCTACAGACAAAGTGTCCAAAACGTCCCTTTGAAGAAATAAAATACGTTCTACTGTATGATCTAATAAAGCCTGCAATTTAACTTCCGCGCGACTTTCTGTGATTGTAATGTTAGTGCGTGGTGGATAACAACGTTTTTTTGCTTTTAACACGTTATTATAAGATGGATACAAGTTGCAATTGTTTTCTTTAGCTACTTTTCTTATTCCTTGATAGGTACGTTTCGAAAACTTATATTCGACTAAAACCGAAAGTGCTGCATCGTCAGACAATGTTTTTTCAACTTCTGATGTAAATGCTGTTCTATATTTAAACGCTCTTGTTGGGCTAGTCGACGTTACATCCCTAATAATTTTTGAAGCGTCTAATTGTCCTGTTGAACGAAGATTCATTTGGGTAGCATATGCCAGTTCCTCAATGGTATTGGATTTGCGAAGTTCTGCAGTTTTTCTACGTTTAGATCGTTCACTTAGCGCAGAAAATGCTAATGATGGGCGACCTCTCTGCGTTGATTGTGTTGAAACTTCGTCGTCATAAATTATAATTCTAATTGAATCAGATAACCAATCATTGTATTTTTCCTTAAATCTCTCCTCCATTCTGTTGCTGCTTTGCCACATTGTTCTGAGTGTGTGGAAAAACTTAACGAGGATAGGCTTTGTATCTTCATGTATGAGAATATTGCGGCTCATTTCTTCTGTCAATGCAGCTTCCAAAATTTCGATTTGCTTGGATAAGCCCGACTTCATATGGTTCCGCATCATCATAAATAATTTTTCTTTAGTGCATGTAATTACGTTTCTATCTGATCCTGCAATGAAAGTATGTATACAAATTACTTGACTCGGTATATTACTTTAATATTATTCGTTGTACGCACAGTATAGTTTCAATTTAATATAAATTTTAAGACAATAAAGAAGCATTCGTTGAAAGCGCTAGATAAGGAAAGATTAAAATGACTTAAAAACACTAAAATTAAATTCAATGTGGATTTGAACTTGTACACAAATACAGAAATTGTTACGTGCCGCAAAAACTGCTACTGCAATAATACAGTATTGTTGAAAACTTGCTGAATACAAAATTATTTTTCGATCATGCTAAAATGAATCATAAAACGTATATATTATTTTAAAGTTCTTATAATTAGATCGGTAAAATAGTATCTTCATCGCTGCAAAATAATTTTTTTCTTACTTATAATATTTTGAAAAAGTTCTATTTGTCCATTTTTTAACAGTAGCAAAATTTTGGAAATATTCATTTTAATAATAATTATTTTAATAATTATTAAATATTAAATAATTATTAAAATAATTATTTTAATAATTATTAAAATAATAGTTTTATTAATTATTAAAATAATTATAATTAATTAATTAATTTTTTTTAAGTGATCATTTTATTATTTTTATTTGAAAAAATTGGCAATATATTATAATTTTTTACAATTTTTTAAATATTTTTTATGCATTCGTACAATTTTTTGTTCCAACGTTATAGCATTTTTTTAATTCGGCCATTAATCATATGAAAGTTAAAAGTAATTTTTACTTAACTTTTCGACAATACTGTACCTGACTCTTTTATCTAAGATATTTCTTTACAGTACTGTACGATCGTATAATAACAAAAGATCCACAGACAGAACGACTACCTGAATGTCGCGGCATGATCTGTTTATTTTGTGTCGCTAGCGATCGATACCGAAACTCACAGCGCAGAGCGCTCGTACAGAAAATTGTCGCAAAACCAGAAGGGCAGATATGGGCAGCTAAATTTTTTTTTATTCGAAGGAGAGAAATATAAGCTAAAAGATGGTTCTAATAACATCTTGGAATGAGGTGGAATACATAACTATTTGGCTACTTGAAAATTTAATTCTTTCAAAATATATAATTTCTTACTGACTTAAATTCAACTTAAAATCTACTATATATAACACATATAAAAAGATTTTGTTATTATCGTCTTTTGTTATACTTACCTCCAGGAATAGAATCCATTTTGCAGAATTGAATTTGCGCACTTCGTTTTCGAAATAAACGCACAAGACTATAGATATAAAATATTCGTTATTCTTAACGGTCACGTCTGTTCCGTACGAAGGGCAACTTTGAACTGACCTGAAATTTCAGGTATAGGAGATATAATTCTAGGGTTGGCAACATTTAATAGGGAATTTAGTTCTCTTTTAGAAAATGTAATAATATTCTCGAAAATTCGAAATTCTTTTTTTGACTTTTGGCCAGCTTTTCGGGACTTTGGCCCACTGTGCGTCGTTGTGCTAAAATATAATGTGCAATTGTTCTGTTTTTACAGATACTTTGTGTTAAAAAAATATTCATACTTTACTTCTTTTGGTAATTATTTAATATTAATATAGTTTATATTAATTATAATTACAGTTACACACATACACAGTTGAAATTGTAATTATATTTATAGAAAATGAATGATAACAAAAAAAAAGAAAAAACGAACTGCTGAAACTACGCGAAGGCAATACGAAATATATTTGGAAGAACTCTGCACAAATCAAGCATTTAGAGAAAACAAATTTGATGCAATGCAACCTAATATTATTGACGATTCATGGCAGAATTAAAAAATTAAATGCTTCTGGTGGACCAGTAAAGTCAATTTTAGAGTGGAAAAAAGTAAATTTCAATAACAAAAAATTTGTAACTTGTGTATGCGTGCTACTTAATATTTATTATATTTATAAACAGATATTTACATATTCGAAATCCCAAGTAAAAAGCAAAGCTTGTGAATTAAAAGTGACACAACGGGAAACTGACAATAAGGAGAATAAAATTAAACCATTAAATAATTTAGAGAATATGTTATTAGATATTAGATTGGTCATGTGTAGTTAATAGACGACATGAGTGGTATTACACAATTTTGAATAGGTAAGTAATATAGAAAGAAACTTATTTGAAAATATTATAAATTCATGAAATAAATAAATAAATAAATATAAAATAATTTTTAGCCAGCAAATAATACCTAATACACACACAGAAGATAAAAAATTGAAAGAAAACAATTACGACAAGTTAGCTGTAAATTTGGGACTTATCGAACAAAATAATGCATCTATATTTAGTAAAAATAAATTCGGCTGAATAATCAAGGCTGTTTCGAAATCAGTGATAAAGAAGTTGTCACAAACAAAGTCTTCGACCAAAAAATTTAAGATTGATAAAAAATGTGTAAAAACAAATTTCTAAAAATAAATCTAAAAGTCTAAGTGTTTGCGAGAAGTTATGGACAATAAAGGGTAAGAAACTCAACAATTTCAAATGTTATATGAAATACGCAATCATCTTAAAAATATGGAGAAATATGAAGCAAAGCGATTAAAATTAACAGGTTTCACTTCCCCCGGACATTTTTCAACTATTCCTCTTCCAGTTATATATGTTCTAAGCCGAAAATATACAAGTAGATCTCGTTAATCTGAATAGAAAGGTTCTATACCATTTTTAACAGCCGTAAGCAAATGTAAAATTTCGAGATATTAAAGAAAATTGGACGTGTTCAATGTATTCGGAGGGTCTTAGCCTTTTTATTTCTTAAAATTAAAGAAAATTCGGGTTTGAACAGCAGGATAATATACCGTATTCTATAACTATAATTATATTTATTATTCAGATTATTCACATTAATAACCGAAAGCAAAAATACCGAAAAATCCAAATTTTAATCATATAATACTATCTATAAACTTATCATACGGTCAAACAAAAAAAATTAAATTTGAAATATCTTTGATTATTTAAAGTCTCATATGTAGTAATAAAAAAAGTATAAGTAGTAATATATTTTAATTAAAATATATTTTTTTATTATTTATAATTTTTAAATGTTTAGGTAAACAATTTTTGTTATATTTATTTGAAAAAATCCAAAAATTTAATTAATTAAAAACTAACAATTAATTATCATATTAAACAAATTTTTTTATCTATATTTTTAATCATACATTTTAATTATTATATTTAAATACTTTAAACATTTTAATCATTTATTAAATTTTATATTAAAAATAAATTTTGTTAAATTTTTATTATTGAATTTTTTAATAACTAGTTTAATAATAATTTTTATTTTCTGATGTGTTTAACATTTCAAAAACTATATATAATATATTATATTGCACTATACACTAAATGCTTTACTGCATGTTAACTCTCGATGGTCACACTAATTTTGCACTTTATTTTGTCACATTGAGACCAATTATGTATTAGTTATTGTTATATTATTAAAAAATCTACGAAATAATTCATATATGATTATTAACGATTTAAAAAGTTGTTTCTTTATTGAGATTATTATTATTAATTCATGTATGATTATTAAGGTTTAAAAAATTGTTTCAACTTTTGAAGATTATTATTATTTAGCTTATTCTACAATCAAAATTGAAGATGTGACTTTATTAAGCGGTGTCTACTATGAGATTTTAAGGCGTAAGCTTTAAACCGAAATTGACCAATTACAGTGACTATTTTTATAATATACAGTTGACTATTTTTCTCACACTTTGACTATGATTGGTCAATTTCGATTAAAAGTTACGCCTTGAAATCTCATTGCATTTAGCAGAAAAAGGACTTGCAACTTTGCAACTATTGTAAAAATCGTGAATCTAATTGGCGTATGTGCTCTTATTCTTTGCTGAATTTAACAGCATACGTCAATCAGATTCACAATTTTTACAACAATTACAAAGCTGCTTTTTCTGCTGAATACAGCCATTGTAGATATCGCTTTAGCGAAAGCATCAACTTCATTAGAAAACTACGTCAATTTGAACCTTCGTTACTTTCTTTTAGATTATAGACTGTTATTAAATTTATGTTTGAAAACAATTTCTTCATTGTTTTTTTCATCTTTAGAGAAATTAATGTAGAAAATTGCTTTTAGATCGCACACATAAAAATGAGGCATCTTTTTTTAAGTCATTTTACTAATGACTATATTTATTCTCGAGCATTATATTTTTAATAACATGTATACATATTCCCGTGTAATTAATTATTTATATATTTATTTATTTAATCCTTGTTTTGCAACCTTAAATGGCATCCATTTCTACATACATTCTCTTTATAACGTAATTAATATAATATCATATAATATAAAACATAATACATGAAATACTATCCTTAATTCTAGTAATAAAAAAATACATGTCTGAATGTATGTGACAATAGTAACTGCAGTAATAATTGCAGTGACATATGTAATGCTAATCATAAGATATTACTTCTATGTAACGAGTAATCATGATGTAGTAACAACTGAATGGTTGAAGTTTTGTAGAAATTAGCGTAACAATAATAATAATCAGATGACGGTAGTCAACAACATGTGACAAGAACGTTAGCGTTGCAACTTTCTAATATAAAAACAATTTGAATGCAATGCTAAAAACGTAGCAACACCATGATTTGTCATGCTTTATTGATAAAAATTAAAATGTGAAATATTTGATAACTGTGATATTGCCCTATTTTTATTTTATTCTAAAGATGAAACTGAAATTTAAAGGAAATGTAAAACTGAAATTTAAAGGAATGTTAGAATTAATTTACATGATGTATAAAAAAAGATGTAGAGATATTTCTCGTTCTTTTTTTATTCTTGACATATTGCATTTTTAAAAATGAAATTAATATCGAGAAATTCTTTTTTGTTTTTATTTTTTGAATTTTGAAGCGATGGGATAATCACTCATTACTTTCTCAATTTGATCTATCATCGCTCTCAACTTCTCGCTATCACTTCTTTCTTCTTTTATTTTTATTTTATTCCTTACTTCCATTCGTTTATTCCTTACTTAATTAGTTAATAACATATACACACACACACACACACACACACCGCACGCAGCTGACAGACGGACGGACAGACAGACAGACACACGTACGTACGCATGTACATACATTCATGCACACGCACGCACACACACACACACACACACACACACACACACACACACACACACACACACACACACACATACACACATACATATATATATGTATATGTTATTAATACATATATGCAAATTCGCACGCCAATGTATGTAAATGGATGGACTTTATATACATTTTTAGAAAAGACGGGTTGAGCTACTAAAAGGCCATAACATTTTCCTTTTCATTAGAAATACTTAATTAATTATTTAATTAATTTTTCTTTGTCAAGTTAAGATTTTTTACGGATGTAAATTTTTGAACACATTAAAGTTCGATGATAATTATTATTAGATAATATTATATCTTATCTACTATTCCACTTTCCTTGATATTATTCACACTTTATTATACTATATTGTACATTCTAAATCCTACTGCACCGAATGTTATTTTGTAAAAACAAATAAAAATGACCAAACAGGATAAAAATTAGAAATTGTAACAAAAATTATAAATTAGTGCTAGAAAAAATTTTTTTTATAACGTTAAAAAAAATCTTATAAAAATTATTCATTAAACAAGTATTTCTTTCAACAATTTTATCAATGCATTTTAATACAAAAATTATAGTACGCATGATGTTTATAAAATACATGATGCTAGAATAATTAAATGTATGCAAAAAAATTTTACAAATTTTTTCATCATAAAAACGGTATAGCCTTTGATCGACTGAAAGATATTTTACAACAGATATCACCCTATTAAACTTAATTCTACGCAACTCGTCAGAACGTACAAATTAATTCCTTCGTCTTAATTTTTGAAATCTATTGACATACTTGATAAACATCCGCTTATAAATTTCAGAGAACAATATAAAAAAGTATCGATTAAACGTTGAAATGACGCGAATCGAGTGCTACTTTAAAAAAACATCGTAAAAAGATCACTCTAAAAATATCAATTAAATGTATATCTAAGCTTCTCAAATCGCGTCACTTTTACACTAATCGAACGTCTTTTTGAACAATGTAAACTTCACTACATTTACCGCACTTCTGGGATCTTCGAATGCTTAGCAAATTATTAAAAAGTACCGGGAATTAAACAACTATTTACACAGAAAGTAGAAACAGGATTCTTTAAGTCTAGAGAAAGATACAGATGCGTAATGCTTCGATCGCATTCCAATTCCGTTTTTCGCTCTCTATTTTCTGCATTTATAGTATATTGTTCAGGTTCTGAAATCGACAAGAAATTAATTAGCATTTTAATTATAATTTAATTACAAGTAAAAATACACATCATGTGTCATAGCAACGTTCGTATCACAAAAAGGGAATAAAAAAATTCTGAGACTTCCTAGAAAAAGCAAATATTGAACGAATCTGGCTTCTAATTTCATTTGATTGATTGATCCTCTGGCGATCTTTTAGAGTGTCCACATAAATCATATCGCGATGGATCACACCAGATTTCGATCTAGCAAATTCCCGAGTACCTCTGGTCCTACAAGCAAGTTTGCGGATCCGTCGTAGTCAAAGCTGTCGAAGGATACCATCGTAGACGTGGGCGAGACTATAGGAGTTGTACCTCCGTCCCCGCTGCTGAAGGGCCCAATCAGGTGTTTCCTAGTGTCTGGACTAAGGTAGTCGGGCAAGGATATGATGTCCGTGTCCCCGCAATGTGGTACCATCTGATTGTCCACGTTGACGGATAACGGGGTCGTCAGGTTTCTCGATAATAAAGTTGGTACGTTGCGAGAATTCATCAGAGGATCCTAAAGCAAAAAGACGAAGTTACTAGTATTTGGAATTGTCATTTTTTTCAGATACGTTTGAAAAGATTAGTCGACGAATTTTGAAAATTAAGCAAGAACTGAAATTTTGTATTTTAATTGAGATTTGATTTGAAAAAATAGTTAATTTAAACTTTAATGATTATCAATATCTTTTATTTTAAATATTTAAACATTGCGATATAATATCAACCTAAATGTAAGGAAAATTCATCAATTTCTATTCTTGCCTTATCATCATGGATAAATTTATATTTCTTAATTCTTCGTATGAAAAATTCAGTATTAATTAAAATGTTAATTACTTATGACTTATGACTACTTATGACTATTTATACAAATGAGTTTTTTATTGACTTGAAAAAAATAAAACTGCTGCGTTTCAGGAAAAGAAAAAGGATAGGGCGGGAAAGAGATCATGCTGATATGGCTGGCACATTAAGCAATAAACCTCTTTTTAGCGTTCTTCGACGCCCTTCCTTGCTGTTCGCGTGACTCTAGAGGCATTTAACAAATGTAAATGAATGATTGCTGAGCAAAACAGCTGTGACTATCATGTCGCGTGATCTAGACTAAGCCTCGTATAGATCATGAAAGGTAGCCGTGATCGCAATTCTTATTATCAGGTAAATAAAGAATTTGATGATTGACAATTAATGATAACATTGTACATTTCTTCTAATTGTCCAGTATAAAATATTTTATAATTTGAAAGTAATTGGTATGAAAAAGAAGTACAAGTGAAAAAGAATTAATTAAAATCAAAATTATTGGACAGAAGTGAATTTCCAGATGGAGTGGAAATGTATATAAGTATAAATATTTTTTTATTCAAAAAGATGTTTTATTCTGAACAAATATATTAACTTATCAATATATAACTTATCATTTTTATATCTGGTAGCATTTTAATTTTCATAAAAAGATTATAATTTTAAACTTTTAATTGCCAATGATAAATCAATGAAATAAAATCGCATTTATGTATGTATATCTTGTTCTATATTTAATTATATTGAACATCTGTTCAGAGATAATAATCCTTGACGGTAGACTTGATGGTAAAATTGCGAATCGTTAGAACAATGGTGGATGTGATTGGAGAATGACGATGGGAGGAAACGAAACGCAGCTGATCAGATGATTCGATGTTTCATATATTTCCAACATTCAATCAACAATATACTTTGCAATTTGTATACATAACGTGGCTCTAAAGTACAATTTGTTTAATCCTAGGATGCACTCGCTAAGCAACACTGCTTATATAATTATCTAATCACGCATACAATTCTAGGAATTCTAATGAAACTTTTTCTCATAGATCTCTCCTTTTCTTTCTTTTTCTTATTATACGTTTCATATTCGTTTTCAATATGAATAAAAGCATTAGTCTATAAAACATATATACACTTGTGTGTGTGTGTTTGTGTGTGTCTGTCTGTGTGTGTGTATGCGTGTGTGTGTGTGTATGTGTATGTATAAAATCTTTGTATCTAACAATGAGATAAACATTGAACGCAGTGCATTTTAAGATTAAACAACTAAGCGAAACTACCTCGCTTTTCTCTCAAAACGCGCAACTTTATACTCTTTCCTTCTCTATCTTTGAAACCTCAGATATGACCTTCAACCTTGCGAACGCAAGCTCGAGGAATAATAAGCGGACGTATAAAAAGTAGGAAGAACTTCCATTGGCTCAAGATTGTGCTCCAGACCACAGAATTAGTATTCACCGTCTCCTTTGGCCCCTCCTCTCCATCTATAATCTCAATCTTGTAAAACTCAACCGCGTAATAGCAAATTTTTTTGTTTCGAGTCGCATACAAATTGCTTTAAGAGAATCGATAACGACGAGACAGTGGCCAAAAGGAGGCAGCTCTTTGGACGCTTGCTTCCTTCTAAAAGCGTCCTCACGCGTTTTCGATGCCTTTTGCCGTTGGCTTTGGCTTCACCAAACAAACGTAGCCCGCACTCACATCGCAGCCAGAAACCAGGAGATTCATTAGCACACTATTGCCGCAAGAAGGATTCTTCTTCCGGCTTGTCGTGTCGATCTTGTCTAGGCCATCGCCGATGCTGTTGCGATTTTCGCCTCCACCTTCCCCTCCACCGCGATCGCCCTCCGTCTCAACGAGGTCGATGATATCGTCAAGAATGCGAATGCGCTTCTTCGAAATGTTCCCGCGTCGACGTTCACTATCACCACGAATATCATTGGGTAAAGTGGTCGCCTGCATCGCGATACTCGGCATCTGTGGCGAGACGAGACAACGCAGAAGCTGGCTACCGCAGGTATTACTGAGACTCGGTGATTTTTTATGAAACGTTGTCGACAACCGTTGTTGCTTCGTCACCAAAGTGTCTTCGAGATTTATAAGCCCGAAAGACGAGTCCTCGCGTTTAAAACGCTTATACTCGCTCTCGGAATCCATATTGAATCCGGAGTAGTTGCGTTTATTGGGACGTTCCTGATTAGAGGACCATCGATCAGACTCGAAAACTGCGTCTACAAGATTAATACGAAACGCGTGCTAATTATATCTGTAATATGATGTTAATATGATGTTCTATAACTGTAATCTGTTGTGATATTTTATAACTGTAATACTAAGATAAAACTCATATCCAATTATCATATAAAGTTAATAATAAACTATCAATATAATGTAATATATCTGCAAATATAAATAAAATAGAAAAGTACAGTAAATAAAGCGATGGAAAGAAGAGCACACGCTTACTTTTTCTGGGCATTTGTTCCAATATCTGTGTTGGATTTAGTAAACCTCCGCCGTGATCGTTGTATCGTCGCGATACTGCTTGATCGGTTCGCAGTAATTGTGCCAGACTGGATTCAGAATTACGTTGTTCTCGATCGTCGAGTAGCCTGTCGGAAAAGATATAGCAAAATAAAAATGGAGCACAAAGAAAATAAAATATCGTATTATTTGTGTTACATCATGGTTTATAATTATCGCTACAGCACGAATTTTCATAATATTGATTAGATCTAATGTACCACTTCGATGATCCCTTATCGGTAGATTGCGACGGACCCCACATGACCATGCCGTCGTTCATGAGCAGCTCTAACGCTTCGTCCTGATCCGACATTGGAATATAGGGAGCTCTGAGTTCCAATTCTTCATCTCCTATACTGTCATTGATACCTAACATAAACATCTCGTCGTCGGAGATCCCATCGCCGCCGCTACCTCCTGTAGGACTACCCAATGAGTCCACACTGCGCTCAGGACTCTAAAAAATAATATCATTATATATTAATACACTAGCTAATATCTTTAAGAAGAGAAATTTGGAATAAAATTGTAAATGATTTCTTGTCACTCACCTGCCGATACTTCGAGAGGGACGGCGACATGGTGCTCGGGTCGATGCCGTAGGGACTTCTGGGCGAATCGCCCAGATCGTACATGAAGGGATCACTGTCGGCAAGACGATCAACAGCGTCTTTGGTCCTAGTAGTAGAGTCCACTAAATCTGCATCTTTGAGAGACCCCGAGAAAACATCCGCGGATCGTAATTCCGGCGTCAGAGTGTCGCCTGGACTCAGCAAGGGACAGTTATAGTGATCATTGAAGATATCGTCCAGGATATCTGGGGACAAGAAGGGAGCCTCTTCCAAGGGTACACACACATCACCAGCCGTAGGTGCGAGATGTGTCAGGTCATCTGGCTCGTCCTTCAACACTGCGAAATGCGAAAAGTGCGTTTTAACGCGACAAACTTTTTCTTTTTGATTATGATCTCGGATTAATCGATTTAAATGTCAACCAGAGAAGAGGACTTGATGGAAACGACTAAATCACGAGAAAAATCTCGATACAAAAAGGAGTTCAAATCAATAAGTTTCATTAACAAGATCATTTAATGTCTTAACTTTTTATTCCGGAAAACTATATTAAATCCGATATAATCTAATCGAAGATGAAACGAAGTGAAAAAATAGAGACTCGCATGATAATTACTCATATTGCGTATTTCTCATATATCTTTCTTCAGACAGAATTTTTGCAGGTCACGGAACTTGTACTCTGTCTGAAAAACGATAAATAATTTTTTATTCATGCATTATATTTTTCCTTATCTTTCTCCCTCGAATCTTTTTTTTTTCTCGCGAAAAATTGACAATACGGATAAGGGTCTACCAATCCTTTTCCGCTTAAAAAAAAACTCGATTTTCTTTTTCGCAGAGGGGAATACGCACTAGTGAGACCCGGCTGATCCTCGCTGAAAGTTAAGAAGCCCTTGTTCATATCCTCGGTGCGAGGCGCGAAGATGCTCGCTGTAGCCGTTTGTGGTCGGCAGGATAATTGCGGTTGTTCCTGCCGTTGCTGTTGTTGTTCTTGTTGCTGTACGGTTACGAGTGGCGCAAACAAGTGCCTCGTAACCGACTGTGGACGATCACAGTGTCCAGCACTGTCTGAAGGATCGCGTACCACTGTCGGTTTATCCTGAAACAAAAATAGATACGACCGATTGTACGATCGATCTAAAAAGGAAGAGGTCACAGATACGTTATTACGACTCGATATAAAAGCGATAGTCATCCTAGAGCTTGTCACAGCGGCACTTGTTATGGAAACCAAGTAGTACTTTTAACTGAAACTCGGACGAGAATAATCGACATTTTAACTTAGATTCTTATATTAAATCCGCTTTTGAAGAATTTTGATTAAATATTATCTCTCAATAAATGTTTCTTTTAAATTATGTTCACGTTACTAAAAACTCTTGTATACTTCTTCTTATATAAGCTTTATAAGATATACAAGAATAAACAAACGAGAAAATTGTAAAAGTTTGAATCAAGAAATTTTAATTGAAAATTAAATTATTCAGATTTATTTCTGTGAAGAATCATACATCCATCGCACCCCGATCTATCCCAAAATATGAGATATTTCTTTCTTCGAGAGAGATGTTTCTCTTATTCGTTTACTTTATCATCCTAAGATAATAACGAGTATAAGCAATGGAATGTGCACTGATAAACGAGACCTGACAAACATTTCGAATAAATCGCAGGAAGATTTAAAAAATTATTATTTTAAATGCCAGTTTTACGTCGCTTACTAACTGGAGGTTAATCGATTTTCTGTGTTCCTTTTTAGATAATAATATTAGGAAAAATAGAGAATTGATTCAACTAGAAAAACCAGGTCTTAGAATCTCAAGAAAATAAGTATTATGTAATAGACATAGCGGCTATTATATAATAGAATTTTAGAACGATAAGAATTTACAAATTTAATCGTTTGTTGACTAAACGACTCGCCAGCAATTTTTAGAATCAGTCGCACTCTTAGCAATTTTTTTCTAACTTCGAATTTTCAGTAAAAGTTTTCAAAATTCTATTCCAAAATCAGAAAGTCAAACTACTCGCTCATATATCGAAGGTATCGACTGTACCTGAAATATGAAGGACGTCTTCTTAGCGAGAGACTGCCGGTACTCCTGTCGGTCCACCACTACCGGCTCGTCGTTCTCCTTCAACGATTCCTTGATCGACGCCTCGAGGGACCCTTTAAGAGTCTGCACGAACACCTTCTCCTCCTGGGCGTGTTTCGGCAAGGAACCGTCCTTTTTCGAATCGTCCTTGCAGCCGCTCTTTGCGTCGGCCGAACGGAAAATCGACGCGGTAACGGCGAACGGTCGATTGTCGTTTCTGGACTCGTCGTCAACGGCCGATTCGTTTGTGACAGTCTCCTCCTCGTTCAGCGACACTTGACTCGATTCCGTCGTCGACACAACACCACCACCGGTCGGCACCAGGACCGGCAACGATCTCTCTATCTTCACCAAATCGGCGTCGCTGTCACGCGCGGCCAGCTGCTGGCGTGCGCTGTACACCTCATCCTCGTGCTCGATTCCACTGTAAGCAAAATCACGAGCCGCCGGCGTGGATAACGTGCCCATGTCCTGAGATATTAATCCGAAACTTGGCTAGGAAAATTGAGTGGGAATCAACGGGCACACCAAGAAAAATTAATTAGATGCCACCAATACTGCAAAACTAACTAAGTTTCGAGGATTGGATTCTTAATCTCAATTCAATTCTTTTCAATTCCTTAATAATTTATTCGTCAACTTTCTTAAATGACATTAGAAGCAAGCTCTTTTCTTTCTCTTCATGAAAACTAAGGTGTCCAACGACGCAATCGTATATAGATAAATATTTATCTTTTTACTTCTATTATTGCCGTTCAAACGCGTGGAAACGTACGTAACTCATTAGAATTCTCTTCAACGATTAATGTGGTTGGTGCTCTTATCAAATGACTAACAGTCGTACGACACACAGCACGCGATACACACACGTATTCGATATTTATCAATCGTAAAATCACGCGAGCACGATTCTGAGGCTTGGCATCATATCTATCACGAAATGTTCCATACGTAAGCACGTGCACATTCACCATTCGTTGCTATCCGACAACATCTGGGATACACAGGCAACTGTCAATTGGACAAACATAACTCCGGAAGTTTAAAACGGGCATATGAGATGTTTTAAGTCAGCGAAAAATTTCTCGGAGGCGACGGACGAAAAGTCTGGTCCTTGCAACATTCAAACACTCCCTAACGATTATTATTTCCCTAATGATAATAAAACGTAGCAGGGTGTAGTAGAATGATATGTGTCATCTGAATTTTCAATAAAATTAATAATTATCACTTTTTAGCAATTTTCTAATAATGATAAATATTGATTAAATATTTTCTGTCATATTAAATATTATTATTCACTGATAAATATAACAATTAGTGATTAATTAATCGCAAGAAGCTTGAAAATCTTATTGGTTGTAATTTAAAATAATGTAAAAGTAAAAATGTGCAATAAAATATATAATTTAAATGTATGAACATATAAAATGAACATTTTTTATTTCTTTCTAAAATTTATTCATTAAGAATTTTTTTGTTCACAAATTTCTTTTTGTATCAGTAAAAATATACACCTATTACTTCAATTAACGCTATCTTAGCTCTTTGTTTTCAAAGTTACTAATTCGCGAGGCCTACAAATGCATTTCCTCATCCCTCAGGGAAAAATAGAAAAACATTAATTAAAAACACAAATTAAAAAAAGAATTTTATTTGCAGTTAAAAAAAATATATATTTTTTCAAAGATAAATTTGAAATAAATACGAATCTACAAATCGCCGCTATACAAAATCACAATTTTTTGGTATGACAATATAAACTTACTGCGTTATATGGAACTTCGGAGGATACCGGAATTTCCTCGATTTTTATAATTTGTCTGAACTTCTATATCCGGAATTGTCGTTGAAGTATATATAATTGTAGTCAACAGTTCCTATCATTCTTCGAATAATTTCGTACTTTTCTCTTTCTTCTAGTGCAAATCCACGCGTGTAAAATGACCGCGTAACACGTGCACTACACGCTACACACGCACATCACTATCTCATCACATTCGCCCAGAGCATCCAGCATACATTCGGACTTTCGCATCACACCACGTCGTTACCCTCAGTCTCTCTTTCTCTCCCCCCTTTCACTCCCCTCCCTCTCTTTCCATTCCTCCCTCTCCTTCCCTTCTCCCTATCTCACTATTTCAACTGTCATAAAGCGATCGCATCTCTTTTTCTTTCAGCTTTAGACAGAAGGTTTTGTCTAATCACGAGAACGCTTATGTAATTGGTGGTTCGTGATCGTCAATCTTCGTCTTTTTCCGCGCGTCGCGCTTTGCCGCGATGATTTTCCACGCTTAAACACAATCACTGAGATGCGTATCGTTACCTCGCAACGCAATAACTTCTCCGTCATCTCGATTGAAAAAAAGCAATCAGCAACGTCTGAAACAACAAGTTGCTCAGAAGAGCAGATCTTACTTCTACTTTGCGATTCTTAAGGTTTCGTAAGATACTGTCGACGAGTATAGTCTTAAGGATGCTCAAACGGTATACAGGTATATCCTCCCTACTAAAAGTTAGATGCTTACGTATAATCAGTTTTAAAAGTTAAGTCACTTTTTAAATTTAGCAACATTGCATGGCATTCGATAGTATGCATGTCACTTATAATCTCCTCATCTGTGTTGAGCGTATGTAAGCAAGTTGAGACAATAGACAATTTAAAAAATCACGATAAAATTTTTACTAGTGAAAGTGATAAAAAACATTTTTATGGAAATGAAACATGTGCTGAAGTGGTTTTCAATCAGAGATTACGTCGGGTAAAGTCTGATAAAAAAAAGGTACAAAATTTCTGTGAAACAAGTGACAGTTTTACTGAGACAAATGATGACTTCCAAATCAGTTTATAATCGATGTTTTGTTGATATCAATACTCTTGGTGACAATTTGATATGCACTGCAATGCGACATTATTTTTGTTGAATATAGTTTAGTTGAATAGATGAGAGCGGGTTTAGCTAGTATTTACAATAAAAATGTGTCAAGTGCATGAATATATGTCGTGAACACAGAACAAATTAAAGATATGTGTCAAATTGTGAAAAACAAATTTTTCATGTTTCCTCATAATTTTATATTTTCCTACTACATAAATTGTAAACTGGTGAGGTATACTTCAATAACACATTTTCAAACATGCCGCCACTCTGCAACGTTGCTACTTTTCGGAAAAGAAAATCTTCCACCGAGAAATACAATATCTTTCGGAGATATTATTAAAAAATAAAAAGAAAGTCTCCTAATAAAGCTAAAAATCAATATGTGAGAAAAAAGTATTGAATAAAAAAAATGTATTTTGGTAAATTAACACATAATATTTATATGCTATTTAAAAACTTATTTACTTGAAAGAAATTGCCAACGTATTTAGTCATATCAACTTTTTTTCTCACTGTGGATAATTATGTAATCTTACGCGTTCTGTTTGTAAATATTTCATATTTATTTCATAATTTTTCACTGAAATGTAATAATTTTTCCTTCATTTGTTGTAAGATATGCAATTTTATTATTTAATTTTCTCAATAACAAACTTCCTAAATAGCCTCAAACTTTATAGAATTTTTTTAATGATAAAATTCACTGAATTCATTTAGATTCAACGAATTTTCATCATTTTAGTCGTAATGTCTGAACATTCAAATTGCTACTCAACTGACTGACAAAAGACTGACCTCATGAGGTAAAGAAACCGCGACTATTTCTCAGACCGTAAGGTGATAAAGATTAAAACTTTTTTACGTCACGACAACAGTGTTACGTACCATTAAGATATACATGAACATTGCCGACAAACATCGTTGATTCATCAACGTATGCGATCTCTTTATAAAGTGTATCAGTCGATTATCTTTGAAGTAAGATTAAAGTAAAAAAGAATTTTTATGCGAGAAAAGTCGAAATAAAAAAAATATACTAAAAAATTTGACTAGCAACAGAAGAGAACTTTCTCATGTGAGAAAATGGAAATTTCCTGATGAAAAAAAGAAGAAAAAGACAGAATCAGCGAGAAGAATCAGTGTCATCACAATCAGAATCATTCAATTCCGTGTCTTCTTCCATAAGGTCTCACAAGCTCGCTTACGTAGGCAGGATTACGTCTGCATTTTTTTTACGATTACACGAAGCACGGTTATGATTAAAGTTAACCCGGCTTTAACTCTGAAGATAACCCGGATATATATATCGATCTAAACAACGCGCAACGTTGTTCGTCTGTGTACGATTTGACCTTTTTGGCCTACGTCAGCTTCGAATATTTTCAGCTTGCGCAAATGATTTTTCTGACGGTACAACAGCTAAATATCTTATATTTCTTACATTTATTTTATGCATTCGAACGTAACAGAATTATATATGTACGTTTTATCGGTTAATATTAATATGCTTCATAGAGCTAAGATTGATAAAAAAAGTAAAGTTAATAATAGAAAATAAATGTATCTCTTTCTTATCTCTTATACCGAATATTTTCCGATTCAAATTTCTTAAAGAATAATGTAAAGTTACATAATATCAAAATTAAAGAGAACATGTGACTTTGATCTTGAAGTACGGAGTTATACTCGCGTGTTTCATATGTTAATTAAATTACTTACATCTCGCTGCTAATCTTACTAATCAATCTTCAAATTACGAGATAAATTTCTTCGTTGTATCACGTCAAAAGTAACCTAACTCTTAATTCACTTTTATGCGTATGTCATGATTTTCATTAACAAAACGAGAAAATCTTCAATCAAAGCCCTGCCAATCCGCACGTGCGCGCACGTGTACATAATTTTATCGCGAGTTCTTCGTGCGCGTTCCGCGATCGCTGGATTCGTAGCACCGCCACCGAGATTCGTCGCGGATGATTCGTCGTGTACATGTATCTACGCGGGCACTAAGTGACTTTAACCGGTCGCAACAGCTCGGTAATTGTCGCAAATTGACCAGCGGATCCCAAATGCGTGCACGACGCGTGTGTGATAAAACGCGCGAATACGTGCAAATCACATACACATACATCAGACCACTCTTATATACTCGTACATATGTGTCTGTCAAAAATTTGAATTAAAATGAGAGCGAAAAGTGTTATCTGGTTCGATAATCTATCTACATATTAATCGTAAAATAAGCTTGAGAACTTACATTTAAGTTCTCACGCTTATTTTAAACGATAAAGGGTAATTGTCAAACAATGCAACATGAATATAAATTCATAAGTAAAGAATTGAACACACAACGTCTATAGTTCTTGCTTGTTGTACTCAATGTTGAGTAAATTTATTTTACAATATTTGTATCTTTATTTATTTATGTATTTACTTTTGTATCTTTTTCTTTCAACTAAATATGTCATGCAAAATAAAAGTTAAATTTTTTTTTAATGGATTTTTTTAACCTGATTTTTTTCATGTTCACTTGTAACAATTTTTCACTTTATTTCCGCAAAGTTCAGCACTCCGCTTTTCCTTACCGGCGACTGGCGAGAACTTGTATGCGCATTTATTGAAATAGCCTACATTTATCCGTTTGCTCTCTCTCGATTGAACCTAATTCCAAGAGGAGAAACGATACCTTTACATATATGTTTCTCACGCGAATAATTGAACTTAATGAAGTTTACTTTTCCACGAACAAACAGTCACGAGATTTGTCGATAAAATGTTTTCATAACTGTATCGAGATGCGAGTCAATACATTTTTGGACAATGTTTAATCTTTTAAATTAGAGAAATTTAATGAAAGATGATTTGATAATTCCAAATTAAAATATAAAATTTAGCATTAAAATAATCACACAAATCGATCAAAAGACTTCATAATTGAATAAATTATATTTGAAAGATATTAATGTGCGAATATTAATTCTACAATGAATCTCGTTTCTGTTGTAGATGATTTAATTGCAAAATATCTTGATTGATGAGCCATTTGATGTTATCTAAAGTTAAATAATAATAACAAAATATCTTTTAATGGACTTCATCGTAAGTATCGTAAACCAGATAGAATCCAGAATTCTTTTTATTCCCAACCAAAGATTGGTACAACGGAGGGAGTATGCGTTTTATCGAGGCGAACGGCCTAGTGTAGACTAACTTGATTACCAATGAGGATCGTAATAAATACATTTGTGCACAAAATTATAGAGATCTATACAGCCTTAACCAAAAATATTAGACATATTTAACTGTAGAATAACAAAAAGTGTGTCATAAGTTGGCACCTTCACACCTAATGTATAATATTGAGCGTGCACAATTTCCGCAAAGTGAATGGTCAACTTTAAATGCTTCTCGTTTAAAAACTATTATAGCCTCGACATTTTAACATCAGAGTTTTCGTCTTAGAATGTTACGCAGAATCTGTCAGTAAAAGGAAATCTAGGTTTTTTGGGACACCCTGTATCAATATTCTTAAAATTGCACTCAACTACAGTCATCTAGTGATAAAATATTTGATGGTGCTGATGAAAGGAACTTCAAACTTCAATAAGGCAACGCTTCATACCGTATTTGCAGCCACAATGAAGAAAAATAAGATCGATCTTTTAGATTGGTTTCCTCAGTCATTAGATCTAAATCTGATAGAACACTCCTTATTGAAGAGGAGATAACACACTATCAAAATAAGTCTAAAAATAGTTTTATGGAAAGAGTAGAATATGATATCAATAGATATATGTCAGTAGTGATCAGCAGTTAGTGACTATAATATCGAAAAGAATAGCTGCTGTTATTAAGGGGGAAGTATTATTTAAAAAACAGTAAAAATAAATGTATCTCAGGATTAGATAGTTTTATTTTGCTAAAGTTAAAAATATTTCTAAGATAATATTACAGGATGTCTAATACTTTTATAGACAAGGCTGTAGATTAAATCTAAAGTCTAGACCTTATAGATATAGACCTTATAGACTGGCAATTGCTATAGTTTCTACATTAGAAGTCCGGATAAGAGGGAGAGAGAGAGAGAGAGAGAGAGAGAAAGAGAGAGAGATTTTTCAACATATTACCTTCTCTTTCTCAAAGTATTTAGAAATGTACATGTCAGTTAACATATGGCGTGTTAATATAATATCAGAATTAAAAGTGATACTTTGTAATAAAAAGCGAAATTAAATAAATTTTATAAATAACCTCAAGGGAATATATATACGTGCTATAATTACAACTATATTATAATAAATATCAGAATACATTCAGTATAATATTATATATCAGCATGTACAAGACGTATTTCCAAACACTTTAAGAGAGAGATGTTTCGGACATAGTCGAGCTTATATTGCCAATCCATATGTATAAAGTCTATAAGTGTGACCATTGCATATAGAATGAACTGCTAATGTAGGTATTGGAAAGAGAACCGGGCGTAGAGTGAAAGACAGATAATATGAAGCATTCTTTTTCTAACTAACAATTGGTAAGAAAAGAGACGGGACACCTCATACTGATTGCTCCCACTACTACCATCAACGGTCTATTCTATATGTCGAGTATGAGTGCGACATCTAGTAGTAATAGTTGCTACATAGCAGTCACCACATAGAAAGTAATAAACATACAAATCTAGAAAATGTTATTTCAAGCATCGGTATATGAAGAGGTTATCAATGAGTTTTATATAAAAAGTTATCAGTGTATGGAAGAGTATAAAGTTAAAACCTTTGCGTAACATATTTTTAATCGTAACATATCACAAGTTCGTAACGCGTTACGTTACGTACTGATCACAAACTTAGACCCGTATATGTTAGAACATTAAACTTTAGTCAATGCATAAAGAAAATTGTAATATAGTAGAAGTGTGATGTAATAATAAAGCATAAGCATAAAATGTTTAAAAATAAAAATTTTCAGAGAGTTATAGGTTGATAAAATTATAATACGTCACTATATATATATATACAGGGTGTAACAGAGCGCCCGTATCAGGCGTTTTTTCTGTCGTAGCAAGCTGGGGAAAAATTTTTATATAATCGTAAAAGCCTTAGTGAAGAATCAAATGGTGACACTCGCGTTTCCCGGAAAAGCCGAAAAAACACTTTCTCCTAACACCATCAACATGTCAAAAGCTTCTTGCTGGCTCTCAGCTCTGAGCTGGTTTAGTTGTTAACACACAAGCACGACTTTGTCGATCCGAATATACCAGAACACGTTTTGTTATCGGGTTCAGCGCTGTACAGAATACAATCTCCCAGACTTCTCCGACTCAAACACTTGACGGTTGCAACGTAAAGAGCAAAGTGACAGCATGTTTCTGATACTTGACCAACATATTCTCGCCGTTAAACGAGTAATAAGTTCGTATTATACGTTTTATAATTTAGACTTTAACATCATTATTAGGAGATCGTTGTCGCGAATGTACCATTGACCCCCAACCTATCGCGTACCGTTTTTATTGTTATGACTTACTTGCGAGATGATTGCGTTTTACCTTTGTTTTTATCTTTTTTTTATTTTCATTTTTATTTCTATTCTTATTGAACAACGGGTTTATGTTAATTTATTGTTAATTTATTCTAATATTAATTGTTAAGTGCTGATGAAGACTCAGTGAAGTCGAAACGTACATATGTATCTTTTTGGAATAAATCTATGTTATATTTGTTGAATATTTAAAAGACATCTCTTAGTTTGCTCGATGGTGTGACCTATTGGCCTGTGTATTTCTTTTCAATTGTTATTATTGATATCGAGCGGAATTATTTTCTTAAATATTAAAATAAATAACTTAATGGTATATAATACAATATGTATATATAATATACATATTAATATATATGTATAGGATATATTTTGAATATCACTAATGTGCTCACTAAATCATCTTCAGAAAATTTTCTTTTCAAAATGTACAAAAAATATTCAAATATATCAATACTGTACTCACTATTTCAGTTTCAGAATTTACTTCTCAAAACATACAAAAAATATCCAAAATGCAACCTATAAAATTATTAACCTATTATTAAGATGTTCCACACATTTTTATTAATCTATAATTCTCTAATATGGAAATTTTATTCTTTAATTAAATATCTTATGCTTCTATAGCTTCTACGTTTTATTTGGATGTTCGCAACGTTCTTAGAACATTTCATCCTTGTTGTTTAACAAACGTTAAGGATGAATGATGCTCACGAGTATTATGAACGCCAAGTGGAACGTACTCTATATATGCGCGCACGCACACACGCAAAAACACGATTTTGTTACGTTACGATTTTTGTATGTTGAAGTTTAAGGTTATGTACAGATTTACGGTCAGTATACTTAAGGTAAATTGCAGCATAAAATTAGTTTTTAAGATTTCATTGAAACATATATATATGTATATATGACTTAATTAATAGCGCAATTATAAGTACATTGACCATTCAGGCCGAGATACTTGCAATGGCAGACAGAGAGTTGACATTATATATTAACATGTATGTTAGATTAAGGACAAATGTCATAGTTTTAATTTTAATTTCAGAACTACATTTAGGATATTAATGAAAAGCTACATTCAACTACTGATACAAGATTAATGTGCGGATATAATTTCAAAATTTTTAACGCAGTTTTGAAAATATAGACATCTAAATGTCACATTTTGTAGCATTATAAATACGAAAAGTTAATGACCCATGAAGATAAAGCAACAGTTTAAACGTAATTGTTTTGTAAATATTTAAAAAAATTTTTTTTTATGTCGTAACCTATTAGGTATTTTTGTGAAAAATATAGGTTACAAGAGAAATGTGAAAAATATAGGTTACAAGATAAATGCAGCTGACACGCAGAGTTGTCACGATTATCATATACATAGTATGCGTTCATTAAGCTGAGTCAGTCTACTACGTACGTAGTAGAGACAATCTCAACCAAAAATTTGCAGAAGTAAAAAAGAAGATATTTGACTTTTTCTTTTGATTGTAAGACTGTACTTTTTAATAGTACTGTCGCGATATTAGTTTACCGCAAATATGTTACTGAAAAGTTTGTGGAGTGGTTCTTAAATAATATCTTAAGATGCTAATACTGTTCTGCGATTAGAGTTTATAACATCTTAAGATTGTATTTAAGACTAAGTCTTAAACATAGAACGGATTATAAATACCAGCCCTAGAAAGTTATTTTTAATGTATGAAGAGTTAGATAAATTTAATGTCTAATTTGACAGATAAATATTACACACGTACGCACGTATTAAAATAATAATAGGATTATTACTATTTTTATACACTATACTGTTAACAAAAACAATATAAGAACACGATCGGTTATAAAAAAATCTTATTATTTTTGTGACATATAAATTATGTACGGAACTATTAAAATATATTTAGCTTTTAAAATAAAGGTGAAAAATTTAGAAATATAAAAAATAATTAAGATATCAGTAATAAAAAAATAATAATAATTAAAAATAAAGAGTAAAGATAAAAGAATTATTATAACAAAAATATGTAAAAAAATTAATACAAAATATAAAGTAAAAAATAAATATATAATACACACACACACATCATCACACCAACCCTTACACACATTAAGACATTTATTTTCGAATATTTATATAAAAAAAAAAAAAAAAGTATTTAAAAAAATATTCCCAACTATTGCTCATGTTGGCATTAAAATTTATTTTAAACATTAAAAAAATAAATAAGATTTTAAAAATAATATAATAAATAAAAAAATTTAAGATATTAATTAGAAAATAAAAAGCTTAAAAAAATCTAAACTAATATTAATTATCAAGTTAAATTTTTAAAACCTTTTTTACTTTTTTATTGTTTTAGTATCAGATTTATGCACTAAAAATCATTTTTATGTCACAAACTAAGATTTTAAAGTGGCTTCTTTGTGGCACGCAAGATAAAACTGTTCAAGGTAATCTTTGTCACTAAGATAACTGATAAGAAAAATAGTCGAGAGGGCAAGACATAAGGGAAGTTCTGTAAGAAAAAACGAGAGTAACAAGGTAGTTAGAAGAGGTCCCAACGGTCCCACGTGCTCACTTGCGCAAGCCATCCGTCACTCTATTTTTAATCCCTCCCCGATACTCGACCACATATTTAACCTGCACCTAACTCAACCTGATCTCCGGCGACCAGGCGTATGCGAAACTCGAACGGTTTGTTGTGAGTTTGTCGAGACAATCGCGAATGCAGCGGCTAGATTGGCCACGGCTCTCGGGGTCGATGACGTGCATCACGATGGCACCCACGGTTGTTTCAGGCAAGATCGATCTAGAGTCAAGGTCGATCGATTTAGACTCATGAATTGATAATAATATATTTCAAAACGTTACATTATTATATTATAACTAATTGGTCTCTTCAGCGTAATAACTTGGCATCCCCATACATTTGATTATCGATTCGTAAAAATCGTAAACAACTCGAATTCGTAAAAAAATGTATGGAACTCTGTTTCTCAAGTTTCTTTTATTTCTTCCTTTACTTTCAAATTCATGATAGATTCATCGGTACAGAATACCTATCAAAGTTCATCAAACATAAATATTTTCCATATTAAGTATAAAACTAAGATGCAAGTCATCATATATACCAGAAGTAAATGCGCTATGTAGAAATAAACTTCAATTTACGTCAGTATCTTTAAGCCTTTTAATTTATATTCGTTGAATAATTTATGTGTATGAGTATAAATTCAGAGTAACAGATATTCGAGCCCTTAAAGCAACTTTCAGAAACCGAACGCAAGTTGTAAGCTAAGTCGGTTACGCAACATAAATAAATTCTCATAAATACTCGAGGTGAGTACATTAAGCGCGCTTACAATTAGACGACAAGGCCAGATCAGGGCTTTGCCCATCCGCAGTTTTTCGGGCGTTGTTTATGGTCCGGTGTGCATAATCCCCACATAGCTAGATGCACATAGCTAGATGCACTTTTAATTCTTGGACGCGACCATTGCGAGATTTGGCCGTGTCAAACTATTCTCAAATGCAAACGCGAACTTCTCGCGGAAATTCAGACTGCGGATGAGAGCAAAACCAATATGGCTTATAGCAAGCAATACTTTTTAAATAAATACACGCGATCTCTTATCGCGCGTCAACGTTCCCAAGTGTGATAGAGAGGTAAGGCCTGCCTACCGTTTTCAAAAAGCACGAAGCAGATACTTCTTTACTGCATTCTCTATACAAAAAAGAATATATATATATATATATATATATATATATATATATATATATACAATTGAAAACGATTTATCTTTAGAGTTATTCCGAAATGTGCATCAGATACTCCGAAACGATCGGCGGCCACGAGTACAACTGTCGATGCTCCTTCCTTTGCGGGGATACCTATCGCTACTGCTGCCAGACGTTACGTAACAATTGGGCTGCGATAACAGGCGCGCATCTTCGCCGGGGATTGATCGATGGACAGACCACCGTCCGATCTCGCGCACATGATTGTCATGCGTCACACGCAAGAAAGGATTTATTCATTATCGGCGATACCTTTTTTTCGTTGGCGTCTTTTCTTTCCTTTACACCGCGCGTGTACTTCCAGTATTTCTCTTTCTTTTAAGAGAATCCACTTGACTCTTATCTTAGCATTTCCTCATTCAGCTTTGAATGCTCATTATAAACGGTCCTCTGCGGCACATTTCTTCCTTCGAACCTTCCAGTCTAAATAAACACACGGAACAATGCTAGGAATCATATTCTTCTCACTTCCAAGAAAAAAATTGCAATATTATTTAACGTAATTGCAATATTATTTAACGTAAAATCTTATTATTTTGCTATTTTTTAATATCTTCTTTTTTTCTAAGATTGCGAAAAGAAAAACTGACGACTTTGCGCTACGTGATAAAAATCGTCGAGCATCGCGCTTTTAAAATTTAAAATTTATTATTATTGACTCGTACCATCCAACTTCTCGTCGCACACCACAAATTTACGATCTTTATTATACATGAACGGTGTCCCTCTTCGCCAATAATTCACTCGTTATTATTAGCCGTTGAATCTAATCCCGGCAGCAGAAAGAGGTAAATAACCGCGAGAACGATTGACGGTATATTCGTAGATCCAGTGGACGCGAAAGATGGAAGCGGGAGGACTGGAGGAAAGAGATGTACTAAGATGTATGGATAAATATCATCACGAATCGCGCGATTGTGCAATCGAGTCCCCCGCACACAGAATTCGTGGATGCGCTGCCAGCGTGAACACGCAATGGAATCCGGCCAAAAGTTTTCGCGTGCGTCTCAAAGGCTCGACTTCGTTATTAAATCGACGTAACGCAGGATCGGCTCTCTAGCTCGATTGGCCCGATCGATTAGTCTCGACATTCGTTATTCTCCATGTGAAAATACTTGAACTTTGATCCGGTTATCTCTTCGATTGACTGATTCTTATAGTCTTGTAGCCTTATTCTTAGCCTTGAATTATAAATTAGAAATACCAAATAAATCAAACTGTTAGTAATCTATAGATTCAACTTTATAATTGATGATTAAAAATAATCTCTTTATCATCGATTTTCCACCATTCATATTTAGTTTCTTAGTATAGAAATTAAAGACGCCAGACATTTCAATCTTTGATCTTTAAATATTAAATCACGTAGAACTTTGGATCTGTAAATGTAAACTTTACAATCTTTCGATTTTTAAATTTTCAAATAATTATACGTTTTCTCTCTTTAGATTTTTAAATACTTCTGAAATAATTTATACTTCAGACTCCTTCAGATCTTGGAAGTTTATTCCCGCAAGTTTTATTCCACCCAAATCCTCGAATCTTTATTCAATTTTCTGAATCTCAAGACTCTTGTGGATCTTTGAACATTCAATTCTCCGGATCTTCAAACGTTTGCGACTCACGGAATACTTTTTTTACGAACTCTTAGACATTTAATCCTCAAGTATTCTCTCGAACTTCAGGACATTTCGGGATTCTCTGGAACTTCAGACTCTCGAATTCGCATGCGAATTGCGAACGAAGAGCAAGGCACGCGCCACTTGGACTTTTGTCGCGGTTACACAGTGTTTAGACCGCTGCGGCGGTCTGAAAGGCACTGGGTTGTCGTCATGCGGTTGCAGTCAGTCGCGCATCGTCATGCCTCGATCTCTCTTTTGCTCCCTCTTTCTTTCTCTTTCTCGTCATTCAGATATTCGATTTGCAAATTGCGACTTCTCGCCTAGCTCGCGAAGTCACACCAGACCGTGTAAATTTTGCTCATACGTCGCGCGTTATCCGGCTCAGATCTTAATGGTTTCGTTACACGTTATGCTAATCAGTTCGATACGTACTGAATAATTTATGGAGTACATATATTCTTGCATACGTACACCGATCAAATGATAAATGGTACGCGTTAAAATAAATTATAGTAAGATAATAAAAGTTTATTATGGATGATACATTATGTTTCACAATATTGAATGTGTATTTTAGATTAATCGGAGAGAAAAAAAGGATGATATATTTTTAAAATGTTCAGAATTTTACCTTTTTAGTTCACATAATTCAAAAACAGATATACCACTATTTTTGTTAAATTTACAGACTGCAAACTGACCAAAGAAACAAATTGATGAACAAATTCTAGGATATTTCTCAAAGGTAAATATTCACATCGGTGTTGCGATCGCGATTTTGCGTATGTCGATCAGTCGAGTAACGCAACGTTACAAAACTACGACTTCCTACTTGTTGGTAAATTTGAAATAATCACGCAATGTGTGTATATAAACTTCTAATGAGTTATGATTGCGGTCTCGATAGCTAGCAAATATTTGCACGCACGTATGCTTTATGAAATTGTAAACGTAAATATGCTATTTATCTCTAAACATAGAGATTGTCACAATTTTAAATGGAGTTTTAGTGATTAGGTCGAAATTTGCGTTGTTTAAAGAAATTCTCTGTTACAGTCTCGCGCACGCTCACTTATTTACATGTCGGCCATATATTTCGACAATAACTTCTTTCTAGAGAGCGGATGGAAAAAGAATTTATATCGGCGAACGAATTTAAAAATAATATGGCACTGCGTGCCCGGCGATTTTAATTGAGGACATTGAACTAACCCAAATCAAACACGCGCTTTGCTCTCGATCGCGATGGTGATTGAGATTCTCATCTGAGATTTTTTCTCTTCAATTCTATCTTTTCAAAAAATATTCGGACATTCAATTATTATATCAGAACTGATGGATCAAGCAGAACTTAAATTAAAAAAAAAAAAGCCAGATTGCATTCCTCTTTTTTCTTTTTTTTGGTAAACACTTGGACTTCTCTATCTTCACCTTTTAAGTCTTGGAACTCAGAAATCATTCGATTCTTCTTCGATTCTTTGACTGTTGAACACGGAGAAGTGACGAACATAAGACAGGTATCGATCGAGCTATACGATTCGAATTGATTTGACTGAAGTTTTCTCTCTCTCCTTCCCCTTCCTATTCCTGTCTGTCGTTGCTGAAAGCGATCCCTTATGCAATCGATCTGGTTAAGCTCTCAAGGTCCCAAGTCTTTGTATTCGATGTATGCTCGATGCTCGGTCAATGCAAAGAGATGAAAAAAAGATCTGATTGGAACGCTGATAAATGCGTCAGGGCTAAAATAATAAGCTCGGCAATAAATCGCGTAGCTATCATTCCTTAGAAGAATTAATATTTATATCACGTTAAATTAACAACATAATTATTAACGAAATTCCATATAACGATAGCGCATACTACTATATGTTTCTCTTAGAAGATTTAGGATAAATTTTTCGATATTTTACTGTAATATCGAAACAAAAATAATATCGATATTTTACTGTACAAATTCATAATGCGTATAATTTGATTGATGCATGTGTTTAAGCAGCCGCTCTTGTAATCGTTGAACTGCGTCTCCACTGAGTTAAATAAAAACGTTTCCAGCTAAACGGTTTTTTGACTCAACTACAAAACAAAACGCAAAACGAGCTGTCAATCGACTATCGAGGTCGTTCCGCGTAACCGGGTCGAGATCAAAACGGTTGTTGCGACTACGACGGCGACTGTCGTTAAGGACGTGAGGTATTATTTTGAGACGTCGTAGCACGTGGTCGAGCCTCCGCTGCAATATAAATGTACTTTTCGCGCGCAGTTTTCGGAACAGTTGACATTTCGACAACAATTGCCTGCACATGTACAGATCTCATCATGTAAGATAATTTATATCTTTCTCTTCTAAATCATTAAATTTCTAAATCTATATAAGTAATTTGCCAACAAGCATTTAAGATTACTACTTTCGAACTTTTCTTCAAATCGACATCAAATTGACGGAGAATATATCTTCATCCACAAGAGAGTTTAATACATAGAACAGTTGTATTAAGAGATTGACGGAACACAAGGATTTTTGCCGAAGAAAATTTTTTCTCAATAGCAAAATTTTAGAAGACTTAATATTTGTAAGCAGAAAATGGAAGGGAACACATACAAGTTATACAAAATTAAATATGATTTTATGAAAGTCTGCAATGTCTGAAAAGCAACAAGGCAAAAATTGAAATTTTTTTAACAATCTCTTCGCCTATATCTTATAGGTCGCTGCAAAATGTGTCTCTACTTCTACTTTTAGCAAAATAATGCTCTATATCTATGCACATATTTCTGGGTTTTAATTTCTTACCGTATCGTCAGTATCTACTGTAGAAAAAAAAGTATCACGAAGATTGGCACGAAGCACGTTCTTAATGCGTTTTTTCAATTATTAGATTAGTAGATAAAGTTTTTTATTTTTGTATTGCGCACACACACGCGCGCGCGCACACACACAAATATGGAATAATATATTTTCTTTTTACGAAATATAGACTTGTTATAACGGGTAACAATTCTTCCAGTAACGTTAATATTTCATAACAAGGACAACGTCATCTTGTGATTCGTAAAACAACAACCCTCTCTCTATTTTCGAATGACAATATCTTATTAGTTTTTTTTCTCCGAGTTATCGGTGTAAGAATAGACATACTGATTGTATAATCCCGTGTAACGAGCGAACTATGCAATGCGGTGCAACGCAATGCTACGCGTCGAGCGAAAGGTTTAAAAGCTTTTAAAAGCAATCCTAAAAGGATTTTGCTATCCTTGCAGAAAAACTGGTCGAACATATACGTGAAGTGAAAGATAATATTACATTTTTGGAGCATGTGCACCAACGCGAGAATATACATACCTTAAGCTTTGTGTCCACGATACCAGAAATCGGTCTGAGATCTTGATCCGAGAAATATGTAGCCAATCAACTTGCAGTTTTTATGAAAAAGAGGCAATTTTATTGGCTGAACACTTCTCGGATCAAGATCTCGGACCGATTTCTGATATCGTGGACATAAAAAGCTTTAGAGAAGAAAAAAATCGTGATTCTTTCCTAGGCCCGCTTCAGAAAATCTGAATCTTGGTTCTGTCTTTACATATATAACTTTGCTTAAGTAAAATTTTTTGTTACACTTCAAACTATAATCTGAAAAATGCAATTGTCAATTACATTAATCAATTCTGTGTGGGTGTGTGTGTGTGTGTGTGTGTGTGTGTATGTATGCATATCATAATTTCTTTTTTTATAATCTTCAAAATATCATTCGTTCTTACTTGTGATAACTACTATCGAGCACGATACAACACGCGGATCTTCAGTTTCATCCACAGGGTCGCGATTGCGACTGAGCTTGCGCAACACACCACTTTCGCCACACCGCTCTCGCTTTCGTTCGACTGTCGCGGGTCGACGACGTATGCGACGGCTGATCGTGGCTAAACGCGCACGCGGGTATCGACGGAACCCGGATCCGACCGTGAGAGGAGCGGCAACGACATCGTGTAACGGCGACGCGCAAGCGTCAGCCTTTCCGTCTCGATGGTGCGAACTTGAAGGGGAACGTACGTTCGGGCAGAACGAACGGACAAAGAAACGTTCGAATTGGTGGATGTTAATTATCGATCTGCCGCACAGATTAATAATTAACGTCGAATCAATTAGCAACGATAATAGCATGGACGAAGCATCGTGAACCTCTCTTTGTACATAAGTCTCAGGTATAGCAGATAGAAAAATCTAGGTGATACTGGTGGTTTTATCTAATGAGTAGATTAATCCATATTCTATACTACTATATATTATCCATATTAAGAGAAAAATCGCGCAAGAACTAACAGCTGCCGATTGGCGAGGAATATTGTATTAATACAAACTCATACTGTCAAAATATTAGGTTGATGCAAATAAAATGGTTGTTTTTTTTTAATTTGAACTTTAAAATTTTATTTGACAAATTTAACGCTTACTATATTAATCAAAATATTAGTACCTTGAATAAGTTCTCGCTGTTTTTTCGTAAAAATTAATGCTTTATTTAAAAAAAAAAAACAGGAAAAAACACTCCTAATGATTCTGTAAGTTCAGTTAGCGTCTGACATGAGTCTTCATGAAGTAATGCCTCCAATTCTTCAAACTTTTTCAGTGCGCCAGAACGTTCTTTATCTTCAACATCAAAATCATTATTTTTGAAGCGTCGAAACCAATCTCTGCATGTTGTTTCCTACAGAGCATGGTCACCGTAAGTCTCAACAAGAATTCTGTGTGCTTCAGCTGCAGATTTTTTTTGAATAAAGTAGTGCGGTAAAATTCCCCGCAAATACTCTTTTTTTGGCACGAAACTCGACATGTTTAAAACTGTGAAAAAAAAAGTTGTTTACACTTCGGCACAATGACATACACTGAATTTCAAACTTGCTTATAGTACTTCTCTATAGATGCGTTACCATCTTAAACACGCACGCAGTTCTGGTAACATCCTCTGTTGGAAAACAGCGAGAACTTATTCAAGGTCCTAATAGCCTCCATCTGTAATACAATTCAATGCATCTCTTTCAACGTGATACAATACCATTTTTTCAAAATTTAAAGAAGAGACCCGATAAATTCGCGGATGCATCTTTTTTTCTTGAAAAACTTTTTCAGCTTAGAAACCCATCCAAATGTTTGAATAAATGATAATCAGTGAAATATGTGTGAAGGATAAAGGAGAATTTCGATGTTTAACTCGGATAATTTTTTTATAGTCTTTTTTGTAACGTATGGCCTGGCATTGTCGTGAAACAACAATGCACCATGTCTATTGACCAATACCGGTTGAGAGCGCAGTTTTTCATACATAACAATTACAGTTTATATTGGAGGGTTCCGATTGAATTTTCATTACATTATCATCACCATTAGAGACAGTTATTGAATTTAACTGGTATCACAAATCTATTTCCTGACAGTATTTATAAACGTTTATAGCCTTATCTTATTTGTTTAATGAATAATGCACGATTCCCAATACTTGACCACCATACTGAAACCATCATTTTTTTGGGCTGGAGGTCCGATTTTGGCATATGTTTTAAAAGTTCATTCACATCCAGCCACTACGCAGGACACAGCCACTGTCAACGATTATCATATAATATCCATTTTTCATCGCAATTCTGTGCAATATATCCATGATTATTATGCCGGGAAAGCAAAGAAGCAGGTTTCCAAATGTCTTATTTTGTCTCTCTTCATCAATTCACGAGGAACTCATTTATCCAACTTTATCACTTTTCCCAGCCTTTGTAAATATCTGACGACAGTTGAATGGTGAATATTGAGGATTTCTTCAACCTCTTGAACCGTTAATGTCAGATCCAGTTCGATCATATCCTTTAAAATAGTATCATCAATGACGAAAAATGCATGTCCGTGAGGTAAATTATCAAGGTTTGTATCTTCAGACCGAAACTTTTCAAACCAATCTCGTTGTTCTTTCACTCGCGGAACTTTTGCCGAAAGCCGTATTAATATTTCGCATTGCCTCGGTCGTACTATAATCGAGTTTGAACTTGTACAAATAAATTATTCGTAAATTTCAACTACTGTCATAAAAAAGTGAAATTATGTATACAAATTTATGTGAGAAATGTACTTTTGACATAGTGTACATATAGGGACCGTGCACGAAATATAGAGGCAGCACTACTGCCGAAGTTAGCGCTATCTGGTATTCTAATAATGAAGTAAATGGGATCATAACAATATAATAAATAATACAATTTTTAAATAAAAATGGAAAAAGTAATCAAGTATGGATTTCAACCGATAAAAAATACTCTTCAACATGGTCAAAATAATATAAAAGGAGAAAAATTATTTAAATCCCGTCACGTATATGATGTTGTCGAAAGTAATTTAAATGGCAATGTCATTATAACCAGCAAAGTGGTACCTCAAACAAGTGTGTCAAATGTTTATAGTGTAAAGATTACGGTATGTATAAAAAATAGAACTAAAAAGTATAGTAGTTAAGTTTAAAAATACATTTAATAATACATGTAATAACAAAAAATTAAATAAACGTGACCGGCGACCCTCGTGAACAAATTTGCGCGGTTGTCACTCCCCACCACGTGCTGGTGAATTCTCCTCTTTCCTCCATCTGCTCTGTCTACATGTTGTGGAGGCAAATAAAAATTGTTTTTTAGCTTGATGTAAACCAAAATGTCAGTGATGCTGTATGTACCTGTAAAGCCGGCTTGGGAGGAAAATGTAAACATATATGTGCATTGATTCATTACGTAAATTCTCCTGAAACTGCTACATCAAAAACAAGTTATTCACAAGAATGGGGTAAACCAACACAACGTCAGCTTCTGGGCTATGATAAAGGTCAGAAAATGTCTGAACTATTTGCTCCACACGCTTTGTGTGCAGAAGCTTCTAAATTAAAAGTTTTAAAGATTACCACTGCTACTTTTCCGAGTGCATTATCAAACACACCTCTTAAAAAAATGTTAGAGCTAGAAGAACGAAGTAAAATTGATATTATAGCAGCTGAGTCATTGCTGCAAATGATTCAGACAAATGAAAAAATTACTTTAGAGCAAAAAGCTAAAAAAGTCGCTATGGATATATTTAGACTACAAAACATCAACCAAGCTTATAGTGAAGCTAATATGATAACAACAGATTTATTTAATTTTTATGAACAATTTGTTTCTTGTGATGTCGATACTGCACTAAATTTAAGTATTATGATGATCAATCAATCGAAAAGTAGCGAGTGGTTCAAGCAACGAACATTACGTATAACTGCTAGTAATGGTTATAAGCTGAAAGGTAATGTTGAAAAAGTTATAAAAGACTTATTAAACCCAAAAATGAAGACTGAAAACGCTGCTATGGCGTATGGTAAAAAGACTGAAGAAACTGCTGTTGTAGAGTACCAAAAATTAGTTGATCCAAGTTACGATATTGTCAAAGTTGGCTTAATAGTTAATCTCCAGCAACCATGGCTAAGCTGTTCTCCAGATGCAATTTTAGTGTATGGAAAGGAAATTTGGCAAAAACGACTTGTTGAGATTAAATGTCCGTACACTTGCCGAAAAATTCCTATTTATGATCTTGAAGCAAATAAGTCAAATGTGCCTTACTTAAAAGCCGATGAAAACGGGTTGTATTTAAATACAAATCATTCTATTTTCATTCAAGTCCAACTTCAAATGTATGTCACTAATATAAAATTCTGTGATTTGTTTGTTTACTCGCCACTTGGCAGTGCATTATTAACTATAAAACGTGATAATCAACTTTTAAGTAAATTAATTCCTCATCTTGAAAGATTTTATTTTAATCATTACATTAAAAAATTATTTGCCAAATACTCTACTGAGTAGTAGTTATTAGATTAACTAGAAGATTGTTGTGCAATCTTAGTAATAGTTTGTTAAATTTGAAAAAATTTATTTATTTCCAAAGAGCTTTGATATTAACAGAATAATATAAAAATGTTTTAAAGTACTTATTATTATATAAAAAAGTACTTATTTAAAGATTTAGAGATAATGGAAAATTTTTAGTTTATGTTATTTCAAATAAATATATTTTATAATAAATATGATACTATCTAAGTAAAAAGAATTTCTCATAGTTTTATAAAACATGTACTTACCTAATGTTTCAGTGATCATAATATAAATAAAGTCTCTATTTTCCAATAAAAATATAATAACTATGTTTTTAGAACAATACAAATTATTTATTTCAGGCAATTATAGATCTTATAAATTATTTATAATTTTTAATATAACTTTTGCTTATTCTTTTTCTTTAAATAATGGCTTTTGAACATTTATTATAGCACAGATAACAAAAACAATTTGATCTATATGTGGAAATAATGACACTGGTACTTTAGATAAAATGTTGAAGTCCTTGATTCGCTGATTGACTCGTTCAATATGTATTCTCACTGAAGCAATATTGTATGTTTCGTCCACTTCCTCCGGGGTAAATTGATCTTTGTGACCAAAAGGAGGCATGACAAAAACAGCATTTTTATTTTCTACTCTAGTTTTGATCTGCGGGAAACCTTTGTCAGCAAGAACAACATCACCTGGCTCGATTAAATCAACTATCCCACAATCATTTGTAATAAAGCAATCACCAGCACGACCACCATAGCACTTTGAAAGAAAACTTATAAATCCATTGGGAGCACAACCCACCAGGAACTTGATGGTATGATGATGTTTGTATTCCGAATACATTGAAACTCGTTGATTTACTTCTGGTGGAATTTCTGTATTTACTTCTGTACAATCGATTATAACACGCGTATCTGGGTAATGTCGTTTGAATGATTCCGGAAGAATTGCTCGTACAGTGGCTTTAGACGGCCAAAAAACAAAGTTCTTCAACAAGATATTTAATTGCTGCAAATTTTTTACAAATATTCGATACGCAGTAGTTCGATGAATATTAAAAAGCACTGCTACTGCTGTAAATGACAAACCTGTTTTCAATTTCATCAAAGTTATTAATAAACTTGTTTTTTTATCAATTTTTGAAGTTTTACAATCCGGTAATAAATTTAGAAGATACAAAAAAATTGCTAGTGTCACACCAGTTAAACTGCTCATAGTTTCGTCTGTGGTAATCGATGAAAATCCATGAAAACCTTGACAAGATGATTTTGTAAGATCACAATTTATTGGATCACAACCAACATCGCTAACATTATTCTTCAAAATTGGTATATTAGTTTGACAAGTTTTGTCAAGTGTCTTTTTTATTGGAATATTAGTCTGTACTGCCGCTGTGCTTAAGCCATCACGAAAATCCAGGTTGCAAAAGAAATACATTGAATCATCAAACGTCTCACCCACAATCATCTCAGTTTGACAACTTATGCTTTGCTGTGCCGGTTCAGGAGTAAAATTTAAACCCACAATGTCCAAATGTTCATGGTCAATTTCCTCCATTACTATGTTGCTTACATTATTATTATTATTATTACTGCTTATTCCATTCACAATTAATTCATTATTGTTGACAGCTTTTTTAAATTGACGATTTCGTCCTCGTTCAAAACGTCGCAATGATTGCATTGTTTTTTTTAAATTTTCTTTTCCAGGAAAAATAGAGGGCACATATGATGGATGTAACGGATGCTCCGATTTCTCATTGTTTATGAAATGAGTACTACAAATTCTATGTATTTTTATTTGGTATCCTATCTATCTCTATCTATCTCTCTATCTGAAAAAAAATGAACTACGAAGACGGAAAGTTTAAAATAAGAAAAATCCACTTCATTTTGCACCAATCTAATATATGTATAAAAAATGTTATTAATGACTAAACTGCACAGATGATGTATTACCGAGAGCTGGATTGAAAATAATTCATAAATCAGATTGCCCTCTTTACTTCTCAACAAAGAACAGTTCACTACTATTTCTTTGTCTTTTCTCTTTACAAGATCAGCTGAATAATTTTAATCTTGTTAAAATAAAAAAATTGCATATTGAGAATCATTATAAGTTCATTTCTTTGTATGTAGTATCACTCTACAAACATATCATCATTGGACTTGGCAAAGGAAACCATTCTTAAAAGAAAGTATACAAGAAAACTGTTCAATTCCATTACAAAGGAATGTTGATGGTTAATCTTGAATTTTCCATTTTTTTAAATAATGTTTATGACTAACAAACTTTCGGCACAGTTAGATCAGCATAAGATCTCCACCTGTTATCGTGAACATCACATGGTAGGATCTGGAGAGGATGATCGAGACTGTTACATTTAATCTTTCTTCTTATTTCAGATATGTGTACAATATTGCGTTAGCAGTTTTCTCCCTCATACTAGAATTTAATTTCTTAAAACCTTAGTTCCTTACATCCGAGATTACAGTTTACATTGGAGGGTTCCGATAACCGATTGAATTTTTACATTATCATTACCATTAGAGACAGTTATTGAATTTAACTAATATCACAAATCAACATTTTCTTGACATTTGAATTTTGAGTCTTATCCTCTCTGCCATGAAAGCCATTATGTGCTTAATTGATAGAGCTAAGCTCCATCTAATCCTATTATTTCTCATTTTTTATTAAAACAATAATTTTCACAAATTATGATCAACCACGTCCACGGACATTCGTGTGGCCTGTTGTGGTTATTCCACAAGTCACTTTGAATTCCCAAAATGAATGTGATTTGAAATTCTCTTTCGTTTGTTAATTTGCTGAAGATGGCCCGAAGAGGAGCCGAAAAGTTCAAATCTAAGAAACTGACGGAATCTCAAGAGTATTCTTCTATTATTTGTTAAGACACGCACCTACACACACCCACGTTGACTCTCATGCCCAATTGTTCTATATTTCTATCTATCTAAGACTACTTTCTCATTCAAGAGTTCAACCAGAAACTTATTTTATCCTTTCGTCATTAAAACTTTGTTAGACAATGGATATCCATTATCTCTCATCTTTCCACATGCAAACTTAAAACAATTTTTAATAATATAGGTAAAAAGAAAAATACAGAAACAAACAGTAAAAATACAATATCACATATCGTAAAAGATTTTTCAATATTTCTTATATTTCAGACTCTTCAGAATGATTTGCATGTATTGACTTGTAATCAAGATGTAATCATATCACTTACACTGGTTAATATATCACGATATTTCATTAAAGTACAGATCAGTAAAGATCTTTCAAAAACAATCTCATAAGAATTATTATTATATACAAGATTTCCTGCAAAAATTGTGCTTTACATGTTGGGCA
This sequence comes from Crematogaster levior, assembly GCA_901521435.1. Classification (NCBI taxonomy): domain Eukaryota; kingdom Metazoa; phylum Arthropoda; class Insecta; order Hymenoptera; family Formicidae; genus Crematogaster; species Crematogaster levior. The sequence continues at coordinate 156,396 of CABEGB010000624.1, forward strand.
AACAGGCAGATTACTCATAATTACAAAATATAAAGAAAAATAATTAAAATAAAATAATTTTTTGGAAGAAATATTCCTGACTATTCATGTTAGCACTAAAATTTACTTTAAGCATTAAAAAGATAAAAAGAATTTCAAAAATAAATAAAAAAAATTATTAAGATATTAATTTAAAAATTAAAAGCTTGGAAAAGAATTAATAATTATTAAAAATAATAATTATTAAGTATTATAGTATTAATTATCAAGTATTAGTGGCGATCATGGCTCAGAGAGATGTACGTTGGTTTAATGAGCTGAAGATCCCGAGTTCAAATCCGACCAAAAATCGTCGATTTTTATTTGATCGCCACCTCTCGGAAGGCAACGGCAAACCACCGAGAGTATCTTGCAAAAAAAAAACAGTTTGTCAAATTGACGAGCTATATGCGGAAGGCAACGGAAAACCACCGCATTATTCTTTCCCAGGACAATCATGGATAATACCATGATCGCCAACGATCGGATACAGTTACGGCACTAGAAGAAGAAGAAGATCAAGTATTATAAATATTTTTCTGTTTCGTAAGAATTGTTGTTTCGTAAGAAATTGTTTTATTTTATAGTTCTCTAATTTAATAACGATTATGCAATCTACTAGCATTATTGACAATATTGTAGCACATTAATGTTTCATAATTAAATAATACATCTAAACATTATAATTAATTACATATTTAACAAATGCAATCAAAAATTGTCACGGCAAATTCTATACTTCAATTTACAGTTATTATTATAAAATAATATCAATGTATGTATTATAAAATATACATCTTGTAAAATATAATATTGTAATGCAGTCTAACTGCTTTTTTTAAATATGTAATTAATTATAATGTTTAAATGTGTTCAAATTCAATTACAAAATATTAATGCTATAACATTGCCAATAATGCAATATTGACTGTAAAATAAAACAATAATCAAAATTGTTACGAAAGAAAGAAAAATGTATAACTTTATAATTATTATTTTAAACTTTTTCAAGCTTTTAATTTTTTAAGTAATATCTTCATTATTTTTCTTTATTTATTATTTTATCAACAATTTTTATATTAATATTTATTTTAATATTAATATTAAAATAAATTTTAATGCCAACATTAGTAGCAGCCGAGAAATATTTTTGTTAATTATTTCTCTTTATATTTTGTAGTTAATTTTTGTCTTTATATATTTTTCTTATTATTAACTTTTATCTTTATTCTTTATTTTTTATCATTATTATCTTAACTTTTTTTTATATTTTTTAACTTTTTCTTTACTTTTCTTTACTTTTTATTTCACACTTTTAAAAGCTAGATATATTTTAGTTCTGTATAATTTATATGCCACAAGAATAAAAATGTTTTTAACTAATCGTATTTTTATATTATGTTCATTAATCGACTAGTGTGTAACAATAATTTTATTATTATTTAAAGTAATAAAATTTAAAGTAATTTAATTAATAATAATATATATATATATATATGTGTGTGTGTGTGTCTGTGTGTGTGTGTGTGTGTGTGCGGTGTGTGTGTGTGTGTGTGTGTGTGTGTGTGTGTGTGTGTGTGTGTGTGTGTGTGTGTATAAGGATTTGATAAGGGTAGCACTTTGGCTAAGAGTGGTCACGTCCAGTGTAATGTGAGACAGCTCAAAGTAAATGGCTCTTGTATGGAACCTAACTCTTACTTGAGCTCCCAATACCACACCCCGGACAACTACATTGACCTGCAGGCTAAACTAAATAAGGGTAGTCAGATATGGCAAAACCTGATGGAAGGCGGCAATACCATCAATATTGCACTAAAGCAAAGGAAGAACGACTTTGAAATGGTCGAGCGTGACTGAATCAATCTTAATCGGTCGGAATACTGCGATACAAGAAGGCAGAGGATCTACTGCACTATTTTTCTCACGAGCACTATGCAAATGTCACTAAATGGGTTTGATGCGTCTGGCAATTAACGATCAGCGCTGTTTAACGTCCGGGGCGGACGTGGAGAAATTAACTACTGAACATGTGGGTGTGGACCACTGGGTATGTGAAATGTGCGACCAGAATCGATAGCAACTACGGTCGAAACGAATGTGGCGACCTGGAATGTTCGAGGAAAAAAAGGAATTGGAGATTATGAAAAAGAAACTTATAAGGTATAACGTGAGAGTCATGGGAATTGCTGAGACACAGCGGACGAGGTAGAGGTCACTTCCAAAGCAGCAGTCACACAGTTTACTTCTCAGGACCCGATGATACAAGCCACAACGATTCATAATACGTTGGTTGAGTTCATTCTTGGATATAACACGGTTAATGAACGTATACTATCTATACGTATAAAGACAACACCTTGTGGACTGAATTTCATTCAGGGATACGCACCGATGCAACTGAGGAAAACATAGATGGCTTCTACAGCTCTCTTCAGGCAACTATTAAGAAAATATTTAATCGAAAGATCACCATAGTTATGGGTGATTGGAATGCGAAAATGGAATGCACAGAAAATGATATCCATATCCGTAATGTAGTTGGAAAATATAGCATAGGAGTTTGAAATGAGAAAGGTAACAGACTCATTTAATTCTGTATTGATAATAACTTTACAATTACTAATATAGTTTTCAAACAATATATAGAAAAACATTATACGTGGACATAATCGAATGGACGTTTTAGAAATCAAATTTATCATATCTTAATCAATAATCAATGAAGGTTGGCCATACTCTTAACGAAGACACTCCCTGGAGCTGATTGTGATTCAGACCATAAGCTGCTGGCTTTTAGGTTCAGAATAAAGATGAGAATTTGCAAAAGGACTGACAAATTACCACCAGTTACTGATAAAGATGCTTTCTCTAACAGATTTGATGCTAAAATAGTGTCAACCAAAATGGAAGAAGCGGCCAGCGTAGATGATCTGTGGACCCGGCTCAAGAGCATCTGTAATTAGCACACAACAGCTAAAAGAGCGCACGAAGAATCGTGCCATTCAGTCGCCATTCTGCAGAAGAGATTATATAACAACTTCCTAAATAATATATTTGTGCGGACATTCAATTTTATGCGAACCGCCTTCAAGCTAAAGATATGTTCCACAAAATCAAATAGATTATGAGGAAATTCAAACACTCTATTTATGGTGCCTTGATCAAGAACATCAAGATGTATTGAGAGCTGGAGAAGTTATATACGGAGGACAAGATAATGATGACCAACTGCTTAAAAGAGTATGAACAGAAACCACAAGTCATGGTAGAAGAGGTAGAGAATGCAAGAAAATTAGCCGGCAATAAATCTGCTAACGTTGATCATGTAACTGCAAAGATATTCAAAGCTAGCTGGAACAAGAAGTGTCCACCACATCTGCCAAATGGTATGGATCACTATGGTCGCAGATTTTGAACTTACGATAGCTGATCGAAAAGTTCGTGAATACTACCTCTGCTCATGAATATTACCTACCGATGTTCTTATGCTCCGTAGATTAGAGAAACCGTTCGACAACATCAAATGATATCTATTGTAGCGTACTTATAGAAATGGGCATTCCGCTGCCTCGCATACTGGTAATCAAGAACTTTTACGAAAATAGCACTGTTATAAGACACTGTCGTAAGACTTGAAAAATTCGCTTCCGGAGAATACACAATCAGAAAAAAGGTGAGACAGAGCATATCGCCACTCCTATATAATATCTACAGTAAATATATAATGAGGCAGGTGCTGGAGGACTGAGATGGTGGCGTGAGCATAGGCGAAAAAATCTCGAATCTCAAATATGAGGACAACACACTGTCAAGAGCGAAGGAAAGCTTCTCGTACTTTTAGATAGATTCAGAAAATCTTCAGGAGTATGGATTATGCCTAAACAATACCAAAACTAAAATTATGATAGTCGATCGGAAGCATAATAATTTTCTTGATACGTCACATATTGGTGGTTTTGAAGTAGTGAATGAGTTTTGTATATCTGGGAGCTAGTTAACAACCAAGGAGACTGCGAGGCAGAGATCCGTAGACGTATTCAGCTGGGAAAAATGACAATGTTCCAACTAACCAAGATGTGGAAGAGAAATATCTATATCCTAATATCACACGATGGACCAAAATTAACTTAGTTAGAACATCGATATTCTCGGTATTACGCCTTCGAAACATGGACATTGCGTGCAGCCGACCAACGTGTGAATGCGTTTAAGATGATGGTATTGAAGGATGCTGCGAATTCCCTGGCCAACGAGGAGGACAAACGCATCAGTATTAGCAGAAATAAATCCGCCACAAAGATTGTCCAGCTACGTATACAGCCGTATCCTTAAGTTCTTCGGACATATAAACTGAATAACCTCGAACACTTGATAGTTTAGAAAAAGCCGGAAGGGAGATGATGGCGAAGTCGCTCACCAACCCGTTAGACCGATGTTGTCAGGCAACTTTTTAGCACCAACATGGAGGAGGAAGTGAGAGCAACTGAAAATCGAGAAAAATGACGAAAAGCCGTCAGAAAAGCCATTAGAGACATAGAAGGACAACAGACATAGTCACTACACATCTGTCAAGATGTTCATTTTGATGATGATGTGCGTACGTATGTGTGATTGGGTGCACATGCAAGCATGCGCGCGCGCGCGCGTGTGTGTGTGTGTGTGTGTGATAAATTTACCTGATAAATTATTATTAGACATTAAATTTATCTCTTCATACATTAAAAGTAACTTTCTAGGATTATTTATATTTCTTAGATTTAACATCATCTTAAGTCATCACAATCTTAAGACATTATAAACCAATATCACAAAACTATATTAGCATCTTACTGATATTACTTAAGAGCTACTGCACTAACTTTTTCGTAACACGTTACATTATGTTAAGTGCTGATCATAAACTTAGAGACCTGTATAACCTTAACTTCAGTCAAAGATCATAACACAGCGAAATCGCAATAGTAAAGCATAATAAAAGCGTAAGATATTTAAAAAATAACAATTTTTTGGTATTAGAGAATTATAGATTAATAAAATTAAATGAATTAATTGTTAGAAAATGTGGAACGTCCTAACAATTTTTGTAAGATATAAGATATTTTTGATATTTTTTGTACGTTTTGAAAAGAAAATTCCGAAGAGAGTAAAATAATGAATATTATTGATATATTTAAATATTTTTTGTATGTTTGAGAAGAAAATTCTAAAAATTTCTGAGAGTGAAATAATGAATATTATTGATATATTTGAATATTTTTTGCTTGAGAAGAAAATTCTAAAGGTAAAATAGAGTGAGTACATCAATGATATTAAAAATATATCCTATAAGAATTGTTGGGTGTTTTACACAATTTTATTAATATAATTCTCTATAATTCTCTGGTACGGAAAATTTTTATTTTTAAACATTTTACGTTTATACATACTTTTGTCATGTTTTTACTGTTATAATCCTCTTTGTGTATCGACTAAAGATTAAGGTGTAACGTGTTTACTGTCAGTACTATAGCACACAAAAAAATTTAAGCAGTAAGACTTAACTTTACGAGATTTAAGAATTTTTAGCGTTGCTTATTTTTCAAAATAATTTCTTACGTTCTCGGCTGTAATTGATCGCTTTTTTATGTCTTAAGACTTACTGTTTTTCATGTGTGTTTTCATGACACTTATACGGTGTCTATAATGAGATTTTAGGCATAAGACTTAAGCTGAAATTAATCAATCACAGTCAAAGTGTGAGAAGAATAATCGATTGTAATTGGTTAATTTCGACTAAAGCTTAAGTCTTATGTCTTAAAATCTCACTATAGACCGCTTTAACATAACATAACGTGTTAAAAGTTTATTTGGCCCTAAAACGGTCTTGAAATAAGAACCGTGGCGCAGTACAATATGTGCTATTTTAATGAGCTGAAGATCCAAGTTCAAATCCTACCGAGGAACTGACGGATTTTATTCGACTGTTCCTCTATCGGTCGCTCTCTACTTACGCCAGTCATCGACGATGGCGTTGACGGTCCTAAGCCCGGATAAAAAAAAGGTACAATCATTGATACAGTGGTTATTGCGTCGGGAGACACCGGTGGTATGTTTAATTCCCGAGGTCTCCCAACAACACAGGAAGAAGGCCACCGCGGGGGTTTTAGCCGGTAAAAGTTCAGCATAACCTTTCTCTCCCCTTCGGAAGGGTATCCATGAGAATTTCCTCCACGTCATAAAAAAAAAAATATATATATATATATCGCTTTAGATTTATATGTTTTATTACTTTCTATATCACTAATATTATTACTAGATGTCGCACCATTTACTTTCTGGCTTACCGGGGACTCCCGCATAACCTGTGGGATTCCCCCGAACCTCACGGGTATCCATAAAGGATTTCCACCTCGATAAAAAAAAAAAAAAAAAAAAAGATGTCACACCATACATATATACCATACCTATACAAGTGCTATGAGATTAATCTAAACCTCCTCGTCTAGACCTAATCTATAAATCACTATAATTTCGTGTACAAACATGTTTATTATGATCCTGTTGGTTAATCAAGTTGATCACTAATAATCTGTTCGATAACCAAAATGCGTATTTCCAAAAAAATGTAAAAATTTTCAGTTTTTTTTTAAACAGAATAGTTAATAATTATATCCTCTAAACCATGTTTAGTTAAGTTTATAAGAAAAAGTTAAAGTTAAAAAAGAGAGAGGGAGAGGGAGACAGAGCAAGAGAGAGAGAGATGTTGTGATTATCGAAATTATCTGTTACAAAAACTCGTCTCGGTAAAATTTTCGGTTGTTATCAGTCGGAAGTAGAAACAAGAATAATGAATGTAATTCACATAGATAAAAATATCTCACAAACATTTTCATTCTGTAACGACGGATCATAGACTAACGAATTATGAATTTGATTGAAAGAATATTAAAGTTTTGGATGAAAAATTTTAATGATCAATTTTAAGTAATATCTGGTCTATACATCTAATCATATGTATAATACAAATATTCCGTGTTAGTTTGTAGATTGAGATTTTTTGCCGTTTTTAGAAAGTCTAACTATTTCAGAAAGTAGTCTCTTAAGCTGAGTCTACGTAACAGGCTTCGTGTCTGCGCAGATGTCGAGACAAAAATCTGTATTCTTCGCCCGTGTGGACGAATGTCATACGCAGACATGAAGTCTGCTGTGTAGACCCAGTTTAAGAGATTACTTTTTGAAATAGTGACTTTTTAAAAACGATAAAAAATAATCTCAAGCTACAAACTGCCACGGAATGTCTGCATTATATTATACATATAATTATGATATGTATCAACTATAGATATTAGATGTACAACTTTGCTTCCGCCGTTTTTTTCCGAAATTCGAGGCTTTATTGTAAAAAATTGGTTATACATTTATGATTCAAAGTATTGTCCATCGCTGGCCACTACTTTCTCCCATCTTTCGGGCAGCGTACGAATCCCGCGTCGAAAAAACTGGTCATCTTTTGAGGCGATCCACCGAATCGATCCAATTTTTTACTTCTTCATAAGACCGGAAGTGCTGGTCAGCCAAGCCGTGCGCCATTGATCGAAACAAGTGATAGTCAGAGGGAGCAACGTCTGGAGAATACGGCGGGTGGGGTAGGACTTCCCATTTCAACGTTTCCAAGTATCTTGACCACTTTCGCAACATGGAGTCGAGCATTGTCATGTTGCAAAATCACTTTATCGTGTCTCTCGTTGTATTGCGGCCGTTTATCTTTCAATGCTCGGCTCAAACGCATCAATTGCGTTTGAGCCGAGCATTAAAAAACAAACGGCCTCACCAATACCGATCGCCTATGATTGTTTCAGTCGGTTTTAACAGCTCATAATACACTACGCCGAGCTGGTCCCACCAAATACAGAGCCACCAAATACATGACCTTGGAGCCGTGAATATTCGGTTTGGCCGTCGACGTGGAAGCATGGCCGGGAACTCCTCATAATTTTCTGCGCTTGGGGTTATCGTAATGAATCCATTTTTCGTCCCCAGTCACAATGCGATGCAGAAATCCCTTCCGTCTTTGCCTTTCAAGCAGCTGTTCACAAGCAAACAAACGCCATTCAACATCTCTCGGCTTCAACTCGTACGGCACCCAATTTCCTTGCTTCTGAATCCCATTGCTTCCCATGGCTTTGAGGCGTTTTGAAATGGCTTGTTGAGTCATTCCCAATGATCGTGCCAATTCTTCTTGATTTTGATACAAGTCTTGATCAAGTAATGCCTCCAATTCTGCATCTTCGAAAACCTTCTCTCTTCCACCGCTATGCCGGTCTTTGACGTTCAAAATCACCGTTCTTGAAGCGTTGAAACCACTCACGACACGTTCTTTCATTAATAGCGGCCTCACCATAAGTATATGAGAGCATTCGATGAGTCTCAGCCGCAGATTTCTTCATATTGAAGCAGAAAATTAAAACCTCCCGCAAATGACGAGAATTTGGCTCGTAAACTGACATTTTCAATCGAGAATAACTTTATGATGCAGACACAAATCGACTAATGTTTCTATGGGGACAGATGTCAACATAAGTTTATTGTATGACGTCTATGATCTATTTATTTCGACCACCACTACCGCTAAAGCCATCTATAGGAAAACGGCGGAAGCAAAGTTGTACACCTAATATATATGTTATAAAATCAGGTAATTTCAGCTTAACATTATTGTCCTGGTGTCTAGTATTCGGTGTTTGGTTATAAATCGAAATTGCAATACTCACATATACTTACACACACAGATACCCTCAGAACTCTCCACGCCTATACTCATCTTCATCCATGCAATTTATGTGACCATTCTCCCCCCCCCCTCTCCTTATCACTCATCCCAAAGACCTTAATATATCTCGACACGCAGTTCAGCACATCTTTACCCATTCAAACACATCATCACCCACTCTCACCCCCACCTTTACCTTAACACTTTAATACACCGACATGCGACTCAACAGTCTAACTCACCCTCACACATCACCATCCACTGCTGCTATCCTCATCTACTACACCAAACAATATACCCACACGTCCGAACATAATCCAACACATCCTTTATTCACCTACACACACACCACCCATCCTCATCCCTCAATACACATCGATATGTCCCGACATAACTTAACACACCCTTACCCACCTAAACACTTCACTACTCCTACTTCTTTCACCTACTCCCTTCACTCTAAACATCTCAATACATCCTGAATTATTTATGAGACACTCGGCACCATAAAATGCGTGATATATTTTAAAAAGTACGTTTTATTTTAAAAAGTAAAAAAAAATTTCTGCGAAAAACTGTCAAAAAATTTCTTTGCATTATTGTAACGTACGTCTTTTGTCACCATCTCCATTGAAGATGATAAAAAAAGAGGAAATGTTTGAATAGCTATTAAATAAAAATATAATCATTATTAATAATAATATAATTTTTTAAATTATTAAATAATTAAAAATAATAAAAAAAAAAAAAAAATAATAAATATATATTAAATAATAAATAACTATTAAATATTATAATTATCAAATTATTTTTTTCAAAAACATTTAGCGCACTTTATTTACTGTACTGGCTCATTAATCTTTTTTTATTTAAATTTATTTATCTAGTATTTTAAAGCCTTTTTTCATTTCTTATTTATATTAGTTTTTTTATATTTATATTTATATTTATATTTATTTTAGTTTTACCTTATTGTTACCTTTTGACTTTACATATACAAAGTAATTAAAAATAACTTTGTGTTCTTAAAATATACCATATTTCTAATTCAATTTGGAGACAACTTTTCCTTTTCCAAGATTTTCTTCGAAGCTTAGATTTTGAATTATAAAAAGAAATAGTTAACTAATCACAAGGTGAGATAGACAAAGGTAGCGAACTTACCATTGACATGAAGGCTTACGCGGAACAGCAGTTTGCAGCTGCAATCAGCTGATCGCTGCACACAATAGTATGCACACACATATGCACTCACTCTTAAATCTGGTCTACACGGCACAAACTTCGTGTCTGCGCAGACAAAAGTAGATACAGACATCTGCGCAGACACGAAATCTGTGCCATGTAAACCGGGTTTAACTCTTATTCACTTACGTTTACTGCTACCTTGTAGAGATTCAATGACTTCATGTTGCTTTAGAGTTTCATCTGATGGATAAATTTCCCGATGGATTGTAGTTTGAAAAACGGTATTTATTATATAATTTCCAAATTCCTCCAAATTCTCAAATTTAATGTAGATATCAAGTTACACGTTTCCATGAGACAGATTCACATTAAGATTAATCGGAAGTTTCTTTTTTATAAACTATTACGTTTCAACACATTTTTATTACTATTACATTTTATACATCTATTCACTCACTTGATCGATAAAACAAGGAATTTACTAATGACTCAATTAATCACTATCAATTACTGTTGAGTAATTATTCGGTGACTTAAGACACTTTAACCAAACTCCGGTTAAAATAATCGACGATTAACTTTCAGTATTACCAGCATCTATCTATCTACAAAAGATCTTTCTCCTTCTCTCTTTCGTACAAAATGTATCATGTTGGCAACTCTTTGAGTTGACTGAGTTAATCAACGATTAAATTAATCAAAGTAATCAGTGGTCCTAAATCACTCGAAGAAAGAAACATATACAAGACATTACTAACACACAACACTGTTTACTCGATGGCAAATCGTTTGATGGTGAGACGCCCTTGCCTATCTCTTATACTTGATTCGTGATTAGCCATTTCTTTTCATAATTCAAAATCTTTGGAGAAAATTTTGAAAAAGAAAAAGTCGTCTCAGAATTGAATTAGGAAAACAACATTTAAGAACTTAAGGTTATTTTGAATTACTCTGTATACTTAGCCAAGATGTTCCTGTCCAATTTTTTCATAGAATCTATTTTGAGAAAAAAGTGCGTACACGCGTTCGCAGGTCAATTGAATAATAACGTAACAACGTAAACCTGAAATTAATCAATTATTAATTAATTGGCACCAAATTAAACGCTTCGGGGACTACACAGGACATGTCACTATTTAAAATTTTTACATGCAGAAATTATTATAGCTCTCGAGAAAGGTAATTTTTCATATACGATACTACAATACTGTATAATCAATAATACAAGAGTATTATTCATACAAGATAGATTTATATTAATTACACAGGTAATTCCCACTCGCGAAAAAATACAATTATGCTATTTTACATAATCAGGGATTATGATAATCAACTCGCTCTTTATATTAAACACACTATATATTACGATACGTACACGATTGAGACCTACAAAGTCCGCAAACTTTTCCAGTGACAGAAGTCGACTGGAAATGCGCGCGGTCTCTAACGAAATTGAGAGTGTGGAAAAGATAAGAAATAAGAAGAGGGGATAGAGAAACGGGAGCACAGGAATGGGGTAAAATCCAAGAAAGTAGCAAAAACCTAAGGAGATGAGTCGGGGATAATGTCGAGATCTCTGCCAACCACCTTTCAGTCGCCGATGGCAATGACCGCCGCCCCAACACAGCAGGTGAAGAAAAAGGGGTTGTTTTATAGCAGAGACCCTCCTTGTTTTCCTCTCTTCGGGAAAGGGTGGTTATTTCGGGAAATCTGGCGAATGTTACAAAGATCGGAAAAAGGATAATGTTCGCTCTGCGGGGGGTGAGATTCGTTTCATCTGTTCTGCGATAGTGTGCTTTCGGGTGAAATTGTCGGCGGTTTAATGCCTCTTGTGTGTTTTCACAACTAAATGTCCGTGGAATAAAATTGTTGCTGTTCATTTTTTTTCAAATAGACACTGCATTTACTTGGAATACCTTCGACAGACATGCGAAAAGCGTTGGAGCATGAGAAGAAAGCCGGCATACTGATAGAAAGAAAAAGACACAAAGATTTCCGGCTATCTCCTTCCAATATAAAGCGCGAGATTAACCCTTGAATGGAATAACATTCGAGACAATACATGAAAGAAAATAAATAGAAAATTAAACTGCATAAGAATAAAAGATCAGGGAGTTGATCATGAATCTTTTTCTCTAGCGTGAACTCGTAAAAAGTGAAAAATCTCATTGATATTTAATTCTAATAGTTGGCTTTTCTAAACATAATTACTCCGCTTTGAGACTCAATCACGAATTTTTTCTTCTGGAGTGAACTCGTGAAAGGTTTCATTAAAAATTATAAATATTGAATTCGTTAATGAAATATTAAATTCGCCAATGAAACTTTTCATTCGAGTTCCCGCTAGAAGAAAAGAGTCATGATCGAACCCTAGAGCGGAGAAGCAAATGTTTTTAAAGAAGCAACTATTACCGCTTAAAAGGAACTAATTCTCCTCGGTCGAAAAATATCTTGACGCGATTCTTTCCATCTCTTATCTTTTAAAATTACTAAGAAGAGGACTTTTTATTTTTTATACAATTTGAAATCACATAAAGATGAAAATATTCCTCTCATACCAAAAAGATAAGAAAAAAATTGATAGTTATATGAAAATTGATTTTTTACATTTCTCTCTTACATAAAATATATATATTTAATCGATTAATTCGTTGATCATTATTATTCAGGCAATTAAATTAATTAAATTAAGCAGATAAATCTATGTTTGTTTTATTTTGTTACGAATTAATCTATGACGTATTAAGAACGACTGAATTGTAATATTTTATGCGACCAATCGAGGGTTGAATCTGCGCGAGAAGAAAAATCGAAGGAATACTTACCTCGTGTGACTACACGATTCTGCCGTGGCCTTTGCCAGTTTGTAGTGATAGTAGGAAATAATTTGCGTAAACGAACAAAACTGATGTTGTGAGTTTAGATGTTAACATGTGGATTATCTCGTTCATTTCTCGCGCATTAATAAAAAAAAATGATGAATTAACTAAAATTTTTTATGAAATAATAACAAAAATGAGATAAATTTTTTTTGTAAAAGATAAGTAAAAGGAGAAAAGAAAATTAATCAATACTTGTTTTCTATTAAACTGATATGTGGATACATAATTTCAATCGATATATTTCGTGAATTCTCGCGCAATTTCATAATTACACAAGGAAATTCAAGTTAACAAAACGATGAAGGATACGATAAGTAAATGATGGAAATTTAATTTCTCACGCAATAACATTGCGGTATTAATGACCGGACTTCCGATAAAAAATCACAATTCTTGTGAAATTGCTATTATGATGCAATTTTGCAATGTCATGAATTCAAATAATGAATCAGACGATGAATTCATGACACTGCAAATTCAAAACGCTAGAAATATAAATAAACCGAATCTTTCTATTGTAATTTCTAAATTATTTTTCAATAGAAAAAGATGAAGCAGTAGTAACTAGTACTAACATAATTAAAATTGTGTGAAGTTAGCTCTTTCACCCCAAATTATAGTTCTGTCTTGAATTATTTAGAAGAAAAGGAAAAGTTCTAGGTAATTCTTAAAAGGAGTTTTCAAAGAGTTTCGAAAATCGACTTTTGAAAAGTGGGAGCCATTGTCACGATTTTTGAGACATCAAGATTAAATAATTCTGAACAGTTCTGATAATCTTTTAAGTGGTTCCTGATACTTATTGGCAAAATTTTCCACAATTTTTATTTAAAAAAATTCAATTCAAATACTTTTTGAAAATTACGGTCAAAAATGACAGTTCTGAATTACATTCAAGACAAAAAAAACGAAATCCCATTATTCTAATTGTTTCCACTCTAGTTTCCAAGATATTACATTTTTTAATCAATAAGTGTAAATAAAGTGCCATTTATCACGGATCTTTTTACCAAATAATATTATTCGTGAGAATTTTTTAAATTAATATACTTTTCCAAAGTATTTCGAAATTGTGAATTCTAATCGAAAGTGATAGAGTCTAAATCACATTCGATAAGACAAGAAAAACAAGTAAAAATCACTCTAAACAAGTAAAAATTTTTCTAGCTACAATATTATAGTTTCTGATATATCAAATTTTTTTAATTATTATACTTTTTTGAAATATTTTCGAAACGAGTTCTGGTCGAAAATGATAGAGTTCCGAGTTATAGATTAAACAAAAGTTAAATTAAAAGATGTTGTGGTTATCGAAATTATTTGTAACAACAAATTTGTATCGATAAAACTCATACTTTGACAGTAATCGGGAGTAAAAATAAGAAAAATTATGAAGATTGTCAAGTATCGACTTCCTTTGTAGATAAAATTCACAATCAGACTCGTAGTTTTTTATTATGACCCTTGATAGAATATTTTTAATTGAATAATTTTCAAGCAAGCAGATTACTTTTGCACCGCACTCTTTGTATTTTTTTTTTATTTTGATTGATAATACATGATTTATTTTTTGATTGATAAAGTTTTAAACCTTAAACGTAATTTCAAAAACAAAAATAATACATCTCATTATCTCGTCACTCGATCACTTTGAGTCACAAAACTTTTTGTCAGAACTCATCGAAAACTGTGTAATCAGAATTATTCAGAACTATAAAATAAAATTTTCGATCTTGGAAACCTAAAAAATATTCGATCACTTGCTTGCTTGAAAAATTATTCAGTTAAAAACAATGATATTCTCTCAGATCACAATAAAAGAGACTTATAAGTAAGTCTGTAATTTCAACCGCAAAGAAAGGCGACACTTGACAATTTTCATCATTTTTCTTATTTTATCGAGTGTTACTCAAAATTCTATCATTTGTGATCAAAATTTGTGATTTCAAAAACATTTCGTAAAAGTATATTAATTTTAAACATTCACTATCTAAACTATTGTATAATAGCTAGAATAATTCGATTTTCACTGTTTTTCTTATTTTATTAAGTGTAACTTTTCAAGAAATCTTCGATATTTAAATTGAATTTTTTGAAATAAAAATCGCGAAACTCTTGCTAAAAAGTATCAGGAACTATGTATCTCTTCAAAAGATCATTAGAACTATTATGTTCAGAACTATTTAATCTTGATGTGTCAAAAATCACGAAATTGGTTTCTTATTTTTAAAATTGATTTTCGCAATACTAATCGACTCTCTCTCTCTCTCTATCTCTCTCTCTCTCTCTCTCTCTCTCTTTTCAAGAACTATTAAGAATTCTTCCTTTTGTTTTAAATAATCCAGAACTCAAGATAAAACTATAATTTTAAGCTTGAGAGAACTTTACACAACAATTAAAATTGACTTCAAATTTACATCAAACTTCAGTGACTAGAATTTGTCTTTTGAATAGAATTAAATTTATACCGTATAAATTACTTAACATTTTACTGTCTAGAATCTATTAATCGGCTTTTTGCTGCCAAGACTTCGACCAGAAGCTAATAACCGGCTGTTTGTTGCCAGCGCGCTTAACGATCATAATTATAATTTTATTTAAACAATGTAGTAAATATTCTTTCCAATTTTTATTTAAAGTTGCATAATGTTTTATAAATAATCACACTTCCCTAAGCAACAGACAGATCTGAACCGGTATTAGCGACATTATCCGCACTCGACTAATTGTGAGCCGGTATGTAGTACATGTCGACTTTATTAGCGAACAGTTAGTGTTAAAGCACATTATGGTAAAGTAATTAAAAATCTAACAAATAAATCTTTGCAAGTCACAGAAGCTGAGAATAAAAATTTGAAAGTTTCAATTTTTCATTACTAAACTTTTTAGGTAGCTCTGAAAAACGCATCGTAAAACCAATTGTAGAGTAACATTTATCAGAAATTAAGTCAGATCAAGAATCAACTTAATCAAATTTCTTTGATATATAATATGACTTTGCTAAGCAACAAAATAAATATGACCATGCGAGACACAAGCGAAGTCGAAGGTACTCCAGTTTAATGATGCAAAGAAGAAAAAATCCAGCACCGAACAGAAAAGATACTAATGGATCCTACCTTAGGATGTAGTTGACACAGACGACGGAGACTGGCTTCTGCTGCTTGGAACAGTGGATCACGGTGGCTTGGGTAACGACCCAAGCATAGCCGCCTCGTTTGCTAAGAAATCTGTATGCCACAGTTTCGCACTGGCCCTTGTTGAACACTGAAACAGTACAATGATGCTGATGAGAGAGCGGTAATGCTACGACTTAAGATATGTGAGCGCATCCGTGTGGCTTTATAGCACCGTCGTGTCGCGCGCGCATTTCGGCTGACGAAAGATACCGCATAGAATTGCAAACTTTCCCATCGATCAGCATGAGATTGCTGAACACATCAATTAAATTGAATTGATAAATTAACGATGTACTGAAAAGAAGAATAAAAATATAGACATTCTTAGTTTGCTTCGACAAAACTGGTTCAGAACTGTTACAAAACTGGTACAAAAAGATCAGAATTTTTTGACGAAATAATATATTTTCGTCGATGTAATCAGCAAATAAATGCTCAAATAAAAATGAAGATGAAATTAATGATTTAGTAGTATTATTAAAAGTATTATTAAAAGTATTATTTTAAAAGTATTATTATAATAAAAAGTATTATTAAAAGTATTATTAAAAAAATAAGATATAGTTATATTTACATATAAACGCAATTTTAAAAAATTATCAAAATTCTGTCAAAATTACTTTCCTTACTTTCCTCGCAATCTTGCGAGATTGATGAACGCGGAAATAGGGATATCAAATATTTTATTGCGGTTTCGAATTCCGTCGTAAGATTACGTTGCAAATTCTCCCTTCCAAATGCTCCGGGCTAGTCTCTCTTCGAGAAACGTATTATCTCGTTTGTAGAAGTATCTCCCCTACGTTCCCATAAAATGTGACTAGGGTAGGATTAGTACAGAGCTGATTCGGCCAGAAAGTCGAAAGACTGGTTGACGTTGAAAAGAGGATCCTTGACGTTACGGCTTGCTCGCAAATGCGAAATTTCGACCAGCCAAATCATCCTTTACGATTATAACATTTGTCAGTAACGAATGACCGACAAATATCTCGCGAATACTCGATAAAATGCGCGTACACGCTTTTACTGTACGTATTAAACGTTTATATATTAAAAAATTTTTTAAATTTCTGTTATTATTCTGTTATTTCTACTATTTTTTTCTACTATTTTCTTCAATTTTTAATTTCGAAATTTTTATTATTTAAGATTAATTTGTTTTTTCAGTGTGTGTGTGTGTGTGTGCGTGCGTGTGTATGTGTAACTTAATATTTGCATACTTTAGCAATGATTAAGTAGTTTTCTATTAATAAAAGAGATTTCTGTTTAATCGAATATATTTATTGCAACGCTGCTATTTTTAGTACATATTAATCGCGATGTATTCGATACATCATTGAGGATAACTCTCCCGGTTGTATCTCAATGGCTGTGTTTTGATATAGCCAGTACTGAAAATCTATAGTGACGTAAACTACGAGAATATCGGAACCAATGTAAAACACCAGACGAACAATAAATATCTTTTAACGTTTTTATGATCTCGCACTTCGTCATCGCGTCATTTTTCATTATCTACCTGCGATTTTACGAGTCAATTACCGAAATCGATATGTTAAGATTTTGTTAGTACTTATTTCTTTTTCTTGCCTCACATGCATTATTTAACCTTTTGTTTTACGCGCCCTTTTTTCTGTTATTCCAGTAGTCCACCGTGCGTCGCCTGCGTACGCTTGCGACCAATGGCGTTCTTTTTCTGTCTTCCGATTTTCCTCTCTTCTTAGTTCTGCTCAGCGTTCCTTTTGTATATCGTCGCTGTGTTGTATTCTCTCTATGTGACTCTCAATAAAAAGTTTCTTTTTCACACGAATATCCTCGACAGGTTATGGGCCCAGAATAACGCCCAGTGAACGCCCAGTGAACGCCCAGCATGTTGATTACGGAAAAGGACAATAATTAGCGTAAGATTCAAGACAGGCTTCGTCTACGTTCTTTCCTTCTGTGTAAGTTCTTCTTTCATCCTTGTACATTCACGAGCAAGAAGAAAATGGCAGAGTCAACGGACTTAAGAAATATTGCAAAATTTGAAGGATCTAACTTCCAAGCATGGAAATTCCAGTTGAAAGCTATCCTAGTTGCTAATGAACTCACGGGCATCGTCGACGGAACACAAGCAAGACCAAGCGGTCCAGAGGCATCGGCAGTACAAATGACCGCCTGGGACAAAAAAAACGCAAAAGCGATGGTGATTCTCTCATCAACCATACAAGCCTCGCAACTTGATTTCTTATTGACATGCGAAACGGCCCACGAAATGTGGACAAAGCTAAGTGCACTTCACGAACAGAAAAGTGAAACAAACAAATTGTATCTGATGTCTCGCTTTTATGATTATAAGATGGCGTCGAATAACACGGTTGCTGAACACTTTGCGAAAATAGAGAACATGGCGCGTCAATTAAAAGACCTTGGTGAAAATGTATCAGACATCACAATTATGGCTAAAATTCTAAATAGTCTACCCGTTAAGTTCAGTGCTTTCATAACCGCATGGGACAGTGTGGATAGTGCAAATCAAACGCTCGATCGCTTACGTGAGAGACTCGTCAAAGAAGAAAGTAGAATGAATATAGTGGATGAGACAACCAGCGCGCTTGCTGCGATGAATATGAAATCGAATAATAGTCAAGAAAAGAAAACGCCAAAGAAAAGGATACAGCGTCCTAAAAAGGACTTGACATGCCATTACTGTCAAAAACAAGGTCACTTCATAAAGGATTGTCTCAAGAGAAAGAAGGAATCCGGAAGCAGAGACGAAAAGAAATCAAAGAGTCAGGAATCATCCACCTATGAAGCATTCACAGCAGAAGTATCAATAAATCAGATTCTAGGCTCAGCCACAAAAGACGTGTGGTTTTTAGATAGTGGTGCCTCAAGGCACATGACCTATCGCCGTGACTGGTTCTCAAAGCTACAACCGTGCAACAACGAGGAAGTTTCTCTTGGAGATGGCACCATCTGCAAGGTTTTGGGTCGAGGCACTGTATGCATCAAGAGATTTATTGAAAACCAATGGATCGACGGTTGCATTGAGGATGTGCTTTATGTGCCGAACTTGAATAAAAATCTTTTCTCCGTAGGAGCTTGTATTAATAAGAACTTCCGAGTATTTTTTAATAAAAATTCTGTTGATTTTTTCAGAAATAACGAACTGAAAGCGCGTGGGATTAAACAAAGCAATAATCTCTTCCGTATGATGTTCAAGGTCATCATGATTAGTCATGCAAACGTGGCCTCAAATTCCAAATTGGATCTGAAGCGATGGCATGAACGTCTTGGCCACGTAAATTATAAATATGTCCAACAGACGTTCAAAGATGGACTCATCAACTGCTCAGACAACGACATTGGTCCTGAGGATAAATTCTGCGAAGCTTGTCAATATGGGAAGCAACATCGGCTTCCTTTTCGATCCGTTGAACATAAGAAACCGCTGCCAGGAGAGGTCATTTATAGTGACGTTGGAGGAAAGATGTCACATCCATCGTTAGGGGGTTCGAACTTCTATGTGAACTTCAAGGATGACAGCACAGGTTTTCGTATTGTTTATTTTATAAAACATAAGTCAGATGTTTTAGATAAACTCAAGCAGTTCGTCAATTTGGTCGAAACTCATCATCAAAGACGTGTAAAGATTCTTCACGTGGACAACGGCAGAGAATACTGCAACGAGGCCATGACCAAATACTTGTGCGAAAAAGGAATAAACATGGAGACCACTGCACCTTACACGCCGGAACAAAATGGGCGAGCTGAAAGGGATAATAGATACATTGTCGAATGCGCGAGAACCATGCTACATGCCAGAAACTTACCTGTAAAATTGTGGGCTGAGGCTGTAAATACAGCATGTTACATTTTGAATCGTATGCCCACATCCAGTAACAAGGGGATCACTCCATACGAAGCATGGACAGGCAAGAAACCTCGTCTGGATCATATCAGAATTTTTGGATCTGACGCTTTCACGCACGTGCCAAAACAATTAAGGAAGAAGTGGGACAAGAAATCAAAGAAAATGATCCTCGTTGGATACCAAGCCGATTCTTGCAACTACAGATTGTATGACCCATGCAGTGAAAAGATAGTCGTATCCAGAGATGTCGTGATTCATGAAACGAACTATGATCAACAAATCCACACGGATGCTGATGTTACACTGCCTGTTGCGTCAAATATAAGCCAAGGAATAACAGTACAAGAGGTTGCAAATGCTTTTAACCTATACGAAGATGAAAGATTCGTCCATAAGGAAGAAAATCCTCAACAAACTGTAAAACCTATTCCCGAGGAACCAATACGGTCGCATTCACCAGAAGATGAAAAACGAGTCCTAAGAGATAGAGAAACATTAAAGAAGCCTTATCGTTACGAGGCTAATCTCATCGAATTCAACGAACCCGTCACATATGAGGATGCTATCTCTTGTGAAGACGCCGCTCACTGGATAAGGGCCATTAATGAAGAGCTTGAAGCTCATGAGACAAATGGAACCTGGACTTTCGAGAAATTACCGGAAGGCAAGAAAACAATTGGCTCGAAATGGGTTTTTAAAGTAAAATATCTACCAACTCAAAATTTGTACCGATACAAGGCCCGATTGTGTGCAAAGGGTTTTGCCCAAGTAAAAGGCATCGATTATCAGGAGATATTCGCTCCGGTAGCCCGATATGATTCAATTCGAGTCATGCTAGCGTTAGCTGTGCAAAAAGACTTTTGCATTGCTCAATTCGATGTAAAGACAGCTTTTCTCAACGGTGATCTCATTGAGGAAATCTATTTGGAAATTCCAAAGGGAGTAGCTACGCCATCCGAGGACAAAGTATGCAGATTACATAGGTCACTTTACGGTCTCAAGCAAGCGTCGCGATCATGGAACCGTAAGTTCGACTCATTTATGAAACGCTTCAAGTTTGTACCAAGTAAAGCTGATCCGTGCGTATATATCGGTGATTTCGAATCAGGAAAAATTTATTTAATCATCTACGTCGACGACGGGCTCCTGCTAGCATCATCTAAACACGCGCTAGATGTTGTGTTAAGCGAACTTAAAACAAATTTTAAAATCACTATGGGTGATGCAAGTTCTTATGTTGGAATGGAAATCATCCACGACTTAGACAACAAACGCATCTTCATACATCAAGCATCTTACATTGAACGTGTTCTCCGTCGGTTCAACATGCTAGAGGCAAATAGCAAAGAGACGCCCGCGGATGTAGGTGTAGGTTTACATTCGGCGGAAGAAAACAATAGCGATAAGGGTATTTTATATCGACAAGCGATAGGTAGTCTTATATTCCTTGCTACAGTAACGCGACCAGATATCGCGTTTATCGTGAATTACTTGAGCAGATTCATGTCAAGCTATGATGAAAGACATTGGCACGAAGTCAAGAAAGTTTTTCGCTATCTGAAAGGAACGGAGCGACTGGGTATCTTGTATGAGAATACGAGTGACAACGCATGTATGTGTGGTTTCTCAGACGCGGACTACGCAGGTGATCTAGACACTCGACGATCAACAACGGGCTATCTGTTTAAATTAACGGGAGGTGCTGTTACATGGGGCTCGTCTCGACAAAGAACCGTATCCCTAAGCACTACCGAAGCAGAATATATCGCAGTGTGTGAAGCTGTGAAAGAAGCCATGTGGCTCAAACAATTGTTAAATGATAGCGAAAATCAATGCACAAATCCGATCATCATCAATGTTGACAATCAAAGTGCATTAAAATTAATTCGTAACCCAGAATTTCACAAACGAAGTAAGCACATTGACATTCGTTATCATTTTGTGCGGGAAAAATATGAGAATGGTGACATCAATGTTCAGTATGTGTGTAGCCGAGATCAATTGGCCGACATTCTAACGAAGCCACTTGGGCGAGATACTTTTAAAAGGTTACGTGCAAATATTGGAATGGTGTGTATGAGCATGGAGACAATCAAAGGGCGGAAGTGTTAAGATTTTGTTAGTACTTATTTCTTTTTCTTGCCTCACATGCATTATTTAACCTTTTGTTTTACGCGCCCTTTTTTCTGTTATTCCAGTAGTCCACCGTGCGTCGCCTGCGTACGCTTGCGACCAATGGCGTTCTTTTTCTGTCTTCCGATTTTCCTCTCTTCTTAGTTCTGCTCAGCGTTCCTTTTGTATATCGTCGCTGTGTTGTATTCTCTCTATGTGACTCTCAATAAAAAGTTTCTTTTTCACACGAATATCCTCGACACGATACGATAAAGTCCGTCACGTGTCCTCGTAAATACTGATGGGAGACGCAGCAATTGCATAACTGGTAGCCGATAACGCTAACCGGTAACCGCATGTTAGTCTGCGATCCCTGGAAACCATAAAAAAGGTCTTCGTTGGATAGTGACGCTATCGATAAAAGACGATCGTCCTTGAAACCTTTTTCCCTCGACGCGGTCGTTCACCCTAGTCGACTCACTCTGTAAAGCTGAAATTACACACGATACGTGGCTCGGCGAGTTTGGTTCATAACTTGTCGCACTGCGATCCGTGTGAGCGGATTATATAAGTGCGTGGGCGATTATATGAGCTTGTCGCTCACGACGCGTAGTTCAATGAGCCTCGTCAATTCGTCCTGTTTCAAGCTCTGACCATTTTCATGCGTGATTGTGTTGTATGAACGAAATGTCACGAAATAAAAAGAGAAAGCATTATAGTGAACTACGAACTTTCACGAGCCGGAAGGAAAGAGCTTTTAAAGCGCTGTACTGCGAACCGCGCGAGTGAACCAGCGCGAAGAATCGGCATTGGGACTCGTCTTTTCCGTCGATTGTCGGTAAGTATCAAAGAGTTGACACAAGTCAAAAGAAAACGCGCCACTAGTGATGCTTGAAACCGGTAGTAGAGGGAATGGAAACATCTTTACTGGTGCAACAAGCTAAATTTAGGAACCTATATGAGCCCCGCGTCACATTGAACCCTACCGATCCCTACCGAGTCACGCGCCATTCCATTCTCACAGCGCGGCAAGTTACTGACCAAATTCGCCGAACCACGCGTCATTTAAGTCCGCCTAAAGACGAGTCGCTCTGATTCGCGTTGGTACACGCTGGTCCACTCACACAGCGCTTTAAACCGGACTTAAACGACACGTGGCTCGGTGAGCTTATCAACAAATTAAAAAAAGAGAAAATGTGTAAAGCGAACTTATCGAAAAAAATAAGAATGACCAAACCACGTGTCATTTAAGTCCGCCTTTAAAGGTTCTTTCCTCCTGACTTGTAAAGCTTCGTGACTCGCGGATCACTGAAATATAGTAAGACTGGAAGAGCTCGAAAAGCGCCCTGACAAAGAGAAACGGAGTTTGGGAGTAGGCGTTCTTTGTCGTACCGTCAAATTCAAAAGTTTTCTCCTTACTTCAGAATGTGTAGGGACTGACTGATCTAAAAAAGATGAGCTAATAATGCTCATGTATGTTCTTAAAAATCTATATTCTCAACAGTACGCAATACTCAGTCGTACACTTTTTTTTTCTTACAATCTTTTTATGCTAAAGTAGCGTTTGTATACGAGAAAAAAACAGCTGTCAACAAACTTTCCATCTTGCCTGCAGCGCATATGAATTCTTGTGAACTACGCATGTATTGTCGGAGTAAGTAAAGTAGAGGGACCCTAAACTCTTAAACATATGTAACTGGAAGGGAAATGGTAAGCTGAAAAGTGTCCGGAGGAAGTGAGAAAGAAAATCGTACTTCCCCTTCTCTCGTGAGTAACTGCTCGATAGTGCACATGCGCGTATTTTTAAGGTATCAAGCTTATTCTGCTAGATTCAAGGTAAAGCCGCGAATTCCAAAACTGATTTTGGAACAAATAATGAGTTTGTTCTTTTTAGCTGGACTGCTGAACTGGTGCAATAAGTTAGAGTGAAAAAATATATAT
Source organism: Crematogaster levior (assembly GCA_901521435.1). NCBI lineage: Eukaryota > Metazoa > Arthropoda > Insecta > Hymenoptera > Formicidae > Crematogaster > Crematogaster levior. The sequence goes on from CABEGB010000624.1 coordinate 180,315, forward strand.
TTGTCTCATTCTAATTTATTGCACCAATTCAGCAGTGCAGCTAAAAAGAATAGACCAAATAACTCATTCGATAGGGATATAGAGAATGAAAACCCTAAACGAGTTCTAATGTATGGGCTTTTGTTTAAGAGAAATCGCGAAGCAAAGCCCAACTTTATTTCGCAATGTCTCCTTTTTAATAAATAAATCATGGAAAAAATCAGAGAATAAATAAATAAATTAATGATGTGCACGAGACAAGGAATGAATAAAAATGAACCACCGAATGAACATTTATTCTAACTCGTTTATTAATCACTTATGAATTAATCAAGAGTCGCAGGGAAGCATCTCGTGACAAGTACATTACGAGATCTGTTGAGACTATACATACACCACAAAAGATTGTTTTAATCTTTTTTCATTTTGAATAACTATTCTTTATTGATTAATGACAAACATTTCACGTTTCTGTCTAGCCGCTTATACCAACATGTGACTGAGGTACATAACCTTGGCCGGTATTCATAGTCGGATCTTATATTTAAGATCGTCTTAAGTTTATCTTTAGATGCTGTACGAATCAGTTCATTGGCTACGGAGTATCTGAAGATGAATTTAAGACGGTCTTAATTATAAAATCCGACTATGAATACCGGCCCTTATTTTTCAAGAATCGAAATCGGCCAAGCAAATGTAAGCCGCGTATGCGCTTATTATCGAGCAGTTGCTCACGAGAGAGAGGGAACTATGATTTTTTTCTCACTTCCTCCGGACACTTTTCTCTTTAGAAAACTAGAGACATTTCCCTTTCAGTCATATATGTTCTAAACCTAAACTCTATCTATTTCTAGGACGCTTTCCGTACACGAGCTTGATACGATAGTGTGACTGAAAGGGGTAAGAGAAATCGCGAAGCAAAGCCCAACTTTATTTCGCAATGTCTCCTTTTTAATAAATAAATCATGGAAAAAATCAGAGAATAAATAAATAAATTAATGATGTGCACGAGACAAGGAATGAATAAAAATGAACCACCGAATGAACATTTATTCTAACTCGTTTATTAATCACTTATGAATTAATCAAGAGTCGCAGGGAAGCATCTCGTGACAAGTACATTACGAGATCTGTTGAGACTATACATACACCACAAAAGATTGTTTTAATCTTTTTTCATTTTGAATAACTATTCTTTATTGATTAATGACAAACATTTCACGTTTCTGTCTAATACCAACATGTGACTGAGGTACATAACCTTGGCCGGTATTCATAGTCGGATCTTATATTTAAGATCGTCTTAAGTTTATCTTTAGATGCTGTACGAATCAGTTCATTGGCTACGGAGTATCTGAAGATGAATTTAAGACGGTCTTAATTATAAAATCCGACTATGAATACCGGCCCTTATTTTTCAAGAATCGAAATCGGCCAAGCAAATGTAAGCCGCGTATGCGCTTATTATCGAGCAGTTGCTCACGAGAGAGAGGGAACTATGATTTTTTTCTCACTTCCTCCGGACACTTTTCTCTTTAGAAAACTAGAGACATTTCCCTTTCAGTCATATATGTTCTAAACCTAAACTCTATCTATTTCTAGGACGCTTTCCGTACACGAGCTTGATACGATAGTGTCCCTTCCAGTCTTACTATAAAACAGTGTCGCGGATGCACAACACAACTACACGCCATGAAAACGATCAGAGCTTGAAATAGGACGAGCTGCGTTCATCGAACCATATGTCATTTAAGTTAGCTTTCACGAATCTTTTTCTCTAGCATGAACTTGTGAAAAATGAAAAGTTTCAGATGAATATGGAATTCCATGAAACTGTTCACTTTTCACACGTTTACACTAGAGAAAAAGATTTGTGATCGATTCCAGGTTTGAGATAGACGAATTGACGAACTGTGCTCATCAAATCATCGTCATGTAGTCCCTTTTCTCCAAACCATTTCTCGCGCTGCTAGTTTCTCTCTACCACTCGATGTACGTTTTTTTATCCTCATTTATAACCTCGTTCATTTTTATGATTATCGTATTTCGCATCCGTATTATTTGCATTATTACAGCGTAATATCTTGAAAACAACCAGGCAAAATATGTTTATGATTTCTAAGTTTTAAATATTCCAGTTATAAAGTTTAACTAAATATAAGTATATTACATATATCGTATATACTTCATAATAAACATTCATAAACATTCAGCACATTTTCGGTGAAACGGCCAAAGATAACGCCGTTTCTTTAGTTTATCTCGATTTCTAAGAAATTTGTTAATTGCAAAAATAAAATATTAAATAATCTTAATTAAAAAAAATATAATTAAAATATAACAATAATTAAACATATATATATATATATATATATATATATATATATATATACAGGGTGTCCCAGAATCACAGGCCAATACTGATAGGGTAGGTAGGGGATGGGGGGAGATGGGAATGAGATAGGACACCTCTGTCCGATCATGCACCCCCGCGGAGATACAGAGGGTGGAAGTTGTACGAATCCGCGGCGCGCTATGACAAGCCGCTTGTCGGTGAGGCTAGTGGAGACAACACCACTACTCGCACGCTCGATCATATATATGTCATAGCGAGCGTGCGAGTAGTGGTGTTGTCTCCACTAGCCTCACCGACAAGCGGCTTGTCATAGCGCGCCGCGGATTCGTACAACTTCCACCCTCTGTATCTCCGCGGGGGTGCATGATCGGACAGAGGTGTCCTATCTCATTCCCATCTCCACCCCATCCCCTACCTACCCTATCAGTATTGGCCTGTGATTCTGGGACACCCTGTATATATATATATATATATGTATATATATTTTTTAATAAAGATTATTTAATATTTTATTTAATATTATTATTTTATTTAATTAAGATTATTTAATATTTTTATTTATATTTGATTTTATATATATATATATATATATATATATATATATAATATAAAATCAAATATAAAATAGGTTAAAAAAAAGTAAAAAATACTTACGGCATTTGAAACACTTGCCCAGCGCCAGATTATCGAGTGCATGATGAAATTCGTAGAGCGATTGACCCATCAATTCCTCACTACTCCAGCCCAAGTATTCGGCTAATCTGAGACGAGACAAAAAATATTCTCAGTGATATAATGCAAAACAATATTCAATAATTCAATAATTTCAATTTTGGAAATTATTTTGGAAATACTACATGTATTTATAAAAATAATACCTACTAAGGAAATCACGTTCGAACTTTGAATCTCATTTACGATAAAGTATGGCGCAACTTATCGATAAGAATGATAAAGTATTCAATCATTGCGCTAACTATGGAAGTCAATGACAATGAGAACAATAATTTAAACTGTATCAATCTAAAATGTACAGTAAATAAAATCTAATTATTTTGCAGGTTTGCATATGAATTAAATCCAGTAGGGATTTCACATCGGAGTGTCAATCGTAAAAACAAGAGAATAATAATACTTACTTCTCGTCAGCATAGGTGAACTTCATGGTGAGACTGTGCTTCGACAAAAAGGTATGACGTCCTAAAGGTATCTCGATGTTACTAGGGTGAGGTATTGGACTACCTACGAGCACCAAAGAAACGCCCGTGTCCTGTATCGCGTCCTCATCTTCTTTTTGTCGCTCTTCACTATCAACTTCCATGGAATTCGAGTTTGAATCGCGGATGTATAATAGTTTGCCGGTACAGTGAATTACCTGCGAGCATTTCCAATATTACGAGCATATCATCACTAATTTAATTTAAAAAACTTCATTATAAGAAATTCTATTAGAAAAGCATAAAGTGATAAAAGTTTTACTATTTTGCAAACTCTGCTTTTTAAAAATTACATGTTATATTGCATAATTTTTTTATATAATTATATATCAATGGTACTGTCACATCTGGCTTCGTTCGTTTTAGCTTTGTTTAGAATATTGTTGTAAAAATTACAAAATCATTACATGTAATAAATTATATTTATAGATGATACATTTTTTAAAAATAGAATTATTTATTTTCTATTAAATTTATTATGATTTTCTTTCTCTCTCAGATTTAAAATCCAATGTTTCATCCAACATATATTACGATTAGATAAAGGGATTTCGACATTTTAATATACCTTGTATGAAGCACTCTTTAGATTGACCTTTCTGCCTTTACTGGTGAGAGTGCATTTGAGCCGCAGGAAGAAGCTGCAAGCACGTTTCTCATTTGTGTCTGTTGACTTCAAGGAGAGGCGCTCGCGCAATTCATCATGGTCACAGGGATGACTGTATTCGTATACACTTTGTCCCATCATGTCCATCTATGCAAAACATAAAGATCTTTAATTTCATAGCCCGAATACTGTTGAGAAATAATCATCGTAATCCTAAACTCGTGGTTATCTTTTGCATTTTTAGTTTAATGAAAGTAACTAAATATTTTATATATGTATTACATTTTTGAATTTTCTATAAATTTAACTCTATCAAAAATCGAGTTCGCTACGTGTATTGAAAAATCACTTACCATACGTGGTAATGTTATTTAAAAGAATTATTCAAATTATTTAAATCATTATGTATCATTTACATCTCGGTTAGTTTATTTTTCATTATAGTAATGTCTATACACTGAGAAAAAAATAATTAATTCAACTAAATCGATTTGTCACGGACTGTCAAATAAATTTTTAGTTGGGACAAACAAAAATTTCCTTGTCCAGACTAAAAATTGTCAGACAGACTAAACAATTAGTTAGGATAACAAAAAATTTCGCTATTATTGCTTTAGTTAAACGGTTTAGTTAAATCAACTACTCTTTTCTCAGTGTAGAAATTCGTGTGACATACTTGTGACACTCCGAGATAATCTCTGACATTCTCGGAGAGATAGACCATATTGCCGTCACTGGAGAGTACTAATATAAAACCATTGAGAGCTTTTGGAAATAGATCATCCATCTTTGCGGACGACTCGGACTTTGCCAGCGAAACTGGAACTTACATTAAGAGAATCGAAAACTTAGTGAGTACTATGTTATCGATTAAATTCTAAATTATTAGACTTAGATTTGCGATGATCAACAAAATACTTACTACTATTAAAACCTGGATTAAAATCCTGAAATTATTCACTACGAAAAAACCAAATACACATACCTAACAAACCAATAATAATGATTTATCAAACCAAAGATTAAATAGCTACACATATAATCGAGAACACCATCTGCAAAATTTTATTTTTCTCTGCGATCTGGAAAAAAATTGTTTCCTGTAATTTTTTGCGTACTGAATCGAAATCCGAAAGCAAAAATGTTTTATCTTATCAGGCTTACGAAAAAAGTTAAAAACACATTTTTAAAAATTCATAGCTGTCATGTACGAAAGACTTTTAAAGCAGCTCTATTTAAAGCTCTATTAAAGTCTGAATATTGTAGTTGAATATAAGAATGTCAAATCTTTAACTGTATACACCATCGAATCTCAGGTATGTTTTGTTTTTAAAAGTTGGTGTCCATTCGCAAGATAAAGATTTAACGATAATTGTCCTATTTTGGTCTTCAGGGACATCGTATCGAAAGAGTTTTTTCACAACACTTTACTCAATTCGATGGAAATAACAATATGAAATTATTGTTCTAGATTTTATTTCTTTGTACACTGTTCGCAAGACGAATTTCAGGATAATAATAGTTTCTAAGTTGTCATGCGAAAACGCGATTCATGTCGAACTGTTAAAGCATTCATGCGAAGCGCATAACGAATGACGTTTCTCATATGATAAAAAAAAAAAATCAATCGATACGAAATACGATTAGGTTTGTTGCATGAAATGTTCCCAGAATAACAAACGTACTCGCGCATGACAAGACAAACGTTTTGTTCTTGTTTCTTTCAACAAATTAATAAAAAAATGTTCCAAACATATCAAGATCCAAACATATCAAGTGTTTCCAAACATATCAAGTATTTTTTTCTTATCAATATTTCTCGATCGCACACGATTCGAGATCGAACAAGAAAAGTATTCGAAAAGTATCCTTTCGTCTATATGCAAAATAAGCTAGTTAATCCGACATTACTTCTCTCTCTTATGCCCATTTCCACCAATAGTTCTAAAAATTAAAAAAAGATAAAGCGTAAGTTAAACCGAGATTAGAGTTAATCTGTATTGGTGGAAATGAGCATTAATTGACTTAAATGTATGGATTTACTATTCCAACAGAGGGTTGTGTTTTGTCGGTGAAAGTCGACAAATAATCGGCACATAATTTATTGAATTAGTAAAAGTATACAAAATTCACATAAAAATATTATTATTAAGCTACCAAGATCCCTAGCTCGGACCATAAATGGCATATTTCTCTAATTAAATTGTTACATACATATTAGTCCTATTTCACTTCTAATATAAAATAGAATGTCTCTGTCTGTATATATTCCTTATTAATTCCTAAAACTTTTAACTAATTTGAATGAAATTTTGCACAGTTACTGCCTATAGAGCTTCCAAGAGCTAGCAACAGATTTCGTTAAATCATAAAGAATACAGCTAGAACTTCTATAATCAGTCCCTTGTAATGTAATAATAACAAAATTGGGAGTTGGCAACTCTCCGGAGGTAGCTTTAGCGCCCTTAGATTTTTTAAGAGGGTGAAAAAAATAAAAATTACATTATTATAATCAGTCTGGCTCTTTGGGATATCGAAGTTAATGATGTTTTGAATGAGTAAAAAATTGCCAGACCGATGGGTGGGTGGAAAATGAGTGTCAGAGAGAGTCAAAGTGGGGCAAAAAAGTGTACTATTTACACTAAAATAATCAAGTTAGGTCTGAATGATTATTATAAAATCCCCACAAGGTTATCTCTTCGATGCCAGACTGAAATTCCGGTGGAAACACCCCGCCAGACCCAAAAAACTTTCTTCTGAGTGCGAGTGAGACCATCAGATGCAAAGTAGGATACAGTGAATCATTTAATTGTTTGTAATAATATTTTCATTTATTAATTTTGAAAAAGTATTTTGCATTAACAATAAATTACATGGAGGGTGTAGAAACAGGCTGGTATGAAAATACATGACAATATCGTGACAATCTTTAAAAATGGAATCTTAAAAATGGAAATTTTTAGTACATCAAATCAAATAAAATATTTCCAATTAAAAAAATTTTAAGATTCATATTCCGGCTCATCTTTCTTCAAATTGTCTTCGTCTTTTTCACTCTCTACAACTTCTTCACCTGCGACATTTCCATTGTCCAAAGCATCAATGACAATGACATCGCTGACCAACTAATGTACAGGGGTCGCAACAAATGTGAATGCAACTCTGATTTGCACGGTGATAGATTGGTAGCATCATAATTTGTGTATTTTTTATTAAATTGTTCATTGACTCCTTTGAAAGTTTTGTTGAATATGAAAAGACAACGACAAAAATAGGTGAGGCTAGCAACCTGCCTATTGTAAAAAAAAGAAGAATGCTCATAGAACTACTATTGGTCATAGAACTACTATTCCTCGAAGAGGAATAAGTGGTGGAATATAACAGAGCAAAGTCCTAAACTAAGAAGAAGAAGAAGACACAGTACCAACAAGCGTTCACTAGTCTCGGTGATGTTTATCCATCAGCTTCAAGAGATTCCATCTTTGGTACTTTGGAGAAATTTGTGTGCGAGATTTATAACGTTTCTCGTTTAAACAATGTGGGTGACGCAAGATTCCACATATTCAACAAAACTTTCAAAGCCAAAGGAGTCAATGAGAAATTTAATAAAAAATACACAAATTATGATGCTACTAATCTACCACCGTGCAAATCAGAGTTGTACCCATTTGTTGCGAGCCCTATACATTACAACAATCTGGAAAAATGCTCATTTGAAAAACCCTACTTCCTTACTTCTGAGAGACTGTGGATGGACGGAAATTGATGGAGAAGACTATAACTTTGTTTGAAGGATCAACTGCCACCGTTGGTCAGCGATGCCATTGTCATTGATACTTCGGACAATGAAAATGTCGCAGGTAAAGAAGTTGTAGAGAGTGAAAAAGACGAAGACAATTTGGAGAAAGATGAGTCGAAATATGGATCTTAAAAATTTTTAATTGAAAATATTTTATTTGATTTGATGTACTAAAAATTTCCATTTTTTTTTTAAAGATTGTCACGATATTATCATGTATTTTCATACCAGCCTGTTTATACAGTCCTCCATGTAATTTATTGTTAATGCAAAATACTTTTTCAAAATTAATAAATGAAAATATTATTACAAACAATTAAATGATTCACTGTATCCTACTTTGCATCTGATGGTCTCACTCGCACTCAGAAGGAAGTTTTTTGGTCTGGCGAGGTGTTTCCACCGGAATTTCAGTCTGGCATCGAAGAGATAACTTTGTGGGGATTTTATAATAATCATTCAGACCCAACCTGATTATTTTAGTGTAAATAGTGCACTTTTTTGCCCCACTTTGACCTCCTCTGGCAACCACTTTCCACTCATCCATCGGTCTGGTAATTTTTTATTCATTCAAAACATCATTAACTTCGATATCCCAAAGAACCAGACTGATTATAATGATGTAATTTTTATTTTTTTTCACCCTCTTGAAAAATCTAGGAGCGCTAAAGCCACCCCCGGAGAGTTACCAGACTTCCAATTTTGTTATTATTATGTTACAAGGGACTAATTATAGAAGTTCTAGCTGTATTCTTTATGGTGTAACAAATCCGTTGCTAGCTCTTGGACTACTAGAACCTTGTAGAAAATATAGGCTATCGTAAAACTTGGATATACAACTTTCTCCCTCTAATTTCATCCTCTTGACGCTTTACGATATAAGAAGCCCGAACAACACCGAGTAGTATAAAATAAAAACAAACTTTTTGTAAAATTGTTTTAAAATTCGAGTATTATATAAGAAGATAAGTATCTATTTTCAAATTATATTTTACAGTAATTAAGTAAAACTCGCGATTTTACTTCGTACTTCCTATAGTTTACAAATCTAATCGCTCTAACGCTGTTATTTAATAATACGCTATCATTGACCTTAACTTGATCTAAAATTATAAAAATAAAATGCCTAACATCTACATTTAAAAAATCTACATTTACATTTATATATATTTGGAGGCTTATACCTACGTCTATATATTTGTGATGAGTTTCATTTCTATTATATATATTTCTAATTAAACAGATCATATATTGTATCTCCAAAAAGAGAAACATCTTCACTACGATAACGACGAACAAATACTTTCAGAAATACTTACTGGAATCCACGACGAGCCGGACTTTGAGGTAGGCAATCGCCAACCTCATTACGCTAGCCTTATCTAAGAGCGTTGCCTGTTCCGGCACGACCGGAAGAGCAGCCGCAAGTTCGGTAAAAATATTAGTCTCTCTGGTACGTCTGCAGCGCGCTGCATCACGGGATCTTTCCTTTCTCTTCTCGTTGCTCCTGCAATAACACGAAAAGTTCTTTTCGTCTAAGTTCTTTCATCTCGGCTGAAATAAATTAGTGCATCTGATATTTCTATTGCGAAATCTGCGACCTTTAAAAATATTTTATTGACATGTACGAGGTGTGTCCCGAAAGTAATCAGAATAATTTTTGTACGCTTCCCAGGAGGAAAGTGCATGAGGAAAATGGGGGTCGAGGTAATTGAAGACGGATCTCAGGTCGGATCCTCCTCAATTGAGCCTCAGTTTTTTCAAACAAAGATGCACTTCTGTAACGGTCATTACCCTTCACAGTGGTCTTCAAGCATCGATAGGTATGATGAAAATGTAGCGAAAAATGGATTTCACAGCTTTATTTGTAAACATTCATGAACTTAAAAAATGCAAACTCGGAAATCGTAGCTGCTCATTTTTCCAAGATATCTTAAAATTACATTTTCTAATATTTGCAGATGTAACGTTCAATTCCCCGATTCAAAATTTGATATGGAATTTCCCATATGTATATGCATTCCCATAAATACATATAAATAATATATGAGAATACATATATAGGCCAGTATTCGTAGTCTAATTTTATATTTAAAATTGTTTTAAGACTTCATTCACCAAAAAAAAAAAATGAAATGGCATTATACGATTATTATCTACTGATTAAACGAAATCTTAAAATCTTAAATATAAAATCAGACTACAATGAATATTGACCATACATAAATTGCTTTAGTTCTTCAGCCACCGCTAGGTGGTGGAGTACAAAATCTCATTTCTCGTATACGAAATCCAAACTGTAGTGGTTAAGTACTGCTAGCATTTTCGAACAGCGCGTACATACCTATACATATAAACTGAAAATTATCCAGTTATTTTGTTATATTCAGCTAAATACTTTAAGCTAAAATGAGTCATAAATGTTCTCATGAGGAGAATAGAAAAAAAGTATGTGCACCTTGCGGTAAAAAAATTGTCTTTGGAAAGAAAAAGCCAGAATCTTTTTTTATAAGCGAAAATCTTATTAGAATTTTGATAAATAAAAATTTTACTACATCCGATCAAAAATTTCCGTTGAGTATTTGTGGAACATGCTATGTTACTCTTCTTGATCATGAGAAAGGTAACTTTAAAAGGCCCTTACAAACTATGCCAAATTATGAAGACATGCAGTTACCAAAGAAGATCCGTAGCCAAAGCGATACATGTAATTGTTACATATGTTTAACGGGAAGATTTATAGGTCATATAAAAAATGAGAAAGGTAAAGGTCATGTACGAAACTTATCAAATCAAATTAATAGCTCTAATGGACTTTATGGATCTTTAAATATTGATCAGCTTTCATTAACACCAGCAAAAGTCTGTGACAAATCAAAAAATTCGATTCAGCTTTGTAAAACTTGTCTTCAAGAAATAGGTAAAGGTAAAAAACATACTTGTAATGAAGCTCGCGAAAATGTAATTAAAATTATAGAAAAACTTCCAGAGAAGCAACAAGATCAAGTTGTAATATCCATATTAAAAAAGAAAATTGATACGCAGAGGGATTTCAGCAGTAGCCATTTCGATAATATTAAAATGAATTTGAGTACTCAAGGTTCAAAAGCAAGACTTGTACTGAATCCAAAGGCAAAAAAAGATGTTATCTTTGCCGCAGAAAATTTAGATAATTTTCAAGTTAATACAGGTGCATCATCTAATCAAATGAAAAAATTGACTAATTTTTTAAGATGTAATGTCGGAAAAAAATCTGTGCCAACATATTATGCGAAACACATATCTCAAAAATCAAAAACTTTAGAAAATGTATACAAAGATGGTATATTTGAATTTGAATGTGAAGGTGCAACAAAAGAAAAAAGACCTGTTGTTTGGGCAGATGCTGAGGAACTGTTGGAAGCTATAATAAAAGAGCGAAATTTAATTGGCAATATCGTTATTAAAGTTATGGCTGATGGTGGTCAAGGTTTTTTTAAAATTTGCATGACCATACTTCCAGAAAGCTACTCCTCTGAATTAAACAGTGCTATAAATGATTCAGATCTAGATTCAGATTCAGAAGATTTTAATATGCCAACGAGAGAGAGAAAAAAGAGAAAACTATATTCCGAAGGTGGTAGCATTGGTAAAAAAGGTAAGCTAACCAGTGTTCACAGATTGATAATGTTGTGCGCTGTACCTCAAATAAAAGAAACATATGAAAATATTGAACTTTTATTTAAATTGACCAATGTTAACAATATTCCCTTTAAATTTGTTTCAGACTTTAAACTTTTGCTTATAATCAACGGTCAGCAAACTGCAACATCAATGTATCCCTGTCCTTATTGTTTTGTTACACTAACAAATTTAAAAAATTTTCAAGATTTAAATAATAATAAACAGAATAATGTTACATCTAGTAATGCACAAAATCCAGAAACTAATAATGAATGTACAAGATTAAAAACGTATGGAGATTTGAAAAAGGACTATGAGCAGTTTTGTTCTATAGGAAAAACTAAGAAATATGCTAAGCAATGTCATAGCACGATAAATGCTCCTCTTTTAAATGAAGCTAATGACATTTATGTTATTCAAAAATGTGTTATTCCTGAATTGCATATTTTACAAGGATTTGTCAACCATTTGTTTTGGGATGGTTTAGTTCCTCTTGTGGGCCGAGAGAAGGCATTAAACTGGCCAAAAAAATTGAAAGTTATCCCAAAAAATTACCACGGAGCAATGTTTGAAGGAAACGCATGCAGAAAACTTTTAAAAGAGGCAGATAAGCTTTTAGATCCAGAAATTTATGAGGATGTTGGAAGTTTGCGACTAGTTCCTTTTGTTACTGCTTTTAAAGCCATGGACAAAGTGGTCAACTGCTGTTTTTCTGCGAAAACAGTTGGTCCTAATTTAGATAATCACATTTATGAATTAAATAAAGCTTTTAAAAATCTTGATATTTCTGAAACTTTAAAAGTTCACGTTGCTCTAAATCACATAAAAGATTGTTTACGGTTCTTACAAAATAACAATGGGCTTGGTTTATGGTCAGAACAAGCTGGTGAATCAATTCATAGAGAATTTTTAAAGTTTTGGGAACGATATAAAATAAACGTTCTTGAAGACTCCACATATGCAACGAGGTTTAAAAAGGCAATTATTGCATTCTCTTCACAGCATATTTAGATTCAGGAAATAAATAAAAATCACTCTATTTTCTTTAATTTTTAAAAATTTAATAAAATACAAATTGCAAATTATAACCTAAAATAAAAAATTTACAAAAAATAATAAAAATAATAAAAATAAAATTTAAAAAAATAATAAAAAAAGTAAAAAAACAAAAAAAATGGGATCATCCTACTATTACGTCCACGTCGTTGGTCCTGGGGCTAAGCTAAAAATAGTAGACTAATTTAATTAGAGTTGTGTATAATTTTGTTTAAGTATATATGGTAATATATATACATAACTTATGATAATACATCTTATTAAATACAATCCAATATAATATTTCATGAGTATATATTCTGCAAATATTCTAGAAAATGTAATTTTAAGATATTTTGGGAAAATGAGCAGCTACGATTTTCGGGTTTGCATTTTTTAAGTCTATGAATGTTTACAAATAAAGCTGTGAAATCCGTTTTTCGCTACATTTTCATCATACCTATCGATGCTTGAAGACCACTGTGCCTTGTTTTTCACTTTCATCGCGGATGAAAAATGCAAAGATTAGCGTTACGTAATAAATTTTTAGCATAGAAAAACATTCCTATCTTTTCCTACCCTATAATCCTGATTTGGGGCCGTACGACTTTTTTTTGTTCCCCAAAATCAAAAACCCATCATTTTAGAAAGAACACCATTTTGGCACTGTTCGAAATATTGTCCAACCGCGACAAATACTCTGAACAACCTCTCACATAAACACTCCTTCCACTGCTACAAAAAAATGGCAGCTTTGCTGGAATCATTGTATTCAGTCTCAAGGGACTTACAAGGACCAGTGTGTGTGATCAAACCTAATTGTATATTTTTTAATAAAAGGATTTTTTGAAAATTATTCTTATAATACTTTTGGGACACACTCGTATGTTGTAAATTCTGAGAAATATAACAATAAATTGTAAACTGTATCGAGAAAATATTTTTAACATTTTTTGCCACAAGGCAAATTTCCAAAAAGTTCGTGATGACAAAAAACACATGGTAGAAAGTGAAAAAGATCAAATTTAATCAAGCTCGTACGTACAAAACAAGTATGAGAAGTTTAAGGGCAATAAACGAGCAAATTTTGGTTGAAATATGGCATATAATTTGCTAAAAATGCTTTAATCTTGTAGAACATTTTGACTTTCACAGAAGTCCTCAATAATGATAAGTTAAAATAATTAATATAAATAAATAATTGATACACAAATAGAAGTATGAAAAACAATGGATAAAATTGCGAGATTGTACAACGGCAAGAGATCGTGACCATATTCGAGAATATTGTATTATATTGACAAGTGTATTAAAACCGCAATTTATAAAAACTTCGTATCAGTAACAGTATAATCAAAAGATATCCATAATTGATTTATCGTTCAAAGGTAACGAAGAATCGAGTCGTTGGATAAAAATAATGAAAAAAATCCACGCTAGTCAAAATCAAAACTGTGACGTAGAACGTATAGTGACGTATACATTCCAAATTGTTGATTGGTCCGTGAATATAATACGGATCGTTATCTGGTCAGGTAAAAGCTTATTCCTATATATCATCCATAAATATCCATATATTTCATGTAAAGCCGGGATTACACGGCGCGTGGCTCGGCAAGTCTATCGACAAGTTAAAAAAAGAGAGAATTCGTAAAGCGAACTTATTGAAAAAAATAATAATGGTCGAACCACAGTCCAGCTTGAGGTGAACTTATTGAAAAGAATAAGCAAGCTACGAGACTCGTCAATCTTACTCGCCGGCTTAAGCTGAAATTAAACAACGATCGTGATTCGATGAGCCTCGCGTATAGATTCGTAAATGCATATTATTTCAAGCTCTGTTTTTACGTGTGATTCACGCGTGCTCGAGCCGCTTGTTGTGCTGTTTAAACCGCGGGAATATTATGATATAAAAAGAGAAAGAGTTATATACGAGGACACGAACCTATTTGAATCTGTGTAAACGTCTTCACGAGCCAAGCCTCGACGAGCGACACGTTCCCTTTAACTAGTACCATATTTCCCGATGATTTACTTGTCGACGTGGGAAAATACTTTTACACGCGGACTTTTTATACGGGTAGGTCCAGCGTCGCGCGCGCTTCCGAGAAAAAAATATTTAAATAGTGTCGTGTTTTGTCAATGTTTTAACGTTATTTTAAAGCACTTAATTAGCACTAAATTCTAGTGTACTTTTCTTTTATATAGAACCACTCTATATATACCACTTTGATCAAAAAGTTCCCGGAATTACCACCAGGTGATGCTCTGAGTCAGCTGATTTGAGTTCTGTTTTTTTTGTTAGGTTGCCACATCTATTCATTGATCTATATCATTGACATTCCCACCAAATTTTATCGCCATAGCTTGACATTTGTAAAAGTTACGCCATCTTGAGTACATCTACCTCTGCACGTGTTTTCGATTTTTTACAGTTTTGAAAATGGAGTCGAATTTGCAACAACGAGTTTGTATTAAATTTTGTGTTAAAAATGGATTTAATGGTGCGAAAACCTTAGAAATGTTGAGAAACTGTTTCGGCAATGATACTCTAAAGAAAACAGCCGTTTACGAGATGCATGAACGCTTCAGAAGTGATCGTGAGTCCGTCGAGAATACTCACGGTTTTCATGGATTACAACGGTATTGTACATACATCACGAATTTTTGCCAGAAGGTCAGACAGTTAATAAGGACTATTATTTGGGCGTTATGAGACGTTTGCGTGAAGCAATTCGCCAAAAAAGAAAGGATTTGTGGGTAAACAACTCGTGGATTTTGCACCATGATAACGCACCATCACACAGTGCCATCATTATCCGTGAATTTTTGACCAAGAACGAAACGAATACCATCCAATAGCCATCGAATTCACCTGATATGGCTCTCTGCGATTTTTTTCTGTTCGATCGAGTCAAAAAACCACTACGGGGAACGCGTTTTAACAGCCGAAAGGAGGTAATGGAAAAATCGAAGACGGCTCTGATGGCTATACCGAAAATAGAGTTCCAGAAATGTTTCGAGAGCTGGATCAAGCGCTGGCATAAGTGCTTTGCAGTTGATGGGGAGTACTTTGAAGGGGACAATATCACTTTTGATAAATAAACTTGTATTTTGAATTTTCTGAATGAATTCCGGGAACTTTTTAATCAAGATGGTATATATTTTTTTATAGGGGGTCTAACTTTGCCATTAAGCTGGACCCCCTATTTTTTATATAATTTCCTGCTAAACGGCTTGAGCACTAAAATTCGGACTAGAACACCAAATTAGCACCTAAATAGCATAAACTTTTGACCTAGTGCGAACTTGATTTGCGATGGTGGGGGGTTCAGCTTAATAGAGGTCTTGAAATAAGACGAATTGACAAATCTTAAGTCAAATTCATAGTCGTTTTTCAAATCTTAAATCTCGTCTCCAATCTCAAATTTAACCATTATATAAATGATTGAACCTTCCTCTTTTATCCGGGCTTAAGACTGGCAACGCCATCGTCGACGACTGGCATAAGTAGAGGGGCGACCGATAAGGGAACAGTCGAATAAAATTCGACAGTAGGGCTTGAACTTAGATCTTCAGCTCATTAGACCAGCACATATCATACTGCACCACCAACTACTTGAAAGCAAGAGTGAAGACTTGACTATTGAATCTCAAATGATAAAAAATTAAAACTTATAGCTGCAAAAGTGTAATTATTCGTGTCTTCTCATTTTCTCGCTTCTTATTTCGCTCATTTTCTTTAATTCTTTTAATTTATGATTTTTAATTGCTTGCCATATAAATTATCTCTTTTTAACTTGGTGTAACTCGTCAGTAGGTTCGCCGAGCCACGCTCCGTGTAGTTCCAGCTTAAGAACTGTACCGAAATGCGTCAATCCCAGCCCTATTTGACCCTTCTATGTTGCCCATACATTATCGTATCTACGTAATGACGAAAAAAATCGCAGGTAGCGCTATCTAATTGACTTATATATATAGACCGTAAGAGTCAGCGATGTCGGAAAGTGTGTGTGGCTGATGCAGTGTATGTACATAATTACAAACGTGGTATTTTCTAAAATAGTGATTTATAGTAAGATATCGCAAGATAAATATTAATTGTTATACATATATACATACATACATATGTAAATAGTCTCCTATTTATAGTATATAAATTCTTATATTGTTTATTATTACTTACAAATAAGAGTATCACGATATTGTCACGAATTAAATAACAATAAAAAAGATAACCAGCACAAAAAGAAAATATCAAAACATTGTAAGACATGATTTTAAAAATAAAATTAGAACAAAGAAATTAAGAATAAAAACTAACATTAAAAAATTTGTGTGTGTGTGTAATTTATAATTTTTGTTGTACTTATTTCTTTTATATTACATAAAAATATTCTCTAAAAACCTATTGAAAACGAGCAAATTATTCTTGTGCACTAATGTCACACAACAATACTATTTTATTTTTTATAATTTTACAATGTAATCTTTTTAAATAAAAAAATCACAATAATCACGCTACGGAAAACAACAACATATAATAATGACACCAATTTTTTTTAAAAGTTTTTTTTTAATCAGCTCGCTGGGCTCACACAGTTGCTCGGTCGTACCGGTCAACTTGATTGTGGAGCCATCTACAATTTTTTGGTCATTAAATTGACGGACAAAATCTTGAATCGGATAGAACTGATCAATCCAGCTCAGGCCCAAACTGGTTATGCCAAGCCCATGCGCCATATAATTCCGGTTTAAAAGCATAAAAAATTGATGTAATTTCAAAATTATATATACCTACACATGTAATATAGGCACATATATGCGTGTGTGCGCGCGCGCATGTATGCGTGAGAAGTATACTCTTCTTTTGCGCGTTTTTCATGTACAATGAATCACGTGTGAATGAGAGCTCTCCTGACTATCTTCTAGATTTTTTCCGCAAACAGACGTCCTGAAGTACCTCGTGAGCAACAAGTGTCACGTCAGATGCACTATCACACACGATAAACGGTCTCATTGCCCGCTTCTAGAAAGTCGCTGTCGCTAACTTAACTCAATATTACGATACTACAACGATTACGCCAATAGTGCATCAAAACGCACGCTATACGCATTGCAAGTACCGCTTGATCTCGGAGCAAAGCTGCGTTCAGTTACCAAGCACAAATATACACGCATCACAAGGATAACAACATTTGAATAGCAGTTTAGTAGAAATTAGACCTGTTTTACTAAATTAATAATGCAAACAATAAACGCACTCAAAATTTTGCAGAATTTTACCAATTTTAGCTATATGAATATAATTAAGAAATAGTTTTAGCAGTGTAACCTCATATAAAATAGAATTTGATACAGAGATAATTTCTAAAAAAAACTCCCAAAGTATCTTAGAATAAAATCCCTGATGTAAAAAACGACGAATGAGATGAGATCTATTACAAAAACCGCTTAAAGTATCAGCATTAATTTGAACACATTCGATTGCTGTTGTTGTCGTGTGTAAAATACAGTGCATAACACATTAGAAGGTGCATCTTTTTCGGTCAATCAAGGGAAAATATCGACGTTATCGCAAAGCGAAGCGTTATCATCACTGCAGGTCGACCTTCGAACGATAATTCTTTCGAAATCGATCCTACGATCTCGTCACGTTTTCTCTCCCTCATCACCCTCCTACCGCTACTAAACTTAAACAAGTCAAAGTCAAACTGATCGACTAATCCAACGGAATGTAATTAAACGTTACGGAAAGTTCCTACGAAAAAAGGAAAACAATACAATCATTTTCTTTTTTATCAAAGAAGGAGCAGTAAATGACGTCAAACTGGCAGTTCTTGCCAGTTTGACGTCATTTACTGCTCCTTCTTTGGTATTTCCCATCACTGGCAAAGAGAAGACACTTGCATTATTTTCTTTTTTCTTTTTTTCTTTCTTTGATACATAAGATTGATGTAAAATGTCCCATATTGCGCAAACTATAAGTGACAACTTCTTTAATTGAAAAAAGAAAATTTTTTCAGAACGACCTGTAACTTGTTTCGAGAAAATTTATCATAAAGTTTAGGAAATCCAATTTAAAATTTTTTAACTGCATTTGCAATTGAATTTTAAAAATTGCTGAAATTGTGAGTAATGTGAATTAGATTAAAATTAGATAAAATTGAATTAAAATTCAAAGATTTAGATTAGTTTAAGAAAAATAGATTTATTCTAAGAAAATTACTAGAAAACTTCTATAGAATTGATTCACCATTTGTGACTGTTACACAATATTTAATGTATCATAAAGCAAGTGAAAATGAGAAAAACAAAAAGACGTTAATCACTGACTTACAAGTAATCTTCACTTAGCTGTTCGTTCTCCACGTAGTCGTAATTATCATTATCGTTGTTACTATTCTCGTACATACACGGCGGCAAGACGGGTGTGCAATAAACATACGAGGTGTTATAAAGGGGACAGCAATCGCTCGCCGAGCACTGCAGCCACCGTTCCTCACTGCAGAAATTGAACAGTTCCGGACAATTGTTACAGACCCAATTGTTCAGTCCCGGATCGTGTCGTCCCAGATCACATCGGTCCAGTTCACGCGGCTGCTCCTCGCACAGTCTCGGATCGCAAAATCGCGAACCGTGAAACCGCTGACCATCATATGACGAGTCACGATGCCGTAGATTATCATACTCCAGATCGCAATATCCCAGAATGTTGGGACCCATATCACAAGTTCGTAGATGATTGGATGTTAAATTACTAGGCGCTAAATCACAAGAGGGTAGACTACGGAAGTCCAGATTGCGACGATATTCCCGGGGCTGATCTATCCTTGCGCTTTGTCCATATCGCGATCTCTTCGAGTAGATCGTGCGATTGCCCGTCGAAGACGACTTGCAACCGTCCGTCGGTGAATCGAAGTACATTGCGAGGTCCTCGACATCAACCGGGCCCAGTTGACAAGTCCTCGAGGCAACCGTATTCGCCGTGCAAGTTCCCGACTGCGACTCGACCAAGTGACCGTTGTCGTTGCGGAACAACTCTTCTGAATCGTCGCAATCGGCGCCCACTGGAGTAACATTGCACGTCGTCGCTGATGCATTATTGCACGCCACATTACAACTCGTCCCGGACGGAAATATCGTGGAAGAAAATGTCGTCCCGATATCACAAGCTCGTGATCTAGTATTATCGCCATGTGACGTAATGCTGGAAGAGGGTGCGGCAACATTACCAGGGAAGACATTGACGTTGCTAAATGCAGTCGCTGGACCATAAAATAGTGGCAGTGGTAGTTTCAGCAATTCACGTGACGAAAAATCGATCTCGTTTCCTCTTGCCATATGAGGCGCATCGACACCGGCATAACCCGACGCTTTGCCGATCCAGTCGTCACGGAGATCGGAGCAACGACCCCACTGTTGATGACCGTCACCGAGGATGATGTTTCCACTCTCTTCTGTCACCTCACCTCTTTCTCTTTCCACCTCGTGCAAACGTGCGTTCATTGTTCCTTCTTGATCTTTGATCAACGTTATCACTTCTTGATCTCGCAGTTACGTTCTTCACTTTTAAAATTTGTTTCTTCACTTTTCTTTACCTTCTTCAAGTTTCTTTTTTTCTCTTTTTTTTAAACTAATCATGCTTATTTCACTTACAAGCTGTTAGCACTATCAAATTTGAGTCTTAATCGTATCAAAATTTTTCACCTACGACTTTTTTTTCTTTTCCTTTCTTTATTTATTGTCTCCTCTTCTCCATTGAAAACCCATTTGATTAGCTCACGTGTGCCAGTCGCTGAGAATTTCACGCTTTAATCTATTTCACGCTTTAATCTATTTCACGCTATTTCGCTGTTAATTGTCTTTCACCTATTCACTCCTGCTTTTGTTTTCTTTTAAAAATTTTCAAATTTATTTCTCTGGAACTTACTCCATCTATTCTCTTTCTTCTCAACTTCTTAACCATACATTTTTCTTTGTTTCTTCGAGTTTCTAAGAAAACTTAGTGTTATTCTTGTCATTCATTGATTAATTATCATTAATCTACGTAATTAATCTATGTAAAATAAATTTCCAGCACATTAATGTATTTTATCTTTAGTCGTTGGCCACTCATTAAAAATTTTATCTCTCTTTTTTTACCTCTCACCTTCTCATTTTTTTGTCGCTAACAGCTTATCTTAATCATGTCTGATCCACGTGACCGATGCACAATCAGGAATTTCCTAATACAAGGAGGGGAAGAGGTGGAGACACAAAAAAATCCTAATTGATTACTATCCTAATTTCTTTTCAACCCTAGAACGTAGAACTGTCTCTCTGTCTACGTTGTTCCGAGAAATCTTTCTTTTTTCAGTTTATTCACTCTGTTCTTTTTTTATTTTCTACAAAGATTCTTTTTACGCTCGTGCGCAAATCGCAAGTCCGAATTTATTTCTCGACGATCTCTCGATTTTAATCACAAAGAAATAAAACTCACTCTCTCAGTTCCGATTACCGCTCTCTTTTCTTAGTTCTTCACTTTCCTTTATCTACCAATGCAACTATATTTATCGACAGTTTTGAGTGATCCTCTTTCCTCACTTCTTTTCCCTCTTCGTCCATTTTTGTCCTATCCTCCGGAATCAATCGCTGTAACTTCTTTTATTATCTCTTATCAGTTTATCTTTTTTCTTGTATCTCTCTTTTGTCCTTTATCTTAACAGAGCTAAATCCGAAATTAGAATTAGCGAATATGTCGACGATTTACGTTTATCGATTTGTCGAGAGCTCAACTCTAAAAGAAGTCATCATCCTCATCTTTCACACACTCTCTTCGACACAACTTTTGATCCACTTTCACAGCTCGCGCGATACTAAAGTCCGGTAGCAATGCGATACCATTCCTGCTGGACGTCCCAAACGATCGTCCGTTATCTTCCACGTCGATAACGATACTCTATCATCAACATAACAAATTCACCTAGCATGTTTTTCACCATTTCGTATATCAAATAATGCGGTAGTGTCGCAATGCCAAGTAACATAAAATCAAGTATCCGAATAAAGACTTAAATACGATGAAAAACACAGGCAATAGGAACAGGTTGCCTGGCGTTAAGAGGCGTTAAGAGTCACTGCATAATCAAAGCGTCACTAACAATAAGTAACTTATCCGAGATTTCATGTCATACGAACGATTAAAATATCTCAGAAACTAAAGCCGTAATAAAAAATTAAACGACATATCATTTTTATCATATAATATAAATATAAACTTTTGATTACAACCAGTTTGAAGAAGATTGATGCAACCAATCTTTAGAGCTTGACATCTATTCCACGAAGTGACATTGTCAGTCTCACGTATGTACGCTCGCACGCACGCAAAGCAATTTTGTCAAGGCGCATTTGTAGCGTTCATGTACGATAATTCGCTTGAGTGTGCAAATACGCCTTAATAAAAGGCAAAATTATATTTTATGTATGCACGTACATACGTGTGAGGTAAAGAATTACGGTCATAGAAAAAAAAGTAATCGTCGAGTTTTAATTCATTTTAATTATATATAATCTTAATTAATTCATAATTTAGAAATATCTTATAATGGCTGCGTTTCGATATTAACTACCATTACTAAAAACATTGAGGAAAAACTTAATATGGATCGCATTTCGACACACGCTCGTACGCACTAATATGCATCGCATTTTGATACACGCACGCACGCGCGCGTGTGTGTGTGTGTGTGCGTGTGTGTATATGTACAGTTCTACAAGTTTATCATCATCTTACATACATCTATTTCTTCTATATTTGCAAATTTTGCTTTTAAATATTATTACCTGTAATAGTAGGTATATAATTTGACAGAAATATGTGTGTTTTATAACCTGGACACGCAAGTTTATTTTAATTTTAAATCTGTTTTACATGACTTAGAAATTATCTTAAATCACAAAAGAATCATAGAAAAATAAAATAAAATTTTACCGATTAAACATGATATAAATCTTGAAAAATTTACTTTTTGAGATTTAAATTTGTAATCAGTAATATTTGGCTAAATTAAAATCATTCCATTTTTCAGCTAAGTTTTTTCAGTTAAGTTTTTACTTAATAATACATACACTTTTCATTATTTTTTTATATTAATTTTTTATATTACTTGGTTTTATTTGCCACGACTCACCGATGTTTCAGATCGCTCTGTCATTCTGCAAATTCTTCCCGTAATCATGAAAAGCATCAAACGCTATAGATTCGATTAGCGTAAGAATATTTTATTTTTTATTTTTGTGAATCGCAATACAAGAAAGGAAACGAATAAGAAGAATTTAATTCTCTAAAAATACGATTGAAATACGGATGATAAAATTCGCGAAATACATGATAAGGTCTGTACATCACATAAAGACTCCAATAGAAGGAAACGTGGAGTGAAAAACAGCATAATTATAATTAGCATATTTTTGCATTAAGTAGCACGTACGCAGATTGCTTGTTTTTAAATCTTGCAATTAAAATGAAGTCAGGAGTAAGTCTAGGAATAAATATTTTATCTAACTATCATTTTAGCATATACTATCTTCGGAAAATTGGCAAATTAAATATCTGAAGAAAACAAATAATCTTTTCAGAATATTCCAGTTATAATTTTTTAGCACAATATGCTAGAGAAATTTTATCAAATCTCGAGTTAATAGACACTTCTCAACGCAAATGACGTTGATGCAATAAGATAATTTATTTTGCTTTGCGTATCTTTCTATGGTAGCACGGCTGAATGACCTAATCTCTTCATTCTCCGCGGTTGCATGTCTAATTATTTCCCGATAATTTGAATGCCTGATGATCGGTAATAATCGCGAGCGTTCTTATCGCGAAGATAATGCGGTCTCCGACGAGCATCGCTTGAAAAGAATAAAAAAAGGAACCATTGTACGCGCTACATAGATCTATAAATAACATAGATCTGCGCGGATGTAACGCAATCCTGACAAAATCTTGCACATTCTTGAGCCGGCAACGTAAAGTCGGGATTAGTGCTTGGTGTAGACTCGGTGAATCTACACACTCGGTCTACCAACGAGCCACCAAATTAAAAAGAGAAAATTCAAGCAAACTTATTGAAAAGAATAAGCAAGCCACGAGACTCGCCGATTCACGCGCCGTGTAATTCCGGCTTAATCCTCACAGCGTGACATAATGCAACCAGAAGTTGATACAAAAACACCGAAATTTTTCCACGATCGTTTATCGCACCTATCGACCTGTTATTTATAATACTTACGGCGAATGCCTCGCAGCCTTTTAACATAGCTACATCTTCGTGTTCTATCTGGTCAAACAAATAGGCAGTGCGTTTTTTACCGCGCCTAAATTTCACATATAATGACTAACACTTCCGGATGTGGCATACAATACTCCGCGCCGATTTGGGTGAAAAATATCCGAATATTTACGTACAAAGTACGTTTGCACGGGAAACGATGCGGTCGGTAATCTCTACTTACATGCGCGAGGTTTTTCCAAATTCATGATTATCCCCTAATTGAATTCAATGACACGGCGAAATTTTTGCTATTCAAGGAATCACACGTATTCTTGGACCACAAAAAGTAAAATACATATATTATATGTATATTACGAGATTTTCCTTCTGATGGAAATTTGCAATTCTCTATCTTAAACATACATCCGCGAAATCTCGAAAGGTCGAGTGTAATTTTTAATGTTAGAAACGCTTGAATATAATGAATAAATTTCTGCAGTATTAGTTCTCGAGGTATTCTTTTAATTCTCGTGTTCGAGATACCGATATTTAACCTCGAGATTAGATCTCCAACCTTCATTTTGGACCATCCATATGTTTAAAACATATGGATGCCAACATATGATATACGAGCAATTCAGGAAGAAAACTTTCCAGAAGGCCACTAGTCTGTCCATGCGTGTCACGCCGGGTAATCGTCGCGATGTATAGTGTGTTGTTCCACTTCTGCCGCATCATCTTTTAACGGCAGAGTCCTTGACTAGTTTGGAGGCAGGTTAGCACAAATGTCAAGGGAAATCAGTGTCTGCCGCAACTTTTCAATCATGGAAAAACTTGTACGTCATTATAGAAAAATTAACATTTCAAGAAAATAAACATCCCAGCTATAATTAAACAACGTTCAATTGATATCGATGCGAGAATCCTTTCTTTCGTTACTTACTCGAAAATCTTCAATGTTTCCGTGGAGAAAAAATTAACTACAAGAGACTGCTTTGACAAATAAAGAAACACCCTGTAGATACTGTGCATACGTGACTAAAGTTGAGAGAACTTCTCTAGCTTATCGTCGCTTATACAAAGAAATAATTGTGAAATAACTCGCAGCAGACATTTTAATTGGCATATCTGTCTCTATTTTTCCTGGCTACCCCCTCGCCAGGAGGAGGAATCTATCGATCTCTTGGCAAAATATATAGCTAGCTTTTTACTCATATAAATATGTTACATTGTGACTATTGTAGATTAATCGAGAGAGTGCGTTTACACCGCGAATTACATATCCTTCTTTCCTCCAATATTAAACTTCCGGCAATTAATCTGAGTAAACGTCATTTTGCTAATTTATATAAACTGCAATTAAACTCAATGAAAGACATCTTTTATTGTCTAAGGAATAAATATCTTTTGGCGAATTGTTTACAACAATACAATTATGTTTCTTATATATAATAGGTATATAACCTATAATATATTATATACTATATAATATAATATATATATATAATATACATACATATTATGTACTGTATATTATATAGTCTATAGACTTCAAAGGAAATACCTCTCGATTAATTAATGGATAAATGATATAAGATTTAATAACATTAAAAGATTAGATTACTCATTCGCTAGAATTTAAATAATCGAATTCTTTCTTCTCCGTTCTTCTGCGACTTCAATGCTTGTTAAATCCAATTTCTATGAAATGATTTCTACTAATTTACATCCTGTGAAAACTTCTTCAGATTCTCTATTCGAAATGCCATGAAATATTTGCATACTTTATGCACAAAAGTAAGACCACGCGTCGACTGAAACTTGGAGAAGGATTTCGTAAAAAATATCCCTCCGCGTGGAGAAAAATTTATTTATATCAACCGCGAAATGCCGCGATAACGAGGAATCAGTTTCTCGTTTGATTTATAGACTACGTGACGAAAAGTCCGTATGAAAAGGATGAGTAATAATCGTTTTGTTGCTATCGTCCTACTTTCGTATTCGACGGTGATAATCCTGTATAGACGAAATATTTATCACCGTTTCGTAAATGCTATCATGCAGATACGAGCCGAATGTTGTTTTTGCTAATCTCGTCTTGTTACGGTCTACCAATAACTATCACATGACCCATGATGCTTAATAATTTCCTCGTAGATTCGGAGTTTTCGAGCAAGTTATTTTAGTGTGTGTCACGCGAGAGACCCTCGCGGTGAAGGGGGAATATCCGCGGCTGAAAAAAGTTCTGTCTATGAATCGCTTCTCTCTCTCGAGAAATGTTCCTTCGAATTACACAATTCCTACATATTCACCATTTTATAAATAAAACCGTGATGAAATAAATCTTTGATCTCGTACTCGCGAAAGAGACATCACATTTTAAATTAGTTGGAAATCAATATTGCGAAATAATACAGGATTATGATTAAATCATTCAAATAGTCCAAATAATTGAAGTTGACGCACGATAAGACGTATGAAAAAAAAATAGACGTGCACCGATTGCGATCGGTATTAGAGTCTGGACTTTGGACGGCTGATTACCAACCATAGAGAATTTTCCGTTCTACGCTCTTACGAAATAAATCAGAGTGGACAAACATCGTCTAATTCTACAGGGATTACTGTTGTCATAGGCGCCGCTATTCGAACAATAAAAAAAAAATCATTTCCTCTCTCACATGCACGAGCGAGCGGTAATATCGAACAGTTATTCAGGGATTTTAAGGTAGTTGTTCCACCAAACGCGTTTTCTTAGGATTTTTTTGAAACTTTGACAGATTATTATTTAAGTGATTCTGCATCGACTGGTGCAAAATGAAATTTATGGACTACACAGTTTTGGAGATATTTAATTTCAAAGTTCGAGTTTTTGAGAGTCTTATACATTGTACTATACGGGATACTGAAAATTTTCGTTATAAATATCGTTCTAACTTAGAAACTTTTCTTACGATTTTTATAAAAAACTAAAGTAATATTAAACAACAACTAATTTATTATTTAAAGATAGTTTTATTATAGCTTACTACACAGTTTCCGAAATATTATTAAAGAAATAATGAAAAAATTATTGCGTCTATTATTGCGTCTATTATTCTTTCTTCTTTTTGCGTCTATTATTGCGTCTGTTGCCCGATTTTTCAAACGGGCAGTTAGTCGTACGGGATTGGCTAGAAATAGTACATAAACAGCAAAAAGTTTTGGACTTAGGAATTACGACTACTAACTGACTGTACGATGTACTCTAGCATAAATTTTTTGTTTCGACTGTCGTGAAACAACTACCTTAATAGCAGTAATTACGACTGATTTCATTTCATAATGTACACCGTGAAACTGTTTAGCTATTTCCTCGAATTTTACAGACTAGAAGAACATAAACGTTTTCAATCCGTAGGGAGAGGAAAAGGAATAATCGATCCAAATCATAGCGCATGAAAATATCGAAACAATAATTTCAGTTGTGGGATTTCGATTCCGAAATTTATATACTGTAGATACTTTCATACTTTTTTTGAAAAAATAATAATCCTCGCTTACCACAATTTTACATTACATTAAACTGATTGAAATCATTAAACAGATTCTGACTCATCGAGAAATATAACTAGAATAAATTTTTATCTGCCTACTTAAATTGATCGAAATCAATTACAAATAGTGGCTTGCTCCGCTTGTTTGCTCTATGATAAAGATTGAGTATTTGTCAGACTGATTGTAAAATGAAGGAAATTTCTATACAGCTAGCGCGTGAATATTCTATATTTCTATATTTTATGTAATAACGTGCAGTAAAACATTGAAATATTAACTGTTGAAGCCGCGAACGATTGTATAATAAATGCGTCGCTATCGTACCTGTCCACGCAAACCAAGAAAAAGAGAAATCAAACCTCAGGCTATTAAAAAAATTGCCGCTGTGATGATGTTCGTGAGTTCGAAAAGTATTGGTCCATATTACATGCATGTTTCATGGACTTGTTACGAGATTAAAAAAAAATCGTTTGCATATCAGTGTGTCGTTGAAAAGTTAAGAGAGAGAGAGAGAGAGAACGAGAGAGAAAACAAGGAAGGAAAATTCCTTTTAAGAGATATATAGAAATAACACTTTTAGATATGGAAATGTACTTGTTTTAGATATACAAATGTACACTGTCTTTTCTTTCCAATTGGACTCGCATTTGTACAGAAATAAAGCGCCATTTTTTTGATAACTCTCGAATTAACGGAATAAAGTCATGCATGGCTAGAATATTACAGAAAATAAATCATTAATGAAATGGGTACAGAAATCACATAAATTTTAATAAAATAAGCTGCTTGTCGTGAGTCATAAATAAGTAACAATGCGAAGGGAGCGTGAAACTGGAGCAACTGTGCGTCACGTAAAGATCAATCAAACAAGACAGATCGAATGATGAAAAAAAGGAAGGCCAAGCGTCAGAACTTATTGACACTTGTTTAGAGAGAATTTCTTTCATTTAATTTAACAGACTTTAAGAGCAAAAGAGAGAGAGGGATGGGGAACGATCCGATAAAGAAATCTACGAGAGCAAACAACAGAGACGGACGACGAGGGTCACGTGGCATTAGAGGAAGATGGCGACAGACAGCGCAATCAAAGAAAAAGACAAAACGATGAGTCCATACATCAAAGAAGCAATTGCATCAATATACCACACACACACACACACACGCGCGCTTTTTCATTAATCTCTCTTTCTCTCTCTCTCTCTCTCAACCCCGTGGAATTTGTGAGTTATAAGCGATATTATCACATCCGATATGCGTCAATCATCCATACGATACAATGAAATGAAAATTTGCGTCTCACTCCGAGTCCATACGGCCACTTCGAAATTAAAGACTTTCACGCACACACTCTCTCTCTCTCTCTGTCTGTCTGTACATATATCTGTCTGTCTGTACATATATCTCTTCTGCGCTCGCGCGCGCAAGGCGACTCACCTCCTTTTCTCCTTGTGCTTCTTCTCCTTTTTATAGGTGTCCATGGCGAGATAATGTTACGGAAGACGAAGGGACGACGAGACGCGTTTCTCCAGTAGCAGCACTAGGCGCACGAAAACCGGGACACACTCTCGGTCACTGCCAAGGAACGTATCCGGGGCGCGCGCGCGCGTGAACAAGCTCCGATCTTTTCTAAAGCAACTTGACGGAAACTTCGCTCGCCACACTTTGCTCACTGTCTATCCCGTCTATCTGTCTGTCTCTGTCGCTCCGTCGATCTGTCTCGGCGTCGGTATGCGTGATCGATGCGCGCACGCGACGCGTGTCACCGTTTGGCATCACGCTGCACCGCGACAATGGGTAGCGTCGCGTTCCGACGGGTACACAGGTCGCACGTAACAAGCGTGCATCAACGACGACGATGACGAACACAACGTTGTTGCTACCGCTACGACTACTGGTGAACGGTGGCACTGTTATTATCGCGTTGCGCCCGATGACCCACACGCTGGTGTCAAATACACAAGCAGTGGTGATGATCAGAGGGGAGAAGCAACGTCGATGTCATGCGGTCAAACTTCGCCATCTGGAGCAGCGTCCGGAAGAAATAACGAGCGATCTAGAGAACGCGCGGTACATTTGAACGAGAAGATAGTACAGTACGAATGTGTTCGTTCTAGCTTCGTACTTCCTCGTATTTTTCTATATTTAGGTTACATTCCAAAATGTCTTATTTGAGGAAAATTATACTCAATACTCTATAGCTCACGTCACATATACTATAGAAATTGAGTAAAATTTTCCTCAAATAAGACGTTTTGGAATGCAACCTTAGAGTGAAAATATAGAAATATGTATACTTGTATTCTTGTAAAGAAGAGAGGAGAAAAGAATAAGAAAACGTGAAAGTTTTGACATGAATACGAGAAATAAAAAAAAAAATAAAAAAAGTAAAATAATATAAAATAAAATAAATCTCTTTTTTTCCAGACAAAACTAATAAATTTACTCCAACTTATGTTAGTTTAAGTGTAAATCGAATACAGAATAAGATTTAAATTGTTAATTCCCTACATAGTTTTTCTCCGTGAGATATCCCTAGATTATTATTATTATTTATTAAGATTATTAAGATTATTTTCATCCGAAAATTCTATGAAATGCTAATTTCTATTACTAAATAAAATTTTAATATTGTATTTCTCCTACTCCAAGTTATTCACAAGCTTAATAGTGATTTTATTATCCGACTTAATTGCAAATGTTCTTTTTAATTGTTCTTTTTAAAAAATTTATTTTGAACTATACAGTGCAATAGATAAAATTAATTTACTTAAAGTAATTAAGATAGAAAGACAAGAGAAAGACGATTATCGCTAATCTGCCGTACTTTGACTAGCAACCATCGCCATTCTCTTGTTCTCATTGCTCGCCGATGGTTCTTTTTTCTCTTCCTCGTTTTCCCCGATGTCATCTTCCAAATCGTCTGTCGACATGCCCTTGCTCTCGTACAGTGCCGGGTATTGTGACATGCAGCTCTGCATTGTTTCGAACGCCTTGCGACAATCGGAGCCCTTCGGATCTGCTGTCGAGTAGTGGAAGCAGGAGAAGGCCTCGCGGAATTCTAAGCCGCATGGCCCGGTTGCCATGCCACCCAGACATGGACAGTTCCAATTGATCTCGCCGTTAGGCAACAACAGTCCAGGACTGGGCTCTGGTTCAGGCAGACTGATCTTGCTAGGCACTGCATGATCCTCCTTAGATGCGAAGATAATGGTGTCCTTGCCCTCTTTACGTATCAATGGCATAATGAAAATTTGGGAGGAATTTCTCCGTGCTGGTGCGTCCTACTATCGGCAGTGAAAGATAATAAATTTGATGATGCACGGTGAACTGTATACACGCACGTTTTTCCCTCGTACGTTGTACTCAAAGTCAGGCTTGCTCGGAGTCGGACGTAGCTGCTGTATGGACAGCGCAAAATAAATCTGTGGTTTGTAGGACAAATCTTTAGAACGTCTATAGGACTCTTAGCTCCCTCCTCTCCAAATAGCAATTGAACAGCTTTTAAAATGTTCTTTTTGAGGCACACAGAAGATACTTTGAGATCAAGATCAGATGGAATTTCCCTACAAATAGAAATAAACCAAACATATAGATACAGTATAGTTATAAACTATATATTATATATATTACATACTACATATATTATATATGGAGTTGGGAGTTTCTAAACATGCAAATTTCTCAGAATTTTTGGAATTGGACGTTATGCTCACTCAGCAATAATGTTAAAGTCCAAGGAATTTTGTTTTTAATTAAAGGCATCCTCTCTCTCCCCAAAACTATTTGGCACATTTATATTTCGAATATACACATAATTAAATTTCTAGTAATCTCTCAAATCTTTTTCTCCTTTAACAGAATATAAATCATTCTTTATGCTAAATCTTTTTTCATTTTCTTAACGAAATATAATATAATATAATAGTAGAGAATATGAAAATCCGGATCGAACCGAGGACTTGCTTAATCATCCATCCAATCACTCACAGACCACGCGTTATCGCGAAAAGTCCAAGAAAATCACATATATAGGTTATGTTATTAACCGCATTCACGTCTACATGACGAAATAGTGAATGTACTAACAGAGAAACGTCTAAGTAGTACATCTTACGATGAAGCGCCGACTCGCCGCTCATATCGACCCCGCGCATCAAGTAGTAGACATCACAGAAACCTGAACAGTACTTACACGCGATGCACTTGCACGGCATCTGATCTGTGACCTGTGCCCTCACGGCTTCATCTTGCGGCAGTAGAGAGCAGTAGAGAGCAGTAGAGAGCAGTAGAGAGCAACGTCAAGCAAATGACATTGCAGTACTGCGGAACGTACGGAAGCTTAGTCAGAGCATTTCTTTTCGAAAATCTGTCCCTTCAAATTTTTCTCAAATTTTCTTCTTCTTTTCTCGAATCACAAAAATATATTATTTCGCTTCTAACACAAAACGCGCAGTGAATTCCACTAAAAGATTTCAAGTCTGCCGCGTTCGCAAATTTGAGATCTGTTAGACAATTACTCCAACGATTACTCCACGATGTGTATATCGCGTTGTATTAAGCCGGACTTAACAATACGTGGTTCGGTCTTTCTTATTCTTTTCAATCAATTTGTTTTACGAATCCTCTCTTTTTCTTAACTTGTTGATAGACTCGCTGAACCACGCATCTATCCGCACTTTTACATTAGAGTGCATGCATTTTTTAAACAATTTTAAAAAATATGCCGTGAAAGGAGAATTCTCATTTTCGATTCGTCAATTTAAATACAAACTTTCAGAAATAAATATATTCGAATAGAATTTATTTCGAATGTTTTAAAGCGTACGAATGAATAAATGCGTACAGGGGTTTCCTATAAATTGCAAAAATTGGACATTTTACGCTGTCGTTTTCGGAGCGTGTAAACCCGGCATAACTTGCTCTACGATCGACCACGCGTGAGTGCCGGCGAACGTCCGTCGGGAGGGGAGTTCGTCGAGAGTCCCCCAGGACAGACCAGGAACCGGTAGGAACTCGACTTTCAGTCGCAGCTCGGCTGTCAGTGCGTGACGATCGAGCTGCGTTCACTTGTCTGCGTTGCGCTCTGCGCGCACACACGCACATACACACACTTACACTCGCCCATCCACCCACTCATCAACCTTCCCTTTCACACATACACACACACGCGCGCGCGCGCGCACACAAATTCACGTGTGTATGTATATATGTGCAGGTGTATATATATGTGTATACACGTACGCACACACGTTCATGCGCTCGCACACAAATCGCATGCACGCCGCGGGTATAGGACGTGCTCACACGTCTATCCGAGCGAAGGCGAATCGTGTATGTGAATGCGGGGGTGAAAATCGTGATTTTCATATGTACGGGTGCGCGTAAGAGAGATAGAGATAAAGAGAGAAAGAGGGAGTGAGAAACGAGGAAGAGACGATCCGAGGAGGCGGAACGAATCGGGGGTCCTATGCGTCGCGCAATATAGACGGCGGCGGCGCACACACGGACACGACCGAGCGAACCGAACGCGCTACTACGCCCAGTCAGTCAGTCGGACGTCGGCGCGGGTCCGACGACACTCCGACGATACTTTAGTGTTGGTTACGTGACGGGGTTCGCTCCGTCTCGCGAGAAGTTGACACGCGGCGGGGTGCTGATCCGCGAACGGGGTGGCGGACATCGGCAGGTTGCGTGATCGGGCTCTTGAGCGACTCGTGACAGTGAAGTGAAGCACGCGTGAGAGGTAGCTGCAGCAGAGGAGGGACGAAGAATTAAGACACCGGTTGGACGAAGAAAGAGAGTGAGAGAGAGAGAGAGAGAGAGCAAGTCGAGAAGAAGGAAGAAAAGGGAGAAAGATAGAGATAATGAAAAGGTAGGGGAGAAAGAAAGAGGGTTGCAGGACGGGTGGTCCTGACAGCGAGTGGACGACGAGAGAAGACCGACCGTTCTGAACGAGCAAGCATTAAACGCCGAGGAGGGGCCCCGTACGTAATTGGCACAGTAGAACGAGCTTTTTGTCCGAAATAAAAGAAAAAGGAACATGCAATAGTATAATACGCTCGCCGCGCACGCTAGACTTCTCTCGGGAGCTTTTCCTCGGTGTTGGATATATCCTTTTGGTCCAACCCTTGGCTAAGACTACCGCGGCGATGAGTTATGTTCTTCTACTCCGACTCGCTCGAGAGTGCGTGAATCTAGTCGGGGAGTATTGTCGTGGTCGTCACTGACCACCCTGGCACATTTGTTCCCGTCATTGTCATCGTCGTCGTTATCAACGACAAGAGGTACCTGGCACGTATCTCGAGGTAGTCGCGGGTGCCAATCTCCAATAACCGGCCTCCTCCTCGCGACACGCTTCAGCGATAGGGGAGTTTACGGCATTAAGACGCTGTTCGAGACGACGAATAACAGCGGATTACCGTCGTCATCGTGAGAATCTCGCGTCATGAGGGCCTAGCATTTGACATCGTGGATCATCGTCAGCGTCGAGTGTGCGAGAAGGGACGGCGGCGCGCCGGCGGAAACCCGGGTAGTAGGAGGAGGAGGAGGCACCCGACAACATGGCTGCCGCCTGTTATGAAAAGGAAGTGGTGGTAGGTGCCGCCATTCACCACGGACATGGGCACCACCATCACCACCATCATCACCATCATCATCGCGGTAATGGAGTCATTGCGTCGGCCGTCGGTGATGTGACCGGGCAGACAGTACTGCCGGCGACATCCACTGGCCTCGACGATGCTGCTGTCATCGCCGCCGCCGCGGCTGCTGCTGCCGCCTCCGCTTCTAGCAACTCATCATCGTCGGTAAATGCTGCCAATGTCAATGCCATCAACGCCAACTCGGTGACGACGAGCACCGCAGCCACCGCGGCCGCGGCTGCCGCCGTAGCGATCAACAGCTACAAGGTGCAAGAATACAAGGACTACTCGCAACCGCTCCACGTGGACTGTAGCGTCGAGTACGAGCTACCGAGCCAGGCGAAGCCGCCGCCCGGTGGCGGCGAGCCCCTCCTAATGATCCATCCGTGCTACTATCGACGCGCCGAGCGAGAGAGGAGGAGCCCCTTCGTCAATAATTTGCCGCCCCCGGCGGCGCCGGTGACGGCGCCTATGTCCGCTTCCCGCAGGAATGGTCGCAGGAGCGCCGCGACGGTATCTGCTTCCGCCGGCGTTGCCGTGACGGTTGCTACCGCAGCCACGGCGGTCGCGGTTGCGGCGACCTCCTCGACGACAACGACGACGATCGTACCGCCGTCGAATAATATTGTCGTTTCCTCTAATGTCGTATCTGCAT
Organism: Crematogaster levior; assembly: GCA_901521435.1. Lineage (NCBI taxonomy): Eukaryota > Metazoa > Arthropoda > Insecta > Hymenoptera > Formicidae > Crematogaster > Crematogaster levior. The sequence goes on from CABEGB010000624.1 coordinate 215,062, forward strand.
CCGTTGTGTCGCCGGTCACGTCCATTGCCTCGTCCTCTGTTGCCGCGGCGGTGGTAGCTGCTGCAGATTCCGGTAGCGGTCTGATATCCACAAGCGGCCAGATGTCCGCCGTCACCATGGCTGCCTCATACCGTGCGGCACTTAATGTTGCGGCCACGTTATCTCAGCAACAACAGCAGCAGCAGTCTCAGCGGCGGCATCATCCTCAGCAGCCTCAGCAACAACAGCAGCAGCAGCAACAACAACAGCAAAAACAACCACCACCGACTCATCATCATCATCACCATCATCACAGAAATCACACTCATGCTCATCATCAACCACAGCAGCAGCAGCAGCAGCAGCAACAACAACAGCAGCATCACACCCAGCAACAACCTCAACAACGATCCGTAACACCAACGGCTTCCGATACCACCAACCTCATCTCCGCCGACGAGAAGGCAGTCATATCAGGTATTTATCAACATTACTTCCGCGCCATGCGCGCCCACAATCATCAACATCGCCAGCAACAGCAGCAGCAGCAGCATCGTACTACTACAACTCATCATCTCCATCATCAACCTCACCAAAGCGACCGAAGTTCCTCTTCTTCTTCATCGTCGGTCACGTCTCCGACGTCCGCGTCAATCTCCGGTATTCTACGGCAGACTTATCAACAGGCATACAGCAATATCGCGGCCACGAGCTCGAGCTCGGGCAGCCATCATCGCGCCGGCACATTGGCGGTTTCGGCGATCGCCCATCATCCTTACAGGCGACCATCGGTGACGTTGCTGTCGCGAACGGCTTCGCATATCGGTCAGCAGGCTTCCTCTTCCTCTTCGTCCTCATCCATTTTCGGTACTTCCAGCGGTATTTCTGCCGCGGCCGGCGTCTCCAGCGTATATGCGAGCACGATACACAGACATCACGCGACCTCCCTGCATGCTCTTCAAGCCGCCGCTGGTTTCTACGAGACACCGAGTTATCACGCTCTTCTGCCTCAAAGTTAGACAACAGCCAAATGTCCGGGCGGTTTCACGGATCAGTTGGGTGTCAACGTGTGAACAACAACGGCAACGATCGCGATCGAGTTATTGCGAATCAAAGTGAACGTACGTCGATCACGCTGAGTCGCGGTAATTTCGGAGTTTTCTGTTTTGAATGATCTTCTTTTTCTATTCTTTGAAAGTTCTCGATAAAAATCGAGGAAATTTGATGAGAGAGAGAAGAAGCTAATAATAAGTCGAGATGCGATCTCTGAAGACTGTTCGGCTGAGAATTAAAAAAAAACATTATAGAATTTTTAAGAAATTTTTTTTTGATATTTTAATACGCGCGTTTGCTTGTAAAGCACAATTCATAATAGCATCGCGGATAACAGGAGCTTGTTGCTCATCAAAATCCTCGTTGTCGATTGTTGTTTGCATGATGTTCTACGTGTAGATTATATACAGACTACCATTTTATGCGTAATTTACGTAGACGATGCATAGTCGGTATAGGTGACACTTATTATGGCTGTGTTCTCCTTCTTTCCTTCTCTTTTTTCCCCGACATTGTATTTAAAAAAACCTATATCTTATAACCGTATGATAACTTATAGTTATCTTGCACCGATCATTTTATAGTATTTTTTCGTATGCATTGGAGGACAATTCGATTGATACATCGTAATCAACGAATGTTATTTTTATTTGCGGATATGTGTAATTTATATAGTTCGTAGAAACGAATGCGAAAAGAGAGAGATCGCGTCACATCGCAGTACGCGAGAAAGTACATAATTTTTTTACGCAATTGTAAGTGCGAAAGTTTATGTTATAGAAACGAGAAGATCGAGTTTTTCTGACCGAAAATAAGCTGAAATAGCTCCTTCCCTGGTTCAATTCAAAAGAACGCTAAATACTTGGGCATACGAAAAGTCATTTCGCACGAGGACTGATAATTTGAAGTGATTTCCATCCCTTTTTCAAGCAATTCTAACGCAGACTTTGATGTAGATAAACAGATTACTTTCAACGTTTAGCAGTTAATTTTTTACAAACGCCTCTTTTGACATCCGCCTGCTGAAAGTATTACGCACCAAGCGACAGTTCAGACATTCTGTAACGTAGACACCCCAGACATTAGTTCCTAACTGTTCTTCGCGAACGGATTGGCGAGAACGAATAATTCACGTGCATATTCGCGATAACAACAACGAATGGCGGATGTCCCCTTCACTATGCGACTATATCGGATTATGAGGCGGTGCTGTTCGCCTTGATATGAAGCCACCTTAATCCGGAAAGAGAAGGCTAAAGAGGAGAGGGTGAGAGAGAAAGAGAGAACACACCCGCACCCGCTCTCTCGCTCTGTTCCGCGCGACTTATCAGCTCGATCGTTAAAAGTGCATGCGGGTGGGTCTATAACGTGCATAGTCGTCTCTCTCTCTCGACGTAGGGTACATTTGTCTCCCCGCGCACGCACACACGAGATGTCCCGAAAGCACGGCGAAAAATCGCAGTATCGCTTCGTTCGCTATTAAGATTCACATTTGCGTGATATCGGTTATAATACCGAGTTTGAATGGTTTCGTCTTTTGTGTATTTGATAACTCGTATCTAGAAAGAAAATGAATTTTTAATGCAAAGGATATACTTGGAGAAAGGATTCGTATCATCTCGTTTGTCTATACGTTATTAATGTTGAATTTAAACGAGGATGCGTTTAGTTAATGCTACAAGCGAAGGAGATCCTAAACCCGTATCTTTTATCGTTTACATCTGGATTTTCCATTTAAAAAAAATATTATTGAATGCCATTTTTCTTAGGCGGTTTCAAGGCGTAGATCAACTGAGTTTTTGAATTTAACATTTTGTTAAATTGGAATCTTTCGAACTTCTTTCCGAACCTCTACTTGAGATTAAATTAAACTTGCTTCGTAATGTGTATTTGCCAAATTCCGACTTCACCAAAGTCATCTCTAAACTTCAACCGTTCGAAAGGGAGGATGAGAGAGAAAAAAAGAGAGAGCTGACTCGAGAACGAGGATGAAACTGTTTTTCTTCACTGCATCACCGTTCTTCTCTTCCACTTTGCTCTTTCAGACACGCGTACGCAGTCGCGTGATTCGAGGAAATCCTGAATTGTATGAAACACCCTGTATAACTGCCGTCGCCGACACAACGATCGTACGTGCCGTGTTCGTTGTTGACGGTGAGCGGGTGGCCGGACGGACGGGCATCGAATAAACACACGTCGTATGCTGCATATGTGCACGCGTACACACACGCACACACACGTACACATACACACACGCGCGCGCAGAAACCGAGTATACCTATTACACACACGTAGCAGCCTGACGGATGGGACGGACAAGTAGGAGGGAAGAGAGACAGTTGAAAATGGTCGTCGCTCATACACACGTCAGGCGTGCGTCCCACCTGCAATGAGCACGACTTCAGGTAGAAAAAAGAAATTCCCGTTTGCTTAGGGCCGCATTAGCGTCCACTACGTTCTTCTGCCCAACGTTTTCGGGCGTCCTGCCGTCGAACGCTGGTCCCTCTCAAGAACTCGTGAGATGTTGTCTGCCGCTCTGCTCGCTCACTTCTCCATTATTCAGTATCTTTTAAAAGGATAAAGGACATGGCCGGTATATTTTTGAAGGATGAATATACCGGCTCGGTTTCGGGATTCTCCGGTCACGGTTCTTGACGACACCATGGATTCGCGGTTCTAATGGATTCAAAGAGTCCACAAATTCCTGGTTCTCGGTGTCGCTGGAGAGCTCTTCGCGTATACGGATAAATTTATTCTACTCTCGAGACAATATGCAGAGGAGACAAAATTACGAAACTCCTCTTATCTTCAGGAAAAAGCAAGATACACTCAATCTTTGATCCCACGGATCCTTGGTTACGCGTATCGCCAAAGCCGCAGATCTTTGTGTCTGTAGTTCCGCGAAGCCACAGATTTTCTTAAGTATAGGGTATCTGGAAGGAGCATCGGATGTCGACGTTCGACCGCAGATATTAGATTAGCTGAAAGTACAAGAGATCGAAGAATGAACTCTTTTGCACCTGTCTCTTTTGAGAGAAATCTCATAAATGACAATGTGACTCTATTTCAATTTCATCCGAATTCTACAGAAAGAGCACTTAATTGTGTGTAAATTTATTACAAAACTACCTGAATTAATAAAATTACTTAGTTTAACATATCTATATATATTGCTTTATCAGATTGTTCATCCTTGATGAAGCGAAATATCAAATTATAAGTTAAAAACAACGCAACTCCAACTTGCAAGTCATATCTAGTATATTGCTTTATTTTACATTTCGCTAATAAAATACAAGAGTTTTGTCACGTAAGAAAATAGCTCGTAAATAAATTCAAGATTCAGAGGAGAATGCTAAAGATAATAAAAGCTATGGTGAGCATAGATTGTAATAGAATACTCGATTTCGTAACTCAACTTTGAAACCGTTCCGATTGTAAATTTTTATTAATGCTCTAATTCTTCATCGGGATAATGACTTTTCGGGATAATGACTTCGCAACTCGACCCATCTATGACGGAGCCCAACTCCAGGTAACTCAAAATCAGATCGTTTATTTAGGTTCCACGACATTTCTCTTGGAATACTCTCTCCCAAGATCTTTTTCGAATTCCTCGTTTTCATTATTCAGCGTTTTCAACTGAACGACCGCGACCAGATGCGACGTCGTGAGAACGAAAATCAATGCCGCGATGACGTGATCGACGCCGAATGATAAGCATCGTTGTACGTTGTGCCAGTGACGTTCGTCGTGTGATAACGACCAGTCGTTTCTGGCCGACTGGAATCTCTCTCTATATAGAAAACGTTCTTTCTCGTCTTTCGCGAGATTTCAACGTGATTCATATATTAAAAATATATTTTGAACATAAAATAGATATTACATATACGCCGTAAGTTATCAGTAGAATACATTTGGAGAATCATAAATTTATTTATAAGTTATAAAGCAGTTCAGGAAAGATACAAATAGTCGAACATTTCGCAGTTCCTGTGGCGCGCTAGAGTTAATTATCCGAGTTCTGGAATTATCCCTTTTCTCCCGCGGGAAAGATATAATCTGAAGTAGGGGCGAATCTCCTAATGTGTAATATAGCGAGTTAAGGGTGAGAGTCATTTATCGTTTCAGGAAATTCAGGAATATTGAGAGTTAGGTGTAAAAATCAGTCAGTCTTATTCCAGATTATTTGGACGATCTTAAAAATTAGTTAAAGTTAATGCTTCTATAATTCTCCATAGAAAACTTGTCTCTATCAATCTTTATATTCAAGATCGACAATTACATTCAGTTGTTGGCGATAATGGTTGTTCAGTTTCAAGTCAGAAAAGGAAGAGAGAAAAGAAGCTACAGAATTAGGCGGACTTAAATGATGCATAATTCAATGAGCCTCGCGCAGTTCGTTCATTTCAAGCTCTGACCGTTTTCATGGCGCGTGGTTGTGTTATGCGAACGGTAGAAATGTCATCACGAAATGAAAAGAGAAAGCATTATACGCGAGTCACGAGCCTTCACGAACCGGGAGGAAAGAGCCTTTAAAGCACTGCACTGCAAACCGCGTGAGTGGACCAGTCGCATATCAGTGTGATAAGAATCGGCGCGATTCGTCTTTTCCGTCGAAAATATCAAAAAGTTCGTCAGCATGAATCAAAGGAACGCGCCACCAGTGATTCCTGAAACCGACCTCGATAGTACGCAGGAGATGGGTGGCATCTCCTCCATGCATCACTGGTGCGACAAGCGTAAATTTAAGAACCTATATCAGTCACGCGCCGCACCAAGCCCTACCGAACCCTACCGAGCCACGCACCGTGAGAACAGAACTTGAAATGTGTAGCATGAATTGACGAACCGTGTACGAGCTGCACCGAGCTCACGCGCTATTCCATTCTCACAGCTCCCAGCGCAGCAAGTTACTGGTCAAATTCGCCGAACCACGCGTCGTTCAACTCGACCTTTAGAACAGTGTTTGCGAGTGTCCTTACGAGGGAAGACAAAATTGTCGCGGTGCAATTAACGACGAGGAATGACAACGACGCAAAAAGCGATGTTTACACGAGATCGAGATACTCCGTCTCGCAGCGCTTAAAGTAGCAATTAAAAGCTCGTTACTCACATCCGTCTATTAATTATTCAAAAAACTGGCCAGGTGTGTCGCACGGAAGCGGAAGCTTCAAAAAATCCACACCGAATGTTAAACTCGATCGGTCGACAAAATAACCTCGGTAGAAATGATGAGAAATCGAAATCGAAATTAATTTGAAAATAATTGAAAAAGTTATTGACAAGATCGCGATATTCTTAAGCTTCTCGCCGTAAACTCAGGAGGCATCAAAATGATTAAGAAATCTAAATCAAATTGTAAAGCTCAGCAAGACACTTTCGAATAAACCTCCATTTAAAAAACAATCAATTTTTGGAAACCACTTAAAAAAATGAATTCCTATGAAGAAAGCCGCAAGCACAATTTCGTTCTTTGAAAGATCGTGACTGACGCACGCGGGGTTGACAGCGGGCAGTCTGATGACTGATTCTTCCATTACGACCAGATGATTAATCTTTCGGTTCGTCAAGGCTTTGTGAAATTTTCAACTTATATATTTTTGCCCTAGATTATTTATAACAGATTAGATTCTAGCGAATGTGAGTTATTATAATTATTTGCTTCTCGCTTAACAGATTTCCAAGGTGAAGACTCTCGTGAATGTTCTAAAATCTAACCGTAGGCGGTCGCTCGCTAAAAGACTTAACACGTAATCGACAATTATCTTAACAAAGAGCGCCAAACTCCCCGCATCGCGCTTTTTTTCCGTTGAACAAAGAGACTCGCTGATCCACGAGAATAGTCTACGAGAAAGGTCAATAGTAGAGTTCAGCTGACACGGTCTAGACATTTAAGTATACAAGAGAATATGCTACTTTATTTTTAACTTCATAATAATAAGATTTGTGTAAGCGATAAAGTGAGATGAATTAAAATTTAGTTTTTTGTTACACAAAAATCTCGTCAATTTCATCCAACGTAATAAATCTATGATAAATGCTTGTACGAGTTAGCATGTGCTCGAAATATGTGTATTTGAAAGAAAAATATTATAAAAGCGCATACACGTTTTTGTTTCAAAAGCATAAAAACACGAAGCAAAGGCGAACTTTTATGTTTCGTAAATCCTGCATCTTTTGCACATCGCGTCTGTTACTCACATTTTTTAGACATTCACTTGTAAACGTTATCGCTATCAAGATAAGCATCAATCACTTAGCCACACAGCATGGCATGTGTGAAATTGTAATACACAATCCGTATCTTTTACGATTCAAATTTTTTGACGGCGTCTTTTTAGAATCTTTCATTTATGCGGAGCCGAACGCCATCATTTCACGAGCATAGGTGAATAATTTCTATTCATGTTTCTTATGGTACGTTTTGATAAGTAATAGTGGAATGATTTGCGTCATTTTATTCATACAGACGTATCGGATCGACGTCAAAAATGCTTTCGCGTGTTTCAATTACGAGCTAGGAATTAATTTCAGCCTATATCTCGTATCTATCGCTAAACGCATGATATAAATACGAACCTTTGAATCCGCGGAGGTCAGATTCTGTTTCCTGCAGACCCTGTGTGCCCCCAGTGACGTAACCACTGATCATGCATTCTCGATGTGCGCGCGTATACATAGCGTGCACACTTATGCACATATACACGCACTATTCTCTCGAAGCATGAGCAATGGCAAATTTGTTATAAAAACAGTTGTAGGAAATTAGCAAACATAATACGGACCGACGTTGATAAATTTGTTAAATTCTAGCACTCGGCTTCCCATTACAGTTCCACTTCTTTCCGCAATCCTTTCCACATTTCAGCCCCCTTTTCTCGCAACTCCATGTCGTGGTCGCGTACAGGAAATGGAAACGACGACCTCGTCACGTCGTGCTGCATCGCGTCATAGTCATCGTGGTCATTCTATATATCTCTCTCGCTGACCGTCCCCTTTTTTTCCCTCACTATCCCTCGTATTGCTGCGAATCCTCTTTGTTTCTTTTCTCTCTCTCTTTCCCTCCCCCTGTCTCCCCTTCTCTCTCTCCCCCTCTCTCCCTCCCCCCACGTTCTCGGTGTGGTGCATCTCTAGAAACCCGAACGACGTCCGAGCCGGCTCGAGTTTCGTCTTTTTTGTCCTGGGTCCGCCCTTTTCAAAGCGCGCGCTCAAGGAGAAACGGACGTAGACGTGGGGACCGTATGTCGTTCATTATACAGTAACGATCGATCAACGTGACCGCACGACCGCATCGAGCTGCACCGAGTGAACCGCGGCGAGAGAGCGTCGAGACCGACAAGGGACGGCCTATCCTGAGGCAAAGGGACGTGGTCAAAGATCGGTTACCGAGACCCTTCTTCTGGCACTTCCCCTCTTTGAAAGCGCTCAAATTTTCTAACTATTTTGACGAAATATCTCGTTATCTCATCTTCTCTGAAAATTAGAAATATCGTTATCTTATGAATGCGATTGTGCTTGATAAGATACTATTGTGTATGAACGAGAAATTCGTATTAAACCCGAGCGTGAGTAAATGAAACATTGAACAAATACAAGATTGTGATTGACGCGATTGCAAAACTGCGAAAGTCAATTATATCGGTCAACATACACCGTATTTTATTTGAAACTCGCATTGGTATCAATAAAATTTTTTGAGATATATTTCTTGAGTATTTGGAATCATAGATAGGAGATATGCGGATATTACAATTTAGTTTGCTGTATCTCAAACGTTGTATTAGAATACATCAAGGATTTAAATACCTACATTAAAATTTTTAGGAATGTATGGTCGTTAAAATATAATGTGGCAGCGCCACATTTTATATTCATTTTGCGAATAACAATTTATAATAGTTCTCGGAAAAATGTCGTTCGCCACAGTTCCTCGAACGAAAAGCGCGTTTATTTAATCGCCTCAGGCATATATTTCAAAAAGTCATTAGCACTCGCGCGTTTCGTAGAAAGGGCCGTCGGATTTAACCGCGTCCGTAATTTCCCTCGTGCCGGTCCGGCCCTCATCCGTGAAAAATGTGCGCCGCGGTGGATCCCGAAAGAGGATCGACGGGGTATTTTGGCGGACACAAAGGCGGGGAATTCGCAATCAGTGGTACCATATGGAGGGAAAAACGTGGGGAAGTAAAGAAAGCCTAGGAAAATCGACAGTTCTCTCCGGTTGCGTTGTGCGATTCTTATTGATCGAACACACAGTGTTTATTTCTGATTGTTATTTCAAATGCTTGATGCAGGAAAAAACGCTCCAAAACACAACTCGAAAAAAGTTAAAAAATCAAAAAATACACCAAAATTTGAAAGTAAAATAAAAGGTTTTATAATACGAAAATATCTTGCAACATCTATGATTTACAGCGAATTAGGACGCTTCTTTCTCTGTTAGCCTTTTATTAGCGCGTTTAACGTTGTTTCAAGAATATTCAAACTTTTCTTTCACTTAATCTTTACCCTGCAATTTTTAACTATGTTCTTCTCTAAAAACTTTTCGAGAGAAACAATTCAAGTTACTAGCATCAGATAAATTTGTATCGATATCGAAATTTTTCCGTTCTAGCACTCGATGCGTTCGTGAATTTCTTGATTACAAGCGACATTACATTCCGCTGATGTTGGCCAATTTTTGTCAGTCGCCCAGATCGACGCTTTTACATTCGCGCACATCGAAACTGCAAGGAAAAAAAATTTGCCTCGGTGGCGGCGCGGAATTTCCGGGGGAACGGGCTCCGGTTTTATCTATCGTACGAATTATTGACGGGATGTGAAGGAAGTAGGGATAGCGAGATATATACAAGGTGTCTAGCAACTATAGTGCTCGAGCATTCGCAGATTGACGGAAGGAGTTATTTCGTAATTACATATAAGTACATATAGTGCTTCAAACTAACGAAGCGTGATAGATTATCGTCGTTAATACGCTTCCGTAAAATATTAACTAATTAATATTTCCGAAACAAACGCAGTATCTTAATGATATAATATCAATTGATAGTTATTAACTATTTAGTATCGATTTTAATCGGTATTTTTGTTAAAGTAACATTAATTCTCTCATTAGATGAGAAATCTGTTATTAAAAAATCAAGGTTGGAATCACGGAAAATGTAAAGAAGCAACGTAAAATTTCGATGATCATTTTAATTCATGGAGTTGTCCCCTCTCTTTTCAAAATGATTATAAAATTATTCTTTTCCGGAGAAGATTTATTCTCTTTTTTTTTTTTAATAATTTGACTACATGGAAAAGTCGATCGTTTTCTTAAAAACTCGCCATTGTCGTCTAGATGTCTCATAAAATAATTTCTGACATTATTTTTCGATATTGCCGATATTTGATGAAGTCCAGGAACGATTTTTTACGCAGCCACAACCGACCGATAGCCGCCGAAGTTATTACGATCCTCGTCCCTTCGGAACGCTGTCTGGTCGCATATAGAATGTCCGAGAGTCATCGCCTTTACCGCAAAATATTTTTTGTCGTCCACTTTTTATCCGATAGTCACTAAAGATTATATGTATAATATCCAGTTTTTCTAATTTTATCTAAAATGCACGAATTTTTTCAATTCAATATTCCTATTTAAAAAAAAAGACTTTTTTGAGGACATTATAAAGAATTTCATATTCAAAAAATGATTTCCTAGTCCGTTTTTATTTTGCTAACGGTTTGTATTTTCATATTTTACATCAAATAATAAATCTGAAAGATTACTTGAATGCGCGCATACGTAATTCCTGGGCCCCCCCTTAGAAACCATTACTCGTCACGGCTCGGGGACGACTGCCGCTAGGGTTAAATTTCAATGCAGGCCGATAGATATTTATACACCGATGTGGGATATAGCAGAGGATAGGGGAATTATCGTGTCTCGTTGAAACCCTCGCCAGCCGCTCGTCATTGTTATGTAATGCTGGTCACGACATTAGGTAATTAAGAAACATCGCGAGCAAACGAACGAGTGCACGGAAACATCGTCGTTGTGTTCTCTGGAAATGCTTCCGGACAAGTCCGTTGCCGGACTTCACAAATTGGGAATGAAAACCACGTTGTCCGTTGCAACACAGCGTGTTGGGAAAGTCCGTTTCTAAATTCGCTAATGCGAATGATGAACATTAAGTAGTTGTCGGAAATTGCAGTCCGATAACAGACCCTTGTTAACGATCTTGAGGTCACCTTGAGGCGCTTAGAAGCTTTTGTAAAGTTTGAGATTAGATACCTCGCTGTTTCTCAAGTTTCTAAAGACTTTAGAGTGCTAAATGTAGCCGTCTAATTCTTAACCTATGAAGGTGATACGATCTCGTGGTACGGTTGTATTCAGCAATAAATCTGCGCCAAGAGGACACGGGTCTTAGTCATTACCTGACTTCGTTTTAAAAAAACCAGCGATAGATACGGACTGGGCTTAGAGACCCGAGGGAAGGTGAATGAAGAATCAGAAGGAAAAAGGAGAGAAAGAAGATGAATTAGGTACGTTAGGTACCGCGGATTGTACGGTTTCGAAACTCGCTAACGTAAGTCGTAGCTGGCCCTCTATTTCGTGAATACACCGCCATACTTTACAATACCAAGAGCCGGCTCTTTTTCTCTTCCGTTTCTTTTCTTTTTTCTTTTTCTCGCGAGCAGTAGCACGATGTTGGATGCACGTACATAAAACCCGATCACTCTATAGCCGAACTAAAGGAAAAAAGAGAAACGAACGGGGAAACGGACGCCATTGTGTCGAGAGGAAGGAGGGACATCTCTCTCTCTCTCTCTCTCTCTCTGTCTCACACACCATCAAATGTCAGAATGAGAGTTAGGAGGAACAGAAAGACAGAGAGGGAAAGGCTTACAGGATCTAAAATATAATCGTCTCGAGTTTTCCGTCCCCCCCCCCCCCCCAGATATGTACATATCGATGATTTGTACTGAAATTATTTTTTTACTTAAGTCGCTATTCTAACAGTAATGAAAGAGCAGATAGAAAAATGGCAGAATGCTAAAAAATAGCAGTTTTCAAATCTTTGTGACGAATCGACGGCATCGATTGAGCTCGTTCACAGTTCTGATTATATATTTCTCTGAATACAAACGAAGTGAAAATTTCTATTTATTTCCTTAAAATTATTTTTTGCTTTTAGAGAAGGTTTGTTCTAGAACATTAATTAACATATTATATTCTTTTCTTTCATGCTTTTTCAATCGTATCTGCAAACTTGAAATTTCATTTAAGATTCAGCTATCGTAAATCAGCTATAAAGGCAACTAATTCTTCGAAGAATAAAAAAAAGAGAAAAAAAGAATTTAGGCAAGTTTATTAAGAATTTATGCAAGTTTATTAAGAATTATTATAATTTATAATAATTATATATTAATATTTCTAAATCAATTTCGCGACAATCGAGTAAAAAATAAAAATAGTGCAAGTGCCGCGATATTAAAGTTAATATTTTGCATTAACGTTGATATTAAAGCTAAATAAAAGAAAGACCATGAAAGGAAGAAATATGTTAGTATCACTACGAGAGAGAGAGAGAGAGAGAGAGAAAGAAAGAGAGAGTCGAGGGAGATAGAAAAGCTGGGACGCTGCCGAATTCTAATATAATATCCAGCAAAATACCTCTTTGTTCAAAGCACAGAGACCAATGTGTCAAAAAAGTTGGTCTTATTTTTAAACAAATAACATTCACTTTCCTTTTCTAGAATACTGAACAAAAGAAATAGACTCCTTACGTATTCGCGAACGTCTGTCCCCCTCTCCCCTCTTCTCTCCTTCTTTCGTTATCTAACACATATGCACATCTATATGTGCCGCATTTTGCTCACACATTTGTCATTCGAGTATACACACGTACAAACGTTCTCGACATACATGTTGAAACATCCAACTTACACATGTATGAAGATACATAGAAGGTATTCTATTTTAAGGACGATCCTCCGAATATCGTCAAAATTATGTTGTTAAATCGAAAGATATTTCAAGTGACAATTGAAGAGTCTGGCAAGAGAGCATATTTTAGAACATACTCGAATTGCTGTCATTTTTCTTTTTTTCAAATTGAATGACTACCGTGCGTGACAAAACGGGACACCCTATATGCGCGCACACATCTCTACGGCGGCACGCACAGACTCTTTGTCCGAATAGCGTTCCGAGATCGTTACACACCGCGCGCGATACCGCTGTAGTTCTCTTTTATCGCCGGTATTACTTCTCTCTCGCATTTAGATATTGTATACTAGTACGGCCCGTATATCCGTTCGTTCGCTTCCACAGGCCCTAGCTAGCTACACATTTATTATTATTACCCCGAACGACCGACCCGCCACACAGACAGCGAAAAGAAGATAGAGAGAAAGAGGGGGGGAGAGAGAGAGAAAGAGAGAGAAAGGAACCTCTATATCGCGGGATGTTAAACGACCTCCCTTCTGCCGGGTATCCGGGAGGAATCCTTGCTCGTGAGAGCTTTATTTCGCACGGAGGGATCGGAAACCCACTTCCCACTGCTCGTCGCCTTGCCAAGGGATGTGCAAAGGTACGATTTTACATACAAGCGTGTTCTATGCAATTTCTATTTACGTTTCGTCTTAAATCGAACTCTCTTGTCAAAGAATCTCGCTAAAGTACTTATGCAATATATTTGGGCAGAAAGTGAATCGTGACATGAAATAAAGATATTGACTGATGAAAAACGCGAAAGAGCGATGCTCATATTAAAATGTCACGGAGAAAAGTTACTTGGCGTGATAGGAACTCAGATAGAAAATCTATCTGAGGATTAGAATCTGTCTCTCTCTGTAATTGGAAAGTAATAGCGCCATACATAATTGAGACACTCCGTCTACAGGGTATTCACTAAGTACATAGCGTTATTCCTTATTTAAAATTGAGCCGAAAAGCCCATTTTTTTCTATAATACTGCTTAAAGCAGTAATTATTGAATGAAGTTGATCCAATCAGCGGCGTTCTTTAGCTGAGCGCTTGGTAGTGTGTGAGCGCCGTAACGGCGGAGCATCCACGCATACTATCCGGCGCGCGGCTCACTGATGTGCGCCCGGCTAAAGGACGATGCTGATTGGACTAAATTTACTCAACTTTACTGCCTAATTAAGCATTATAGAAAACAGTAATAAGTAGAATAAGACCACAATTGTATCAAATAACTTATAGAATAGAATAAATATTCGATCCGTGTTAGGATCTTGATAGCTTAACAATATTATTTATGTGAATGTTGTATACTTTTTCACAACTCGCTAGACTGCGCGCCGACTCTTTGCCGGGCTTATAATACATAGAAAAAAATGATTCAGGATCTTTCGATTCAACTTTTTATAAGAAATAACGCTATGTACTTAGTGGGCGGTCTTTAAAAACACCTGTATACAGGATACATGAAAGACCCGTATTTAAGCGATGTCAGTGGATCTGGCCCGGCACCAAGTATCTAATTAGAAAAAAACTAACGCGTTTCCCTTCGCTCGCGTTGCCCTCGGCTTGTGAAACTAATCCAGCGTTCTGTCTGCTTCACTACGCGTGCGTCAGATAAAAACCAAGGATTTTCCTTTGGAGCGGTTGAATGTTGTGGAGTATAGCACTGTTTAGATACTGGAGGATAACGAGCAATTGCGACAATACATATAGCTTGAAATTGGAGTCGGACACACAATTGCAGTTCTAGTAATTCCTGATTAGTCAAATATTTTGCAAAACAATCAACTTCTTTGTAATAGTTTTCCATAGAAAAGATCATCACGATGTACATTGTTAAATAATTACACATGTAATAATTACATGTACATTGTTAATCTTTTTTACTTTTTAATATCTTTAATAGATGCAAACAGTGGTAGTACATTAGATATATAAACTGAAAAAATTTTTCTAGTTCTAAAGAAGTCTAAACCCAAAGAAAAGCGGAAAAAGAAGTGCGGAACCTAAAACTTTCCGTTACCCCAAGTGTTTCCGTCAACATCACGAAATACCTGATCGATCGTCGCTTTTCTGTCGCTATCGCTCGACACAGTTCTTAAAAACGCAGAGAAGACACAGGAAAAACAAAAGAGGAAGGATGAATAAGCCAGAGTATACTCTCGAATGCGTCTGTCTATCTTCCACTATAAACGTGAATTCTCTCTCATTTCGCATTTTATTAAATTTTTCGAAACCGTTGTGCTTCTCACCGGACGATCATTATTGTCCCTCTTTCTTCCACTTCACGACTTGATCCTTTCTTCCCCTGTACCCTTCATCCATCAGCAGCCTGCTCGCTATGAACATGGCCGAGCGATAGTTGCGCACCACGCGCACATACAGACTTAACACATACACACATACATTTTATATATAGTTCACTACTCTTTTATAGTTAACTCGGCCTTAAAAAGAAGTGACGTAAACTGCCTCAAATTATTAACATATATCTATATGTATAGTGTATACATACGGAGTGGCCCGAAAGAGGAGGGCGGGGTCGGGTCAAAGAGAGGAAACGTTTCTCGAGCGCGACTCACCGACGAGATTCCGATCGCCGATTTTACAATTCACCGCGGTCGGAATCTCGCGCGAAAAAAATTCCAACCAAACTGTCGATGTTCGAAAAATCATGTCGGAGGAATCGTAGAGACGTGAACGCCAGAATGGGCAACTACGACGTTGTCTCAGGGAGAAAGAATCGATCACCGAATCAGTTCGAGAATCGGTTTCCGCTGCACCGTCAATCCGCCGTCTGCGGCTGGACCACTTCCGTACATGTATGAGCTAGCGCCCTTACTACTGACTGAGCGAGAAAGCCTATATCGTGTAATGTACGTTAAAATATTTGCAGTATGCTATCGTCTAAGAAACGAGAATGAGAGTGCGTTCGCATGTCTGTGTGTTAGTAGAGACGAGGACATGCTTTTGCGAGAATGGTTCGGCGAAGTTGAGACACCGTGATGGCCACCCACGAATTAACGTCAAGTTAACGAGATTCGTTGTGAAAAGAATAAGATACACGCTTGAAAAGGATCGCAATACCGAGGTACAGATTTTCAGATAAAGTGAGAAGATGTAATGTAAAATGAGGTGATAATTACACGATGCGATCCAGATCTTGTACGCAATTATTTGCAGAAACCGAATACCACTTCAGCTGTTATCCTCATTCCTATTAATAATCTTAATTAATTAATTAGGGGTCACAAAGTGATCCTGCTGTTGCTGGACACGTCAAGCTTCATGCGAGTCTGGAGATATTCGGCCGTTAGGACAATCTTTCGTCACTTTCTATAAGAAAACATCAGTTATTATTATACACAGATTACTGAACCCATCCTCCATAGATGGATCCAGCCCTTCCGATCTGAAAAGCTCGAATTCTTAACAATTAAAGTAGTTAAATTATTTCGATGTAATCTATCTTTTACTTAATAATATAATATTTCCGTGAACTTGAAGCTATTCTTCTCTTCACTGGATCCGTCTGTAGTGCGATATATCGTTACCTCGACCAATTCGCTACCCCATGGTTTTCGATTTCGCCGAACAGAAATGTGTATTTGACGATGGCGAAATAGCGCCATCTATATATTCCTAATGAGAGAAGAAATTAGAAATAGAAGAACGGGCGGGGCGAGGGTAAAGAGAAGAACCGATCGTGCGAACGTGCCCACGCATCTCGAACAAGACAAGAATATCGATTTAACTGGCCACTGGTGGACGCGATAACTCCTGGCTTATCGTTCGCCGGAATCCGAAGAGAACCAGAAGACACGCTTAGTCTGTTTGACCAGATAAGCTCGTTTACGAGAGAAAGAGAGAGAGAACATATATGTGAAAGAGATGTGTATAAGAAAGATTCTCTCTTTCTTTCCTTTTCTCTCGCTCTGTGTGTGGCTTCCTGTGAAAGCACAAGCGAGTTGAAGAAGAACACAGAGAGCCACTGTGCACTGTTGTGGGTTCCGGGATTCTCGCGGCTTTAAAGTTCGGGTCGCACGACGCTTTTTCGGGGCCTCCTCCGTGGAAAAAGCCGCTCCGCGTCTCTGCACTTGTGTGTCATGCGCGATTATGCTGGCACGTACGACTAGATATATATCTTTTTGCTGCGAGGCGGTGCCACGGAGTTTCATCATTCCCAATGCGCGGAATTTATACATCCGGATTGCCCTTAAAACACCAGTCTTCCATTCCGGGGACTGAAATATTTTTTTAACCTTTGTATATTTTATGCATTTATTTTATTCTCTTGTTGCTATGTATTTTAGAAATCTTATAAAGATAAATCAAATACTGTAAAAAAAATCACAAAAACAAATTCTTGTCCTTCATTTGATTTGATTTGAGATTTAATTGTTAAAATGCAACAAGTTTTCCTAATTTGTGATAAGCCTTGCAGTGATTTATTATTTACAAAAAGAATAGAGTGTGCCGTTGTCATCACCTTGTGCTGAAAATTTTGTTTCGAACCGGTTGCACCGTCTTTTTATTAGAACGAATCTGCCGGTCGCGTTGTGCGTGACATGGAAAAATTCGATCGAGCGTGACGCAGAGTTGAGAGAAAAAAATAAGCCAGTTGCCGGTGAAAAAGCGCCGCGTAATCCAAGCTTAAATGAGGAGAAATGTACGTTGGAAATTGTTGATCTAAACGCACGAGAGTCCGAGAAAAATAAAGCCTCACTTCTCCTATAGTCGTCTATTTCTCTATTACATAAATGTACCGATATTTTTAAAATTTCTCCCATTTTACGTGTCGATCATTGTAGAATGAGAGATGGTACGCGGCTTATTGCTCGCAGAGATTTTATTTCTCGGGTTCTCCGTTTAGATCACACAGAGACCAGAACTCGACGACTGCTGCGAGATTCCGACAGAATCGCACGGCAGGATTTGTCTTGGGTTTCGCACTAGGACGAAAAATGATAGAAATTCGAAGGGTCGCACCCCCCGGCTCACAATAGCGCAAGTCGCTTTTCATTCATTCAGTCATTCATTCATTCGTTCGTTCGCAAAGAAAATTCATGAGTCTGAATTGATCCGGTTCACGCTCCAAACGCTACAGGGCGTTGTGGAAAGACGTGTGAATATTCACATCGGTTACTACGACTTGCAAATATGTCACACATTTTCGACGGATAAAATATAATCCCAGGCTCGATTCAGGACTCCAAGCGTTATAATTTTAGAAAAGTTCAGTTTTCTATGCCTATATTTTATAACGGAAAAACATCCCAAATGTAAGTAGAATTATTTTTCTAGTGTTCTACGTGAGATATTATCGATATTGTATCGATTTCGCTAATGTTGATTCTCTCACTTCAATCGGAAAATCAATGTACATCAAGATTCACTTACATACCTCTGATGCATTTTCGACGATTGTATTTTCGTCGTTGTATTTGAATAATAATTTTACATTAATTCTCCAATTAATTCTCTTGACAATATCGGAAGTTTGTAAATGGATCCTGATAATTACATTCGTTCGCAAACGCATGTTGTAAACAAACGTTGAGAATTATGCACTAATGTTAAACCTGGATCGCAATACACGTTTTTTTCACCAACAAGGACTTCCAGGCAACATTTTGTTAATTCTCTTTCATTGCACTTATTGTGATAAAATATTTTCAATTGCATTTGATGCAGACTACACGAGAATAAGGATTGTTTATCACTGAAGTTACGTAGAGTATTCAAAAATTGTTCGTAAGATCGTATCAATCCTAGATACGTCAAGGAGTTCGAAAGCACTGATGTATGTATTATGTATATGCGTATGTACGGACGAATTCTAAAGGATCGGTCGTCGCCGTTGTCATCCTTGAGACTCGTACTATTGCAGGTGTATTGCTCGACGGAGCAAGAGAGATTGAGCAAGCAAGTGAAAGATAGATTGAGTGATAGATAGATAAATAGATAGATAGAGAAAGAAAGAGAGAGAGAGAGAGTGTGTGTATGTGTGTGAGTGAGTGAGTGAGTGAGTGACAACGATCAGTAGTCGTACACGATCAATGACTATCCGACTAACCGTCTATTTATATGGACTCGAAAAATATACGACAATAAGGATCGTAGCCGCTCGAGCGCGGTCCACATCGTACCCCATGAGGAAGAGAGTTAATCGATGAACGAGCGAACGAACGAACGAACAGACGAGAGGAACTCCCACGGCTTTTATGGCTCCGCTCATAAAGATATACCTAAGGCTTTTTCCGTGGAACCCACCAACCCTCTGGTTTGCCTTTCCCTTCCTCTCCGCAAACGTGCTCGGTATAGGAACCCAGGGACAGAGGGTCATAAGGGACTTAAGCGCTAGGTACGACGGAATCCCGACCATGAGAGAACTCGCTACTTCACAGAGCGCGAGATAGATAAAAACAGAAAGAGAGAATGATTCGGAGATTCAAAGAATGCGATCCGACGATTGAAAGATAGCGAAGTGACTATATGATTAGGCGAGAGATTCCGAAAAAAGTTTTGGAATGTTCAGTGGTGTTCGTGCCTAAATATCCTCAATAAAATATCCCCGAGTAATATCGAAAGATTTTGGAAATCAAGAGAAAGGAAAGAATTTATCAAACAATCTTTGATTTCTTCATTCATAAAGGAAAAAAAAAGAACTATCCGACTCCGACCCTAGATCCAGGCGAGTGGAAATCCATTGAAAGAGGGTCCATTTCGATCCTGCAATCACATCCTATCGTGTTTCTTTCTTTGCTCGATCCTCTTCTCTTCTATGTGCATCGCAAACTTCCTCGATCGGATTTTGCTCACTCGCTCAATGATTTATTACTAGAAAAATTATTAGGATCATCCAGATTTATGTGTGTTACACGCGTACTTTTTAACGTGTGTTTTCACGATCACAATGGAAATTCGTCAGTGCCATTGTGAAGTCGGTATAAACAAATTTTTCTGATGACGAGATACATTAAAATATTGATAACAATCCTGGTTTCGTAATCTCAGTTTGAAATGTTTTAATGCGCGTGTTCTTTTGTAAAAGAAGGACTATTGATTATTCAATAATTTTTAAACGTTTTAATGACACATACATACTTTTAATAATAATATCGTAATATTTTTCGAATATTTTGTCGAAATTTCGTGTCCATTTACTTGAGAAACATTACTTCAGGAAATTGTTACCACAAGCATTTTTCATCGTACACACGTGCGAAAAAAATTGCGCAAGATGGATATCGCGCAGCCGGTGCGTTATGCAAGGCGCTCCAAATCATATTAATGTTTAGCCAATTGTTTCTCATCGAGGTTTGCGATGTGCGTGGTTACGCAAGCGGGAGACGTTTCAAATTGTATTAACTGCTGAACAGAGCGAATACCCTGCGTTTTTGCGCGATGTACACGTTTTCAAAAGAAAGAAATGTATCGACAGTATTGATCACATCACGATCCGTAAGCGAATCCAACCCTTTTCCCGTTCCGCTTTCAATTCACAGAAATCACAGCGACGAAACTTCCTAACGTAATTTCTACCAATCTCACCTAAAAAGAGACCGTCGGAACTCCTTATAGATATGGATCCGACGCGATTCTGTACGACCACGCCCCCCTCCTCCCTTCCGCATCTCATATTGACGACGATGCAACGAGGTGACAACGATGACGACGACGCGACGACACTCGACCGCAATCGATTTGGCAAAAATCGCCATCGTGAGGCAGAGAGAGAGAGAGAGAGAGAGAGAGAAGCGTCATCGAGTGCTCACCAAATACGCTCCTACGAACGAATTGAAGCCTGCCTGCGACCAATCGATACCGTCTACCGTTTGACAACCTCGACATTTTCTCGGTACACTCGTTCCTCTCTAACCTACCTCTTTCTCTACTCTTCATTCGTCCCTCTTTATCTCTCTTTCGCCACGATAAAATGCATTTCTCTCTTTCTCTCTCTCTTCCTCTTTCTCTTGGTCTTTCATTCTCTTTTGTGCTCTATACACTTCAATTTTAGCGCACGCACGTCGAGAGCTCTTTGTTTTTGATCCCTTGGTCCATCAACGCGATGAAATTCTGCCTTCATTACGCGTCAGCTTCGGCGGCATCCGAGTTCCTAGTGATGGATGCGTTTCTTCGGTATGAAGAGCGAAGGATCGACGCGCGCTCGATCTTCAATCGCTTTATCGCGGGGAATTCTTGCTGAAGGAAGAAGAAAAGTCCCAAACGATTGATATAAAGAATGTAAAGACAGAGTTTACATAAGACATATAAAATTTAATTTACAAAATCGATCTATTTTTATCTCAACAAATCGTTTTCTTGATCTTCCAAGATTGAAAACGGAATTTGTTCGTCTCGGAATAAAGAGAAAAGTCCGTACGCGCGGACGCGATCGATGCGACGCATTAGCTTTTTAACTGGAACGAAGGGCGCGTTCGAAGTGAAAGGAAAAGTTGGCGCGATCGATGGCGTCTGCGGTGTTACTAATTAGCACGAAGGGCGCTCTCTCGGACGAAAGGAAAAGCCAGCGCGCGATCGATACGTCCTTGATTTTCTCGACTGAAATAAAGAGCGCTCGCAAGACAAAAAAGAGTGAACTCGCCCCTCAATCAACTTTGTCTCGGTCTTCCAATTTAAATCCGAGAACGAAAGAAAAACGTGCAATCGATGGTATCGTGATTAAAAACATAGTTTCTTAAAATAGAGAAAGCATCCTCGCGCGTGATAAAAGCGGTCTCGAATCTTCGATTCGGAACAAAGAACAAAAAGAGAGATTGATACCCTTAATTTTCTGATTAGCACAAAGACTGTCTTTCAGGAGAGACCCTTGATTTCTCAGGTAAAGGACCTGAGTAAAAAGATTGTCATAACCGTTTCTGAAGTAAATATTTACTTATATATGCAAGTAAAGATTTACATAAACGTATATCGTCCATGTGATTATAAAAGTCAAAAGCGATGCAATGGATGCTACATGTGTTACCCTTATGCGTTGACTTGTGCGACACCGACTTATGTACGTTTTGCGATTCCGTCGAAAACGATTACGATAATCTCTCTGTTCAGGCCCAAATGTGTCTTTGATTTTTCAATTAGGAAACTCAGCGTGACCCGTTTCTAGTTTTCGAATTCTTTGTCTGAATCGGAGGGAAGGACACTCAAGGGCGCAATTTCGCGAATCATGTGTAATTTCTTCGAATTGAAATGGCGGAAACGTATTATGAGGGACGATAAGTCCACTTTTCTGTGAACGAAGCCGGGACGAAGTTTTTTGCTTTTTCTTTCTCTGTCTTTCTCCTTTTCTTACTTTCGCGTTATCGTGGACTTTGTACATTCAAGGTGTGTCTCATGTCAAAGGTTTCGTCTGCGACATCTCCGTTTCTTTTTCTTCACGCCTTGCTTGCTCCTCTCTTCTCCTTTGCGCCCTCTTTTCTGCTTCCGTTAAGGCGATTGACATTCTTCTTTTTTCCTTCATTTTTCCATTTTTCTTTTTTGTATTTCGTTGTATTTTCTCTTGAGTCTTTCTCTCTTCTCAACTCACTTTGAGGCTTCTTTCTAACATCTCAAGTGCATATTCAAAATTCACATTTTAGATTTTCAGAATGCAACTGAGAAATACATTCGTTGAATTCATCTTTTGAAATCTCTTTCTTTTATTTGTTTGTTTTTTTCTGTCTTTCTCTTTGTTTTTGGATTATATTTATATTTAATATTTATATTTAATGGATTATATTTATCTTTAATATTTCTATCGATTTTACTTGACTTTTTTAGCAGAATATGTATTCGAATTCCAAATCTGTAAATCCTCATAAAAGACTTACAATTAGAGTCAGCTTTTTAAATGCGCACTTATAGCATTCTCTTTTCTTTTACTTTCTCCTCCTCTCTTTTTTCCCTTCTTCCTATCGGATTTTCTTGTTATACATACTAGTCGTTTTATTTCTCCTTTTAGTTTTACTTTTACTGCTTTTCCAGTGGTTACGCTAGTAGTATGCACGATTTACCTGTTGAATATCTTGTTTGTCTTATTCTGGCGGGGTTTGTCCCAAATCAATAAATTGATATTTTTCCCTTCTTCCTCTTCTCTTTGTCTATCTCTCTTTGCTCTACCTCGCTTTTCCCTACCTTCCTTTCTCTTTCTCTTTTTTCTCAGAGAGAGAGAGAGAGAGAAAGAGAAAGAAACGGAGTTGGTTGGATTGGTTGCGCCCTCCGCTTCTTAAGGTTGGTGTGTTACTTTGCGGTAGAAAACAGTAAGAAGGAAAATACCTATGTTTATACACATATAAATTTTTTGAAATTTACTAAACCAACATGTATATCTTATAAATGAGACGGTAAGAAGGAAAAAATTTTCATTTTTTGAAATTTACTAAACCAACATGTATATCTTATAAATGAGACGGTAAAAATTTTCATTTTTTGTTTATTTATAAAAGATTATTAAAAATTTAGATATTTTTTATCTAGAATCTGTACTATATATTTTTATTTTATTTAATAATGACATTTGTATCTATAGTGCTTATAACATCCATATGTAAGACTCTATCTTTAAAATTAAATTTCTCATTGAGCGATCAAATCACTGGAAATTTAAATAGTCGATGCATTATTCTGTCGAAAATATTTTACAAAAATTTTATGTGATTCTACTGTTTTGTTATAACTCATGAACCGTCTTAAAATGTCACGCCTCCTTTACCTCCCCTCTCTCCCCATTTAATCACCATTTAGAAACTTTTCTCTTTTTTTTTTACATAAATATTCTAAAATATATCTTTAAAGATGAAATAATAATTTTGAAGTTTTCAGTTTAAAAAGAGATACTTTGTTATTTTTAATTAAATAATTAATAATAAATAAAATAATAATAATAAATAAAATAATTAAATAATTTTTCTCGCTTTTAATATATTAAATAATTAACTTTTTAAATTTTGAAAATTTTAATATAATTTTTAAGTGTTTCCTTAAAAAATTATTTTCCTTAAATTATCTCTTTTTCTTATCATCTTTTTCCTGTTTTTTTTTCCTAAAACCTAGCGCTCTTACAAACCATACAAATATAGCGTTCCCAAATCCCTCTTGTTCCTCCCCGCGGAGGCTGCAGTCTGTATATCCGTCCCCCCTCCTCCCCCCCCTCTCTCTCTCTCTCTCTCTCTCTCTCTCTCTCTCTCTCTCTCTCTCTCTCGTTATGCTCTCTTTCGTGCCTCTAACAATAAGTTTCAGAGGACCGTGGGAGTCTGTGGTGAAAAATGCGAGGCTATATAGCCAAACTAACTACTACGCTAACATTATTATGAATAGATAGCAGTGAGAAAATATGAGAAAATGTCGTGAAAAAAAAGATATCAGGAAAAACGCGATAGAAACAAAGTAAGTGAGAAGGAATTCTACCTACCTACGCATTTAAGGTAATGTACAAGTTTCTAGTGTGATACATTTCTACGCTTATTCTCTAACTTAGTGGTCGAAAAGTCTAAAGTGCGGATACCTTGTTGTGCGGTTAGTGGAGAAGAGAATGAAAAGAAAAAAAAGAAACATGACGTAAAAAGAGGGGAAAAAATGCGAAGAGGATGAACGCGGAGGTCGGGCGAAAATAAAAATAAAGAAAAGAAAGAGGGAAAAAAAAGATACATCCACAGTGCTGTAACGAAGTAATAGAGTAAACGCGAGCGGGACAGAAGAGAGGGGGAAAAAAGAGGAGATAGAAATGCGAAAGAAATGAGAGGGGAAAGAAAAAGAACCGATCAAAACGACCCGCGCGCTTATATATGCCAACTGTATGTATACGTGCGATTATACGGGATATTTCGCTATTACTACTTTCGTGTAACGCATACACTTTCGGCGAGATCATGCTTCTCCTTCGCTTCTTTTACCTTTGACGCTTATCTTCGGAAAAAACTGATAGAATTTATCTTCGCCGTTGGCGAAACAGGAATAGCAACGAGATGATTTCCACTATATTAGATCGATGAGTGGGCGATCATTCGTAACGCGCGAATATACAAAGTATCCTGGAGGAGCGCGTTCTTTGAATGAGATAATATAATGACATCGCTCTCCCTTCAAATGAGAAAAAAACAGAGATGGCATGGTCGTTTATCACTGCTTTTTTAAATGTTAGATGACTATTGCGAGATAATTGAAATATATTTTTTAATTGAAATATTTTCTTGATTATTTCTGCTGCAGTTAATTTCTTGAATCTCTGAGTTACTTGTATATGCGCGCGCACATAACGAGCGGATAATCTCTTAGAATCTCGAAGAATTCGGTGTCGGTTTTGATCTTATTAGTCCAGCGAGGGAGAAGTGTAAATAAATCTCGAAAGTCAGCGAACGTCGCAGATGAGAGTCGGACTGGAAATTTGCGCAACATGCGGTTATACGAACGCCAAAAGTAAACTATATTCGAAAGTTAGCCTAAACAAAAAAAAAGAGAGAAAAGAACATGAACTGATGAGTGCGTGAGCGCTGTATGGATCACTAGTTTGACGCGACGCATGTGAGGTGCGTCGCTTGCGTATTTGCACGCATGTAGGAAGGACGGAATGCGTACGTGTGTGTAAATTGTGTGCGAATCGCCGGAACGAGAATGTTCGACATGTAATGTTCGACATATGATGTACATAATTCTGTATATACGAACGAGTCACTGACTGTACAATACCCAAATATATTTATATTTCATGTTAAAAATTACTCTAGTAAAGTTCTTTTTTCTGGTAACTCACATATTCCAACCTATCTATTTTCAATCTCCGACATATATCCTGAAACACATCACTTGAAGCAATAAGTACAAAAGTAATAATTATTCGAAAGAAGTTTTGTTGGTCATTAATCGAGATTTAGAAAAGTTATACCTAATCTTTATTTTCGCGATTATTTATTGATAAATGCTAAGAAAAGATATTATACATATCTGAAAAGCAACGTAATAAAAAATTTCTTTTAAGATATATTATTTTATATTTATTTGCGTTAATAATATTTCACATAGGGATCAAGTAACGCGTTAACGTGGCGCGTTACCAATAAATCACGTTTATAAAGAGTTATAAAGTAGGCCCGTGGCATTCTGGGAGTCACAGCCTCCAGACGAACGCGTTAATTAAAAACTGTCGTATCCAATTACCGAAGCCGGAGACCGTGCGGATCAGCTGCGGTCCGCGCGCGCAACCGGCTCTCGCTTTCATTGTCGAGATTGAAAGGGCTGGGTACGAAGGGCCGAAGGAAAGCTCGGGACGTATGGTGCTGAAACGACCAGAAACGAGAAGAGTACAGAGAAGGAGAGAGGAAAGACGGAAGGAACGTACGCGAAAGTATATACACGATGGCGACGTGCCAAGGGTTGCAGCAACGGATTTTACCGGCGACAATAACGCCGACACAGGAAGGGAGAGAAGAAAAGCGACTGAGGGATTAATTTCAAATACGGTAACTTAACGATATCCGTCTCTATGTTTCTTTTCCTCTTCCTTTGGTTTCTTCCCTTCCAACTTTCCTTCGCTATGTTTCAGAAACTACGAAAGAGGTCACGAAAGAGGTAAGTTGCAGAACTTTTCAAACCGATTAAAAAGTATATACACAAAATGGTAGTTCTCGAAAAGTTTCAAAAATATTCATATATTTGGGGTAAAAATATAATTTTTAATTTCCAAAATACTTAAAGCTCTTGAATATTCATTGTGGTCATGTGGAATCGTGACGTCAGAGGCAAGAACACTGACAATCTGGTTGTCTTGTGAGAACCATTTTCAAATAAAAAATATTTGGATACAAAAACACTTCAAATCGCTTTAGCGTTTTGTATTGATTTATAAAATCCTTCAGAATTATCCTCTTCTCTTGATAGTTAATAATAACCATAAAATGTGAACGTAATACGAATGCTAGTCATGAATAGGCTTACGCATGCGCGGTGTTATATGGACTAGGATTCGTATTACACTCATATTTTATAGCTGTTTATTAACTGTCAAGGGAAAAGGATAGTTTCCGGAGGATGTGTTAAAGCGATATGAAGTATTTTTGTATCCAAAAATATCTTTTTATCTGAAAATAGTACGCAAGAATTCTCAACATCATTTTTCACTTCTAACGTTACGATTCAACATGGCCGCGAGTATTCAGGAGTCTTAATCTATGAAAATCGAAAGGAAAAACTAGCTGTATCCATTAAAATTCGACACGAGTTACAAGAGAATAGCTCCGATGAATGGACATTCAAGCGTTTTCCGTTTTTTAACAGCTCACCCAATATTACTGAATTATCGAACGAAAAGAAGAAAATCGGCGAAGAGTTTTTGGGGGAATCGCTTGCGATTTGCACAAAGGTGACGTGACGAATTTAAGTTTACGAACCTCTAGTTTTGACCTCGATCCAGCAGGATGAAATTGCATATTTAAAGACTGCAGTTACGAAACGTCGGCAATTCTTGTATAATTTCCTTGTGCAAATTCGTGTCCCCTTTTTTCCTTTCGTCTCTTCCTTCTCCTTCCGACGCTTCCGACGGACGCTTGTCTTTTCTCAGGGAATTCGAATTATATGACCATGGCATTCTCTGCTCATTCTTTTCGCTAATGATCGCCATTCAACCGTCCTAGCGGAAACGCAACGTAGCGAATACTGCGCGTGGCTCGCGAAAATTTATCGTAAGCATTTGCGGACGGCAAAATAATATTCCCGCGCGAGAAATATTCCCGTATTTTAAGGACATAGCCGGCAAAATATTTCTGTCAACGTAAATTTGATCTGAAATATATCAAGAGGAGAAAAACGAAAAAACTAGAGATTTTTTTTTTAATACATACATATTCTATATACATATATACATATCAGATATTCGATATTTTATACTCATACTCAATTATTCGATCACGAGACGCTTTCATGGAGAACTTTGATTTTAATATTTTTTGTAGCCATTACACAATATCTCGTTCATTTGACGTACATTAATACGTATTTACGTGCGCTCATCAAACATGTGTGAATTTCGATAAGGTTTTTTCGTCTCGATCGGTTTCGCTTGTGCAATCAAGGAATCACGACATGGACTGGGCAATGTGATGCAATGCGATGCGATGCGCGTGCTCTCGAGCTCTCACGACACCATCGATCGTCGTTTTTCTCTCTCTTTAAGGCAAAAGAAGGCATCATTCGATTGCATCTTCAAGTGCAAGGCGAGGTGGCCGTCGCTACCAGCCGTGGCCGGGGCAGCATGCAGCGGCGAGCACATAAATCAATACGAGAACAGCCTCACTCCTGTGAGGTTCAAAAGCGGCCGAAAAAGAAAACATTATTATACGGGATGTCCCGCACATCTCTCTCTCAATTGGGGACAACTTTGAGTCTGCATTGTATCGGATTTCACCGAATTTCGAGTAAGCTTCGAAGAAAAAGTTGCCGTGACACTCGGTATTGATGAAAAAAATCACGCTACCGTGAAAACAATACTTAATGCGATCGAGATCTATATTCACCAAGGTTTTTCAAATTTATTATATTGAAGTTAAATATATTACACGTACTGTTGTTGCATCTGTAATGTAAGGATGCTGTGCGATACAATATACATCTATGTACACACACACACACACACGTGAGCGCGCGCACGCACACATATATACATACATACTGCATGTAGAGTATGCACTTAGAACAAAAAACGCGGTTTTATTAATTTTTTTACTAGTCTCATTTAAAAAAGTTTGCATGATATTTCTAATCGAAATCTACCATCTTGATAGGATTTTCGACGATCTTTCGCGGTTTTTCAAGTCTGTCTTTTTCCATGAACAATATGTTAAAGTTGGATTTCCACAGCGCGTAGAGGCTCGGTGAGTCACATGAGTTATCCCGAACAATGCGCCCACCTTTAAGATAGGATTAAACGACGCGTGGTTCGGCCATTACTATACCAAATTAAAAAAAAAAGAGAATTCATAAAACGAATTTATTAAAAATAATAAGAATGGCCGAGCCACGCGTCATTTAATCCCTTAACCGAATAACTCACTATTGCTCGTGACTCGCAATTCATGGTTTGTGCTTCCCATTGAGAATCGGTAAATAAGTCCCAAGCCAAAAGAAACCTGAAAAGAATTAGAACATTGCCGCCACCGCCGTCGCCGTTCGTTGCTTGCTAATTGTTTGTCGAGGCGAACCCGTCTTAATAAGAAACTCCTCGTGTTGTTAGATGATTTATGTTAATATCGTTGACCGAGTGCTGCAAAATATAAGATATTCTTAGAACTTGTGATCTTAGTGACGTGATGTTAATAAACGTGATTTCAATGATAAATTTTACGACTGATTTGATATTGTTTCTTCTTTACGGAAAATTCCAATGAAAGCCTATTGAAGCCTGTTTATCCTGCGAAAGTATAAAGTCCGTTTTATATACGTATAAACTTTAATGGAGATGTATAAAGTTAGCACTTTTGAATTTTATATTTTTCTCGACTGTACGTTGTGTTACTTTTATGCCGCAGTTCAATAACTTGAAGCATTTTTCACAAAAAAAATCAAATGTATGCTAGCCCGCACTTTTCAAATTTTGAATTTTTCATAACTGTGTGTTACGTTTGTGCTTCTTTGTATCATAAAAAAAATATCAATTTAAACAACAACAAAAAAATACAAAAGAAACATTTTACTAGCCCTGCATTTTTTCACGATTAAGTTTAATTTTTTTTTTTGGACTAATTATGCCGTGTTGTGCTATTAAAAAAATTTTGATATCTTATTTTGTTTTAATACAAAATTTACAAAGATAAAAAACATATGTAAATCATATTATAAATATGGAATTTTTATATATTTTTCTTTTTTATTTTTACATTTTTTTCAAGTTATATTCTTTTACTACATTAAATATGAAATAAAGTAAATGATAAAAATTCTGATAATCTTAAGAGCTAATAATTTATGAGAAAGGGAAGGTGAAATAAAATTTTAATATTTTTAAATTTTTTAGTTGTACTAGATTGTGCTAGAGTAGCATAACAACTTTTTAAATAACAACATTTTTTTCACATCATTAGACACAACACAGTCAAAGATAGGAATCAAATGTCGGCTAAGACATCTGCCCCAGATAGTCGAAAGATTCCAGGTTCGAATCCTGGCTGAGCTATTTTTGGCAATAATTCTTTACAATGATTTAAATAAAATATTACACTTATTAACATCAAAAGTTAAATCAAATAATTGATTTAAGTATGTGGATTTACTGTTCTAACGGAGAGCTGTGATTTAAGCCTGACAAATAATAGACGTGTAGTTTGCCGAATAAAAATAATATATAATATTCAATGTTATAAAGTAAGTCGGGGGAAGATGCCACTATATTCTCGTATTTTTTTAAACAAATCATAGATGGAACTATTATATTGCACTGAGTGTAATAAGATCAATGATAACAATCACATGACAGTAAATAGCCTTGTATTTTTCAAAAATTTTGAAAATATCAAGATAAGTTGAAAAAATGCATATCAAATCTAATTTTTGTATTTTAGGAAATAATGATTATTATTTAGAATATATTTTTTTTGTAATAATACACATTAATATTAGATTAATAAAGATTTTTGTTCTCTGTGAATAATATAACCTCTTTAATTGTGACATGGTATTCCATTAAATAATGTATAAAAAAATATAAATGAAATACATTTTGGGATAAGATGCTACATTTTCGTTGAGGTAAAATGCCAGAAGTGGCATTAAAGGAAAGCATGCTAAGGTTTTAACAAGTGTAGAAAATATTGAAATTGTGAGAGCAAAGAATAAATTGAAAGTTGAGAAAAAAAGACAAAAGAAAAAGTAGCTAAAAAGAAAGGAAAAATAGATAAAAGAAAAGTTACTAAAAAGAAGAGCGTAAATATGTCCAAAAATTTAAAGAATAAAGAAAAATTAAACTTACGATAACAGATAATCCAATTCTGCAAACTGTTTTGAGTTGTGCTACTCAAAATCTAAGAGGCACATGCATAAAAGGCAGGGATTAGCTTGAGAGAAACGAAAAATTCTTATAGTACAAGCAATTATAGGGATGCAAATGTTAGGAAAATTAGGAACTGAAAATTTTGCAGTCGTTAACTTACGAATTGTAATAGATAATTAAATATGCAAATTGTCAATTTAATATACATTTTGATATTATACAAAAAAAAATTTAAAAATATCAAATTTTTAATTCACTTCATTTTTAATTCCCTTTTCCCATAAATTTTTAATTCACAATTCGCTCTTTTTCAACTCTAACCCCTGTGCTTTATGCATGTGTTTAGTAAATTTTGAGTAGCACAACTCAGCACAACTCGATTATCCGTTGCCAGTTATATGAGCTTGAAAATTTTTATTCCTAAAAGTTCCTAACATTTAGTTCCTAACTTTGACTGTGCTGCGAAATTTGGCGATGTAAAAAAATTTTGTCATTCGAAAAAATTGTCGTGCTACTTTAGCATAATCCAGCAAAAACCAAACAAAATTCAAAAACGTCAAATTTTTAATTCATCTTCATCTCTTTTTCATAAATTTTTATTATTTTTACTTCTAAGAGTATCAAAATTCTTATCTCACTTTCTTTATTTTATATGTATTTACATAGTAAATATTACATAGTAAAAGAATATAACTTACAAAAATTCTATATTTGCGTTGTAGTATGACTTACATATGTTTTTTATCTTTGTGAATCTTTTTATCAAAACAGAATGAGATATCAAAATTTTTTTAACGGCATAATCCGGCACCAGTTAGTACCAATTTAAAAAATATATTGAGCAAAAAAGTGCGGGGCTGGTGAAAATTTCTTTTTCATTTTTTTCGATTTGAATTATTGATCTTTTCTTTGTGCCACAGGAAACACAAATATAGCACAATATAGCACAGTTATGAAAAATTCAAAATTCGAAAAGAACTAGCATAAATTTTTTTTATATTTTTTGTGAAAAATACTTCAAGTTATTAAGTAACTATTTGTAGTTTAAATTGCTGCACAA
This sequence comes from Crematogaster levior, assembly GCA_901521435.1. NCBI lineage: Eukaryota > Metazoa > Arthropoda > Insecta > Hymenoptera > Formicidae > Crematogaster > Crematogaster levior. Next base: position 247,096 of record CABEGB010000624.1, read on the forward strand.
ACGTAGCACAACGCAATACAATTGAAAAAAAAAAAAAAAAAAAAATTTTAAAAAATGTGGGGTCAACTTTATATGTTTTAATGGATACTTTAATGAATACACTCTACTCTTTAATGGATATAAAAAACTCATTTTTTCGTTCCTTAGTTGTAATCTTGATTTCAATACGCCGATAACTCTACACTTTTCGCACTTTGACAAGTTAAAGAAAAACCGTTTATAAATCGTTCGAATTAGGTTCGATCATTAAGATAAGTCCATTCTTTGCGACACTCTGCATGTACGTCAGCACGCGCGTCATTGTAATTAATTCGACATAAGTGCACATAAAAAGTGCGACTAACAATAAGATAGCCGTTCGAGTTACAACGCTGTGATGATAAACAGCAAAATAATTATCCGAGCGAGGCTATTCTTTACAACGATTCGTTAGAAATCCTAGAATATCTCGATTAATTGCTTCTCGCGATCCTTACAACCATGTGACTTCGCCGACAGCCCGGAGCTATTTTGCGCAACTAATTACGTCAATCCGTCTTTCACGGTTCTTCAATCGATCGAAACAAACGGACGATTTTATAAAACGATGCACAAAGATTTGAAAAACCAGACAAATACGATGAATTTCTAAGAAAATGTTTGTTAAGAAAGGAAATATTTTATAGCGATAAGATTTTTCATTATATCATTATCTTCATGTACTAATGAATGATTTCTGATCAGTACGTCGTTCTACAAGGTGGAACATTAATTTCGCAATCATATTTTCAGAATTTCCTTAACGTCACATGTTTTCATAAATCTCGTACGAGAGAAAGATATCACGTACTCATAATAATATACAATTTTACAACACTGTAGTAAATTAATAATGCACGAATATGCATCAATAAAAGAATCCAATACTGGTATCAAACATAAATTTTAATGATAATTAGTATTAGATATTCTTAGATAAGTTCCGCGCGAGCATGTAGAACATCCTTTTTTTATGTGTCAATCGTACCATTACTTGCGTAAGTTATATTATTCTCCGTGTTGAAAAAATTTCGCTGAGAGCGTAGAACGAGGAAAAAAGTATTGAGAGACGTGCCGAAAACAATTGGTTAGATGGTGTTCGATAATTAATGAAGATGCGTTCGAGGTAATCGAACGTCTTTCGTTATCGAGGCGGTTATTTGACATTGACTTTTATCATTGACCTTACGCAACACGGAGTTTTATATATATATATGTATATATATATATATATATATATATATATATAGAGAGAGAGCTAGTCGGAAAAACACATGCTTTTCTCCAGTATATTTCTTCTTATGTTATCCTCGTAGGGGAAGGGGAGAATATTTTCCGCATATCGATTGAATTTTCCTCAGGCGCGTTGCGATTGTCTAATGATTTTTTTTTATTCCTCATTTTATCCGCGAAAATCTCACTCATCACGTGTTAACGCAGCAAAAAATTCTAATATGTGATAAGCAGGAAAACGTGTGGTTTTGCATCATGGTGATTAGCAATTTACAAATTCTCCTTCGATCGTAACAAATTCTCCGAATCATGAATGTGAAAGCTGATTGAGCTCCCTGTAGCCGTGCCCGCTCACATATTTCCTACAAAAGATTTCACGGTCGATGAAACATTTGTACGCGACTCTATTTCTGTGGCCCATAGTTACGGCCAATGACGGGTCTACGTTTTTTTAAAGCTGGATATACCTTTAGCGAGCGAATGCGGACATTCATATATTCGCGTTTGTATATTCGTAAGTTGTTTGTTCCTTTTTCTTAATGAATACTAACATTCGACTAGATTCACTACATGTAGCAAATTGAGATTTTTTTATTTTTTCTGCTGAATAATAACAGCGAACGTTCACAATTGTTATAGTTTCTGCATTAGAAGTCGTGTACGGATGAGGAACAGACAGAGATAAATATACTTTTCAGTACCTTCTCTTTCTCAAAGTGTCCAGAAATGTACAGTGGGCATGTTAGTAACATATAGTGTTTATGTAATCAGAATTAAAAGTGATATTTTATAGTAACAAATAGAATAAACGATCGTGATGCAGAGCGATATGTATTGTTCTAATGAGCCGAAGATCCAGATTCAAATCTGAGGAATTGTTAGATTTTTTTGGCTGTTCCACTAACGGTCTCCAACTATCTGTCTACACCAATCATCAACGATGGTGTTGCCGGTTCTAAGCCCGGATAAAAAAAAAGGAAGTTCATAGGTGAGGCTAGCAACCACCTGCTTATTGTAAAAAAGAGGAATGTTCATAGAACTACCATTGTGGCCTCGACAAGGCACAAGTGGTGGTAAAACAGGCCCTAGGCTTAATACACGAGGAAGAAGAAGAAGAAGAGTGGAATACAATAAATTTTATATAGATAATCTCAAAGGAACATACCCAGCATAAAACCAACTAACAATAACCCATAATTTCCCACTCAATAATGTAAAGCCTTGTGTCCACGATGCCAGAAATCGGTTCGAGATCTTGATCCGAAATGTGTTCAGCCAATAAAATTGCCTCTTTTCCATAAAAACTGCAAGTTGATTGACTACATATTTCTCAGATCAAGATCTCGAACCGATTTCTGGTATCGTGGACATAAGGCTTAACTGTGATATACAATGACGTATATACTTAGATCAAGCATTCCTATACTTCTGCCATAGCAGCGAGTGAAGCTGGAAATGGCAGTTTAGAACAGAGTGAGAAAGTTGATTTGCCCCTAGTGTTTTCTCACTTTCTCCTTTCTCCTTGACCTGTTATAACACTTGACAGTTTGACAGCGGCCATATTCTTTTTATGTGATAGAATGAGAAAACACTAGGGGCAAATCAACGTTTTCATTCTGTTTTAAACTGCCAACTTCCAGTTTTACTCTGCGGGCGAGAATGCTTGGTCTAGGCACAGTATATCCAGTAGCGCAACTCTTTGTCGGTACCTTTGAAGTTAGTGTTGGCCAAAATGAAGTACGCATGCGCGAAATAAGCGAGTTGTCCAGTATAACACCATCTAAACTTTTCTCTCACTCTTGTTTGTTCTCTTTCTAACTATTCTCTTTCTAACTCATAATCATTACTTACACATCAGAATAATATAATTTAATAAAACTAATACAAAATAGGAAGAATTATAAATTATTATAATAATACGTTACAAAATAAATAAAAATTTGTAAAGCGTATCATTAATAATGCTATATATAATAATATAAAATGTAATGTTAAAATAGACAAAGGCAAAAAATATAAATTAATTATACATATTATTATAAAAAATTAATTGTATTAATTGTATTATTAATTATGTATCAAAATAATAAAATATTATATTATACAAAATATACATATATAAATAATAATTTAATTGCACGGTAATAAAAATAACAAGGAAATTAATGCAATTATTTTATAAAATAAAATAAAACATATTTATTAATATCACATATTTTTGTGTAATAATGTTAATATAAAATATATGAATAAAGATATAAAAGACTCAGATCACTTTTACTGTATATATAAAATCAGTTTCAATTTTCAACTTCCACTTTATCACTCTCACACTATCACTCTATCGCACTGTAAATATTCACAGCACTGAGAACAATAAATAAATTACGCCAAGATGCAATGTATTGCCGCTAATTTCTGCCATCAAATGTACATATGACATTGGGTCTGTTCTTTTCTGCTGCACTGCTGAACTAGTGCAATAAGTTAGAATGAGACATATATATATATTTTTTCACTCTAACTTATTGCACTAGTTCAGCAGTGCAGCTGAAAAGAACAAACCCATTTAAAGAGACATTTAAATAGATCTGAGAGAGACCAAAATAAGTAAGAGTGAGTGAGACAGAAGTTTAGATGACGTTATTGGACAACTCGCTTATTTCGCGCATGCGCATTCCATTTTGGCCAACATAAAATCGAGAGAGTTGCGTTACTGGATACTCTGCGATACGTTATTTCTAAAGGTCGTTTTTACATTGGTCGCAAGCAGCCAATCGCATGAACGCAAGCAGTGCTATTTCCGGTCGCAATGTTGTCGCAAACAGCAATCGCAAAGTGTGACCAAAAAAATTTGTGTGTCTCTGCAATTTGGAACACCAATAAGCGTCGAGCTACTTCAAGTCTCGCAATTTTTTTTCCTAATCAGGGAAATACGAAATGTCAAGAATTTAGGGATGTGTGTGATCGATTACTTACAATCAATGTAGAACGACTTTAAGACTTTATTTGTAAACAATGACGTATATTAAGCCTTGTGTTCACGATAGCAGAAATCGCTCCGAGATCTTGATCCGAGAAGTGTTCAGCCAATAAAATTGCCTCTTTTCTATAAAAAGCAAGTTGATTGGATACATATTTCTCGGATCAAGATCTCAGACTGATTTCTGGTATCGTGGACACAAGACTTTACTAGACTCTTTAACTATAACCCTGGACTGCTAGTAAAGCTAACACACACTTTCCGTAACAGTAACATCGGCCTTATGGTCGGGTGGTAAAGTTTGTTTAAAAAAATGTTCTCACTTGAGAAAGAGACAACTGATGTTGAATAGTAATCTCATCTTTGTCTAATGAAATGGAGAGAGAGAGAAAGTTACTATTCAAAACATGTTGTCTCTTTCTAAAGTGAAAACAACTTTTCAGCCAAACGCGCAGTCTATTTATTATACGTCTATGGCGGGAACTAATCACAGCACTTGACTAAAAAGAGACAGAGGGAACTTTTCGCATCCGTTTCTCTCTTAGCCTTTATCGCGTCCACTTACAGGCAGCGGTTGCCTTTGCGCAATTTAGTTTAATATCTCTATGGTACCGACAGAGAGTTGCGATCACAGGCCTAGTTTCCACCGAAGTCTTCAATCCGATTCTACTTCGGTGCAGAACAAATTTATTATGCTGTTTCCACTGGAAGTGAAATAGGAGTGAAGAAGATCGATATTTCAGTACAGCCAACTTAATTTTTGTTTTTAAATATATATTAAAGTCGCCGTTTCATTATAGGTTTGTTCGCGTCGCTTGCCCCAACATGCTCCTACTCGCTCCAATACGCTCCAAACTATAGTATTACGTTACGTATACTATAGATTGGAGCGTATTGGAGTGAGTAGGAGCATATTGGGGTATTGCGACGCGAACAAACCCTATATGACCAAATATCACGTTTATTTTCCATTTTGACGATATGTACAGTAGAAGCAGAGAGAACTATAAGCCAGGTTATGTACAAAGAGAGCTAGAATAGCCAATAATAAAAAGTATAGAGGTTGGCATTACCTACTTTCGACTGTTTCCACCGCCTAAACTTTAAGGTTTGTTCGCGTCGCATGCTCCAATGTATACCAGGAGGTATTTGGATCACGACTAAGATAGCGATTGGAACCGATGAGGTCATGTGCCCCAACGCTCAGTGACACGAACGGATTTGAGCACTTTGGCGCAAACAAACCCTAAGACTGCATCGCGTGACGCGTTCGGTGGGAACGCAGCCTAAATCGCGATAAAAGAAAGTGAAAAAAAATAATTCTATCAATCCTACATGGATCCATTATGTCATTATTTTTGGCATCGTTGAAATATTTGTTATCACAGGTCTTTTTATTAATAAATTAGCACTTGTGGGACCTTTCTCTGACTGCAATGTGCTACACAAGAAAACAACATTGATATAGTATATATTATAAATATATGTATTAAATTATTATTAATTATTTCAGTTTTCTAAATTATATAAAAAGTATAATAATGGCAACTAATAAAACATTATTATGCCTGTTCAATATGAAAGATTAAAACACTTACCATTTACTGTTGATCCTCTCATTTAATGGCAACATGCTGTAACTACAGGTACAAATAGCTAAGTTTATCTATTATCACAGTTATAATATAACAGTATATTTATATTCTTTATTATCACGGTTTATCTATACGCATGTGCGCATAACAGAATTATCACACTGCCCCAACTGCACCACCTTCGAAGCTGAGGCAAATAAAGCATGCCCCTAATTGCTCCTTAGGGTATGTTCTAAAGCGACACGAACGTCTAGTTGCCATATTGGTTTCGGTGACGCAAACGAATTGGAGCGTGTTGGAGCGAGTAGGAGCATATTGGGGCCAAGGTCTGTAGATTGAGGAACGGACTAGGTAAGGTCGTCACATGATCCGCCATTTTTGAGCCTGCGAGTTTGTGGTGGTGTACGTAGTATACGTAGTATAGCTATTAGTTGTGTGTGTAATTACTCTAATAGCTATATACTACTCAACTAATAGCTATATACTACGTACACCACCACAAACTCGCAGGCTCAAAAATGGCGGACCATGCGACGACCTTACCTAGTCCGTTCCTCAATCTACAGACCTTGGGTTTGTTCGCGTCGCAATACTCCAATATGCTCCTACTCACTCCAATACGCTCCAATCTATAGTATACGTAACGTAATACTATAGTTTGGAGCGTATTGGAGCGAGTAGGAGCATGTTGGGGCAAGCGACGCGAACAAACCTCTTGATTGGGACATGCGATGCGAACAAACCTATAATTTCTGCAAATGAGGCCCTACAATCATTAATAAAACCTCGAATAGTGTAGCAGACATACGGAAATAGTTGTGAAACTGCAAATCTTCAAGTCTCAGAGTTGGAAGTAATGCGTGATAAAAACCGTAATCACATCGTTTCTGAAACAGAGGAGCAATCCAAAAACGTTTCTTTTGGCTCCTTTTTTTCTGTCTTTTCATTAAAAGAATTGCTAATGCTGCAAGTTTTTGCTTACGTCGGCTACAGTTCACATTTTGAACATTAATAATGTTTGCGCATTCTATTAGCCAATCTCGATATTTGGCGTTCATGGCCATTAGTAATTAATGCTACTTTATTTACTTTCTTTGACACATTAAATGCTTTCTTAAATTCCAAAATAATATGATTACAATGCAGTGACACTACAGTGAAATGCGACGCGTCAACGTGAAATAGGGTGCGTTCCAAGTTACGCATTAAGCGCTTAGACCGCATTACTGCTGCGCAGCGTTTCGAAATCGTTCCGTTTTGTCAATGCGCATGGAGTGCTTTGGTAATTCGGAACGGTTTCGAAGCGCTTCCTGTCGCCCATATGTTCTGTGTTATCGCCTGAAGTCTTTTGTGAGACCACGTTACGAAAATGGATATTGTGCGAGACGTCGACAAAAAAATTCCAATATCAATCGTAATATCTTCGTTGATACTTTTAAATAAAAATATTGAAAGCGATGAATCGAGTGATAGTGAAAACGAAAATGTCGACGATATTTCTAATGATGACATGCAGACGTTGTATTCTATATTAATGATGGATAAGTCTCGTGGAGAAATAATTCCAATTGAAAAAATTACGGATTACGTAGATCGTGTGATTCCAAATTACACCAATACTATATTTAAAATGCCTCTTCTTCTCGTTAGTCGTTCCGATTTAACCAATGCGCGCATAGACTGCATAAACACATCAGCCGCATCAACTGCTTCAAGTCGAAATAGAAGCAGTCAATGGCCGGTATTCATAGCCGGTATTCAGATCTTATAATTAAGACCGTCTTAAGTTCATCTTAAGATACTCCGTAGCCAATGAACTTCGTAAGCATCTAAAGATAAACTTAAGACGATCTTAAATATAAGATCCGATTATGAATACCGGCCAAATGCGCTGAAAAAGAGCGTAAGGGTGCAATCACATGGTGCGTGATGCGTCATGCGGGATAGAGCGTCCGTCATAGAAACAGCCAATCAGAGCTATTCCGCATAACGCATCCCGTACGAGTTGTGTGTGTGATTGGCTGTTTCTATGACGGACGCTCTATCCCGCATGACGCATCACGCACCATGTGACTGTACCCTAAGAATTCAGTACGTGTAGTACAATCTAGGGAATCCTCAGCGCTACCAAAGCGCTTTCAATGCGTGCACTGATTTAATCGGAACGACTTTTTATGTCTACGCGCTTAATGCGTAAGGCGGGGAGCACAGACCATTGCATAACGCATAACCCATATGCATAAGAAATTTGATTGGTCCGTTAGCATGTGCACATTTATGCACATGCTAACAAACCAATCAAATTTCTTATGCATATGCATTATGCGTTATGCAATGGTCTGTGCTCCCCGCTTAACTCGGAACTCACCCATAGTCGCGTCAAACGCACCAATTCCAGGCATCACTAGAATCTAGTTACTTCTAAAATGACGCGTGACGCGCGCGACAAATGACGCGTCCATGAGTTTGGACCTATAGAGTTGCGCTACTAATACTATATATACTGTGGCGAGAGATACATCAAGCCTATTCTACAATGGCAGCAAGCAGTACCAAGTAAGGAGTAAAGAAGTAAGATTTGACAGATTAAAAACCGGCAGTAATGAAAATGGGCAAATCCCATTACGTACTCCTTAATTCTTTACTCCTTACTCAGTACTGCTTACTGCCATTGTAGAATAGGCTTCAAGCCCATTCTACAATACCAGTAAGCAATACAGAGTAAGGAGTAAGAAATAAGATTTGACGAGTTAAAAACCGGCAATAATGAAAATGGACAAATCCTATTTCGTACTCCTTACTTCTTACTCCTTACTCTGTACCACTTACTGCTATTGTAAAATAGGCTTCATACAACCTTACGGCCCTTACGCGCTTCCGCATCATCGGTTCATCACGCCTCATGGTCAATTTTTACCTAGCCCACCTAACTGAGGTATGTATTCGATTTGTATAGATGGATTGTGTATATGAGCGCATTTATAACTGATAACTACATTTAAAAACAGAGATATGATAAAATGCTTCATACAATGTGCTGTGTTCCGTTTTTACTGGCAGTGCTGTTGAAATAATGTCTTAACAATATACTGCCGAAGCCGTTCCGAAATTGATTTTAATTTGTCAGCAAAATTGTGACGTCATATTTCGAAACAACTTGCAGTGCACGTCAAATTGCAACTAATCTGTTAGCGCAAAACCTCTTGCCGTACTTTATGTGCAAGAGAAGATTAGAAAGAAATAACAATTTAAAAAATGATCAAAAGTGCAAAAATGCTAATATGTTGTACGATCGTAGAAATATATGAAAGCAGTTCTGACGAAGATAAATTGTTAGATTTAATATATCCTTCCATACAAAATATTCGACTACATATATAATGTGTATGTTTTATTTGTTGTGGCATCTAATAGATCTATTTTTTCTACTGGACTGCTTGCCGCCATATTTGTGCTGCTATAAGGGCTATCACACACAAAATACATAGCGTAGCATAAACATAACATAAGAAGAATTAAGCTTTAAGTCACTTGATCTAAAATTCTGCATCCTTATTGGCTCACGTAAGCAATCCAGTACGAAAAATCGTATTGTGTGCCGAAGGCTTTAGTCTTACCTCGCACTAATCTGTCTCTCTCTACACATTCTTACTCTGTCCGATTTTTTCGCGGCCGGTTCGAATACGGTCGAACCATACTAACGTTCGACTTTTAACCGAAGTTTATGTACCTTCCGCTTACCACACAAATTTCAGCTCCCCTCTTCGTCTAAGGACTGTAGATAAACGACTGGAGGACAAAAGGAAGGTCTTCCCATTCATATTTGACATTTGACTCCAAAATGACGGGGCCGCTATCTTCCAGATGTTTAATCTAAAATTTTGTGTCAGAGCTGTCAATATACATACATACAATATATACATACATATATACACACGTACTTCGTGGCCCCAAAATGGAACTTATGCGAAGACCTTCCTTCCCTCCTCCAGTCGTTCATCTACAAACCTTGCTCTTCGTTTAAAGGCCGTGGCACATAAAAAATCTTAAGCAATAAAGCCTACTCTACAATGACCGTAACATAATATCGTAAAGCGGGAAACACAGACTTTTGCATAATTCATAATACATATGCATAAGAAATTCGATTGGTCGAATTCCTTATGCACATGCTAACGGACCAATCAAATTTCTTATGCATATGCGTTATGCGTTATGCAATGGTCTGTGCTCCCCGCCTAAAGCTGTAAACGCAGTTGTATACATAAGGTGCATGCGTATAACATAAGATCTTTGGACCAATGAGCACCCAGAATAAATCACATATTGATTTACATTACAAACTCATTGGTCCAAAGATCTTATGTTATACGCATACATCTTATGTATACAACTGCGTTTACAGTTTAAGAGCTATCGCACACAAAATGCATAGCGTTGCATAAACATAACATAAGACCGCTGGACCAATGCGCATCTTATGTAAATCAATATGGCGACTTTTTTCTAGGTGTTTATTGGTCCAGCGGTCTTATGTTATGTTTATGCTACGCTGTATGTATTTTGTATTTTGTGATAGCCCTTAGGCTTATATCAGACTACAGATTAAGATTGAGATTGAATTGAAATTCAACCAATCAGAGCAAAGTTTATTAAACACAAAACTAGTTTTCTTTATGATGATTGGTTAAATTTCAATTCAATCTCAATCTTAATCTGTAGTCTGATATAAGCCTTACGATATTATGTTACGGTCATTGTAGAATAGGCTTTAGAGGTCCAGCACACGAAGTTCCGTAACCGTAAGCATAAGGCCTGTTCTACAATAAGTCGTTAGTCGCAAGTCGTAAGCGAATAAACCAATCATAGTTGAATTTAGAAAAGAATAATCGAATATGATTGGTCTATTCGCTTACGACTTATGACTAACGACTCATTGTAGAACAGGCCTAAGACGTAAGCATAAGCTTGAGAACCAATCAGAAACTAGCTTTGATCTAAGAGGCCTTCTACAATGGCTGCGTTCCGATATTTACCGCCAGTACTGAAAATCTATAGTGTATGTGACGCAAACTATAGGTTTTCAGTACTGGAAGTGAATATCGGAACGCAACCAATGAGTCGTTAGTCGCAAGTTGTAAGCGAATAAACCAATCATAGTTGAATTTAGAAGAGAATAATCGAATATGATTGGTCTATTCGCTTACGACTTACGACTAATGACTCATTGTAGAAGCCTCTAAATGATTCCGTAAAATCAAAAATAACCATAATCTTATAGCGTTTTTCACTGGGAGAACTGGTGCGCACTGAGTGCGCACTCGCCTTGGGCAATGTGTTTCACTGGGGATTTCGGTGTGCATTAAAACGGTGCGTTCTGTTTCACTGGAAAGTCTAGTGCTGAGTTTTCGCACTTTAGTGCAAGAATTCGGCACGAGCTCTGAGAGTCGGTGCCAGTTCAGTGCAATATGGCTGCGCGAGATCCACGATTAATATTTGAACTTTAATATTTTCTTTTATGTACATTGTGAAATGATATGTATTTCACAAGCTGGAATTCAAGAGAATACACAAAAATTAATCGTAAAAAACACTATAGGTCGTTCCAGATACTCGAAATATTGTTTATACTCTAGTACATTTAATGTCACATACAGAATGAACTAAATAAAATTATTGTTATATTTTCAAACTGTACAAAGAAAAAAAATTAAAACGTTCTTTACTCTGGATTGTTTTCGTGAAATGAAATTCTCATCAACATTTTTTTCGAACAACCTCAAAAACCAAAATCGGATATATGTATGTATATATTTACTCTTTAATTTATCATATAAATCTTGTTGTACTTGGATCGAGAGTTAAGCTTAATATGTCATCATTGACCTTAAAATTAATAGTAAATCCTTCCATAATTAATTATGTAATTTATCTTCAGAGCGATAAAATATGCACAGAATTGCACTGAGAGAACAGACTTGGGGTCTGTTCTTTTCAGCTGCACTGCTGAACTAGTGCAATAAGTTAGAATGAGACCATATATATATCCTATTTTTTCACTCTAACTTATTGCACTAGTTCAGCAGTGCAGCTGAAAAGAACAGACCCATGTTTAGCTGGAAGTGCAAGAAATTCACACTTTCAGTGCACTCAGACGACTCAGACAGTGCCGTCTAAACCATGGTGGAAGGATACATGGTGTGTGCAGAACTCGTAAACCACGCCCCTTTTCAGCCTTCGGCGCCCGAAAAAATACAGGGCGGACAACTGCGAAAAACGAAATGTTTAGCTTTGAAAAGTTTGCACGACTAGTGTATAGCGTCCTTTTCGCACTCTCTGATTATTTTCTTCCATCTCACTTTGTATTATATATATAGTTTATTATATATATAGTTATTGTTGACATTCTCTGTCGAAACGTGAGTGACGTGAAATGTGAAAAATCATTGAAAATGGTGCGCTGCATAGTGAAAATTTGCAAAAATAATTGCAGAACATGCACACCCGAGCAAGCAAATTTTCATAAATTACCGGATAACAAAATAGTCCGTGAAGGATGGTTTCGGCGCATTGGAGAGGTTGTATTGCCTTCTAACGTCGTTAACGGTATGCTTCTGCATGATAAAATTCAAATTTGTTTATTTGGATATATTGTATTATGAAGTAACGAAAACTTGTTTGAAAGATCAGAAAAGTTTTGTAACGTGTAATCAATTTTATCTGTTATTTTAGCACGAATTTGTTTCGTACACTTTACTCCCAAATCTTTTGTTCAACAAAAGAAGAAGAGAGGAAAAAATAGTTTTAAGAGCCGACTTTTGCCAACTGCTGTACCAACGTTGCATCTGGTAGCAACAAACGAACGGTAAATTGGATGTGTTTTTTAAACAGAGCAAATATTGATCGATTTAAATTTTTTAAACAGAGCAAATATTGATGTTCGCTTTTTTAAAAATAATTATTAAGAATAATAAAGTTAAGTTAACATAAATTATTGATATTCATATGCTCATGACAAGATGACTATGGATCAACTGTTGCTCCAAGAATTATGTGACAATGAAACTACAATCAATTACATTTATATTTTCTTCATTAGGGCACATCATGAAGGCAATGTAAATTGTAACATTGTTAGGCGTACCTTTAATTTAGTTTGTCTATCTACGTCAACTGTAGCACCAATGTAGGACGATTTCAAATATGCTGACGATAATGTCCAAAAAGAAATAATTCTCACACAGGAATTATTTAAAAACATTATTAATATTACATGCGACGAATTATTGGAGGATTCCGCATATGAGAGAGTTAATCACAGAAGCGACAATTTCGACATTCCGGATGAAGATGTATGTGAGAATGAAAATGAAGAAAATGACTTGTGGAACTTTATACAATGTGGCTTCAAAATCCAACATCAAGAGAAGGAATCAGTCGATTGTACCAATAGCAGCGACATAGTTCAAACAGCAGGACTGCAATATGTTGCGGGTTATGTAGCCCATCGCTTCAGATCAAAATATCCATTTTTAGGAGAGTGTACGATCAACATTGATGATACTGACAATTCTAGTACGGAAGAATGTGACTGGGTAAAAACAGTTTCCAAGGGGTACCTAATTCATCCATCAGAAGATCTCGTGAATCTAAGCAAAGTTGTGGATGAATGTTTTGTAACTTTCCACGGTGAAGGCTTTTCAAAGGAAGACTACGTCATCCGAAAAGTTGTCTCCCTCGTTAAAAGCTACGGATATGATTCAAATTGGGTACCTGAGGAAGTGTTACAATGCCTCGTTAGAACTCGCACATACATCAGAGTAAAGGAAATTAATAAAAAATGGATACACAAGAAAGGAAGAAAAAAAAAGAAAAAAACTGACAAAAATGAATGTTCTTTCTGTAAAAAGAAAGTGCAAATAACTCGTCTAGTCGACAATAAACAATGTGCAATAACATTTGTACACAATTTGAGTCTGATTTGAGACTTTCTTTGTTCAAATAACTCGTCTAGTCGAAAAAAAGAAAATGTGGAAAAAGCTACAGAAATGATACAAAAGATTAAAAATGTTATTTTAAAATGTTAATTAAAATGTTATTTTAAAAATTTTATTCTTGTTATTAAAAATTTTATTCTTGTTATTCCTTTCCTTTTAGTTTTGTGCGAATTAGTTTTTGTAATTAATTGGCTAGAATTTGGTGGCAATATTCTATAATATACATATAAATATATATATAAATATAATTATATAAATATTTAATTATATTATATTGTATAATATGTCACATAATACACATTCGTATATTGTAACAGTCTAGTCAGTCAATTCTGCAATGTACCGCCACTTACATCCCTAGAATTCTAGGGATTTCCTTATGTTGGTAGACATGTATTTTTTCGGGACGCGATTAGAAAGAAACAGCAGATTTTAGAGAGAGAACGCGTCGTTCTGCACACACCATGTATCCTTCCACCATGGTCTAAACTCAACGAGTTTTCGGTGCGCACTCAGTGCTACCCAGTGAAAAACGCTATTAAAATGTAACATGAACTTCAACCGACTGAAATTCTTTTTTCGGTTGTTACTAACATGTCTTATATTACTTTTTTAATAGTGTTTATTATTTTCATAATTTCTCTTAATGCCTATTTTCACCAATGTAGATTAACTCTAATCTCGGTTTAACTTACGCTTTATCTTTTTCTAAAAATTAGAACTTTAATTTTCTAATCTAATTTTTAGAACTAGAAAGAGATAAGCGTAAGTTAAACCGAGATTAGAGATAATCTACATTGGTGGAAATGGGTCTTAGAGCTTCACATTAATAATAATTTATGAAATTATTGAATATTAAGTTGGATTGAATTTTTAAACGTAAGATAATCACATTACTGTTGAGAAAACAATACTTTGTTTTCTTCCAATCAACATTTTAAAGCTTTTTAAGTATTAATAAAACATGAAAAAAGAGTGCGAAATATTAACTTGGATGAAACTTATTACTATCTATATTTTAAATAGAAAGATAATAACGAGAATGGAAAATTAATTAAGGTAAAGAACAGTAGACGACTTTAAACCAGCATAGATGGAGCAAATCAAAGTTTTATTACGTTTCGACCTCTGGTTTGGGTCCTTTTCAAATATCTACAATATAAAAAATGACAAAAAAGAAGAAAATATAATTATGTAGGTGTAAAATGTAATTAATCCGTGACTCACATTAGAGATGACTAGAGAATCAGTGCAGTTATATCGTTGGAAAGGTACGCACGTCCGACGTCAGTGACATCGACACGAAAAGTGATCGTTGTGTGTGATATAAGTCAAGTCGTAGGGGACAAAATTTTTATAAAATGATAAATAAATACGCGGTGAACATAGAATATAAATATACAAAATATAAAAGCGCGTCGAAGGAATAAGAGACAATAATACATTTTATAAACTGTGACGATAAATGAAAGTTAAGGAACAAAGGAAAAAGAGAGTGAAGACATGGGGTCAATGAACTGAAACTGCGAGTCAAGAAACTAAAACATTAAAACGATAGAAAGACAATAAACTAAAGTCATATATATAAAATAAGAATAAATAAGAATAAATAAGTAGAACAAGAAGTCGATAAAATCGCAAGTTTTGAACGGGAGGGTGTGAGATGTATGCGAATATTTATAAATTACTCAGTAATTCGTCATAGATGGAAGTCAAATTTTCGGTGTCTCTTTGGGAGTTTATTGCGACATTACTACGCTTTATAAAGAGCATTTCTGCTATCTCCCTTTTCTTTGTGTGTACTTCCTTGTGCAATATTTTAGGATTGTCCCAATCAAATTCGTGTTGATGATGTGACCATTCAGTGGTCAGCAGACACAGATCACATCATCAACACGAATTTGATTGGGACAATCCTAAAATATTGCACAAGGAAGTACACACAAAGAAAAGGGAGATAGCAGAAATGCTCTTTATAAAGCGTAGTAATGTCGCAATAAACTCCCAAAGAGACACCGAAAATTTGACTTCCATCTATGACGAATTACTGAGTAATTTATAAATATTCGCATACATCTCACACCCTCCCGTTCAAAACTTGCGATTTTATCGACTTCTTGTTCTACTTATTTATTCTTATTTATTCTTATTTTATATATATGACTTTAGTTTATTGTCTTTCTATCGTTTTAATGTTTTAGTTTCTTGACTCGCAGTTTCAGTTCATTGACCCCATGTCTTCACTCTCTTTTTCCTTTGTTCCTTAACTTTCATTTATCGTCACAGTTTATAAAATGTATTATTGTCTCTTATTCCTTCGACGCGCTTTTATATTTTGTATATTTATATTCTATGTTCACCGCGTATTTATTTATCATTTTATAAAAATTTTGTCCCCTACGACTTGACTTATATCACACACAACGATCACTTTTCGTGTCGATGTCACTGACGTCGGACGTGCGTACCTTTCCAACGATATAACTGCACTGATTCTCTAGTCATCTCTAATGTGAGTCACGGATTAATTACATTTTACACCTACATAATTATATTTTCTTCTTTTTTGTCATTTTTTATATTGTAGATATTTGAAAAGGACCCAAACCAGAGGTCGAAACGTAATAAAACTTTGATTTGCTCCATCTATGCTGGTTTAAAGTCGTCTACTGTTCTTTACCTTAATTGTATTATCACCGGCAAAGAGAAGATTTTACGATTCTTGTTAATGGAAAATTAACACATTGATTGTTACTTCATATGAATAACAATTTCAATTCCAAAAAAATTCCCAAGAAACCAAATATACTTTTTTTCATATTGTACTTTTTTGTCATATATAAAACATAATTTTACTAACATACTAAAATATTTTTTTAATACTGAAATAATATTTTATAGTGAAAAAAGTAAATTTGGATAGCAATCATTAAATGGATATATTAAATAATATATTTTGTTAATTATAAAATTAATATGTAAATAAATATAAATTAGATAAATTAATTATATGAATAATACATGTATGTTTCCATGTTCTTACTGCTGAGAAAATTTTCTCCTTCCAATTAACAATTCCTTCAATGCTTTTTAAATATTAATAAGAAAATTTTAAAAAGTGCGAAATGTATAACATTATTAATTTGGATGATTTATTGCAGACATTACATATCAAGATATATCCTGATTTGAAATATCCATAGAAAAATGAAGCTGATACCAAATTTGAACAAACAATCGGTATTACCGATTTTATACGGCATGTCCCTAGCTTTTGGATTGTCAATGACAATTTTATTTTATAACATGTTTGAAAAGGTGAAAATTTGAATTTTCTTGATATAAAAATGTCTTTATACTATGTTTTTTGAACAAATCTGATTATGAAATTTAACGAAATTTAATTGTTTTCTAACAAGCTTATCTAATATTGTGTTGCAGTATGATGATGATAGAAAGAAATATTATGAAAAATCAGATAGGATACAAAAAAGAATTGTAATACTTGAGAAGTGTGTATCCGCTATTACTGGTAAAGATGGTAGTGTGATAAAAAATATTGAAGAGTCAACTAACACGCTTATCAGCATAATAAGAGCGAGAGACCTACATTATTCCTATTGTATTTTACGATCTGATTCCAAGGATAAAATTGACTCGGCAATATATATGATAGACGAAATAATAGAAAAATGTCATGATATCGAAACCTATACATTCTTTGTGCCTTTCGAAGTTTCTGGAAGAATTTTTAGAAATCGGGATGAATTTCGGGAGCTAAAAATTCAACATAAATGGTGCGGCGCAGAAGTTATATTTGAGATGGATGTTTATAAAACTGCAAGTACGTACACAATTTATATGGTATGTAACGATTACTTATATGTTACCATAATAATTATAATAATTCTTTTACAGTTGGATTGAGGAGAAAGATTATATTAAAGGGAAAGGCTGATCAAATAATGTTAGCTATTATTCAAATAGTAGACGAAGTTGAGCGCGAAGTTCAAGCTCTACCTCGACGGCGATTTCCATCTGAGACACACTTTAAAGATGTTAATGTTATAAACATAATAAAAAAATGGAAGAATGCTTTTGATACAACTTTTGAATATTCTCTGCCATATGAACCCTGTAAGAGAATCATAAAAGAAAATGGATGTGTGCGAAAAATAGAAAGGTTCTCTGGTGTAACAATTTCGCCTTTTGAAATTTCTTTTGATGATAAAGGTTCTTTTGATTATAAACTTCGTACGTATTATTTTAACGTGTTTGTTACAACTTCTCAATTAATGATATTTTTGTTAACTATATTATGACAACTAATTCTTTTTTAATCATTCTGTGTTAATTTTTTATAGAATCAATACAATAGGAATTCTTTTAATTATGAATTCTTTTTTATAGGTGAAGAAAGAAAAGTAATAATGATAAGAGGGGAAACTGAAAAACAAGTAAAATTAGCCTATAATCTAATAAACAATGAAGTAGCACGTCTGGAATCTCTGGAATGGAGTGAGGATGCAATAAAAAAAATATCTGAATCATCTTCATGTAATAATGATTCTAGCACGTCTAACAATATTTTATATCAAGAAACACGGCAGTGTTTTGCGTCAAGTGTACGTACAAAGCAACGTGAACGCGGACCGAGCGATCCTATATTACAACAAGGTACATAAAGCAAAACAACTCATATTCGAAACATTTAATTTTGTTACATTTATTTTACACTTATATTACATTTATATTACATTTTTATTTCATTAAAATTCATTAATATCTGATATTGTATTACAATTAAATTTTTGTTTTAATAGATGATTTAATGAATGTGTATGTATCTGCGGTGAAATCGCCAAGTTTGTTCTGGATTCAAGTGATTGGTCCTGCATACGATTTTTTACAGCACATGATAGAGGAGATGACGAAGCATTACGATAATGGCAAAGATCGCGAGATCGATTCTTTGAAAAAAGTAAGTGGGAAAAACGTGACTCGTAAACTTTAACTTCAAAATATTGTTGTAGCAAAAGATTTAAAATAATATAAACGAGAGATGGAATTGTACACATAATATTATGTTATCATTAATAATATAGTTCAATTATCTATAATCGTTTATTGATGTACTAGATAACGGTAGGCCAGAAGGTAGCAGCTAAATTTCCATATGACGGCAGGTGGTATCGTGCAGAAGTAATATCCATCGTTAACTCCACTATGTGCGAAGTCTTCTATGTAGATTATGGAGATGTGGAAATCATCTCTAAAAATGATATGTTCGAACTTATATGGAAAGATATAAACTTACGACCGCAAGCTGTGGAGTGTTCGCTGGCAAACGTGAAACCACAGTAAATTAATATCTTACTGATCAATGGATTTCACTTTGGTTATCAATCGCTTTCAATAAAAACATATTATTATTTTTAGAGAAGAAACGTGGAACATCAAAGTTACTGAGAAGTTTGCCGAACTTGTTCATTTAGCCAAATGGAAACCACTCGTCGCTAAAGTTAAAGGTTTTAAAGAGTGTCCGGTTGATGACGAAGAACCTCGTCGTCAAAGTTCACTGATTCCTTGCATTGATCTGTACGATGAGGCTACCAATAAAGTGAGAAAGGGACAAGATGATTTCTCAATTTCTTAAATGTTAAACTCTATGCTCGATGTTTCCATTGTTTTTGGTTTTAAACACTTTTTGGTTTTATAAGTTCTGCAAAACATTATTGTGTCACAAATATGCGACTTGGTTGAGATTTTATAACAATTTTTTTATATTTTGCCAGCTTCAACATTAATTTATTATTTTAATTTATTATATTCGAAAAACAATAATTGCAATGTTTAGATTTTTGGTATTAAATATTTATAAATTAAATACTTTAAAATAATTGATTAATTATTTTATCTATAAATTATTAATTTATATTATCCATACTTAAAAATAATTTATTATCTCCAGGGGCATTAAAGAATGTAGATAAATATTTATGATATCACATCATTAATTTTTCTCTTATTGGCCATTTTTAAAAATATAATTTAAGAATCTGTTGGGCTATATGAAAGATTGTTTGGTAGTAACTTATGAATTTTTATAATTTTATATGAATAATTGCGCTATGTGTTATAAATACCAAATTTTATCGCAAACAAAAAATAGTCGTGTATAATAAATTGCGAAACATAGATAAATTTTAAAAAGAACAGCTGTTTATGTTGTGAATGTTGTATACTGTGGCATGGAATTAATTTTAATGATATATTTTTAGAAAACTATAATATTCAATGATACAATATTTTATTTGAAAATTGTATTGAAATAATCTTTAAATTTTGTAACAGAAAAACTTACCATTAGGACATGTATTACACATGTATTTATTTAAAAATTTTATGAATGAATCTTTTTTGTCACAGAATATTGGAGACGAATTGATACAATTAGGAATGGCTCAAACCAAGGAAGAGACCTATTCGGCAGTGAACCCCGAGCCGTCTCATGATAAATGTAATTCTGATCCTTCTATTTTTATCTGTTTTTTTTAATTTAAAAAAATTTTTTTAAATTTTATCTAGACTAAAATAACTATTATATTATATGATAAAGCTAAACTATTCTATTGAGAAACCAATTTTAATCTGAATTAAATTCTCCATATCAAAAGAAGTAATATTTCTTTATGTCAAATATCAAATTTCTAGATATATAGTAACTCATTGATAAATATTAACTCTTTTTTTGTTTCAAACTTTTTAGGAATCTGAACAGTCTATCGAAGAGATAAGAAATACGGAAAAATGACTAAATAAACAATTTCCTAGTAAAAGAAAAATATTAATATAGGATACTGTGATTATTTTGGACTTGAATAGTAACTTACAAGTGAAACACTGAAAAGCATACTTTTCTCTAGTTTGATTGTTAAACGAAATAATTAACTAATCGAATTGAAGGATATTTTGGATATTTAGGAATTTAGGATATTTTGATTAAATTAATTATTTAATCCAAATGTGAAGTAACTAAATAGTAAGGGGAGCCTAAAGCCGTCTGTTTTACCGACAAAATACGGTCAATTAAAAATTAATACTAAACTTTTTTTTAACTACACAGAATTAAAAATCCTTCTCCAGGATTAAAGTATGCACGCAAACGAACACTGGAGGTACAAATTTTACGCCGAAGAAGGAAGTAATTACAAAATTACATTATATTTACATTATATTTATCTTCAGAGCGAATGTCAACTCGTGAAAATATCAATTTTATATAAAAATTTGGTACCTTTTCTGCACAAAACAGCTTGACTCCCGGCTCCGTTGAAGTGTCTACTTTAATCCTACAAAAGGATTTATCGTTCCATGCAGCCAAAAAAAAGTTTAAACTTTTTTTAGTTTAAAAACTTTTTTTAGTTTAAAAAAGTTTAAACTTTTTTTTGGCTGCATGGAACGATAAATCCTTTTGTAGGATTAAAGTAGACACTTCAACGGAACCGGGAGTCAAGCTGTTTTGTGCAGAAAAGGTACCAAATTTAAAAAAAGTTTAGTATTAATTTTTAATTGACCGTATTTTGTCGGTAAAACAGACGGCTTTAGGATCCCCTTAAGATCTGTTCTTTTTCTTGGGAAGGTGTATTGGTAGTTCCTATGTTATAAAAAAATCAGTATACTTATGTATGTATGACATTAATATTTTTTAGATATGTAAGATATAATATTAAGTATGTTACAAAACACACCATTATACTCGATAAAATAAATTCATAAATTCATAAATGATTGATTTAGATTTCGTTTTTTATTTTTAAGAAAATAAAAGTTAAAGTTATATGTTTTAAGGAATTGAAAGTATTATGGTATTATAATAATATGTATGTGTGATTTTTTATTTTTGTATCTCTTCTTAACTTGTACTTTAACACATGAAAATAAACAAAATAAGTGCGAAACAATTAAATAATTAAATTGTAATATGTGACAATATGTAACTTTTGTTAGATATGTTTAAGGAAGGGTTGGATCAACGAGAGAAAGAATAAATGTGAGAACAGCTTTTTCAATATAGTGTGTTTAAAGGTGTAGTAATTAATATAAAAATTATCTTTTTTAAAAAGAAGGTAACAAAATTTATTTGGATACAGAATCATATTATTCATTGGATAAAGCATTTTAAATAATTATCCAAGGCGATGTAAGTCTGAAGTAATGTCTTAAGATGCTAATACGATTCTGTGATTGGTCTAAATTCTAAAATATCTTATGATTGTATTGGATCAGTGCAAAAGTTCGTGCCCGATTCGTACAGATAGAGCTAGTGAAGTAGCATAGCAACTCTGTTGTTGTTTACATATGTATATTATATTGGATATGTATATTATATTATTGGAAAAATAACAGTCATAGGTGTCATTTGAGCATCAGAAATTGCTTGGTTTGATTGAATTTAAGTCGTGAAAAAATTATTGAAGATGGACAAGGAAAAGTTGCATTTTCGACATGTGATGCTTTACGAGTTTCGGAAAGGAATAACTGTTATCGTGCGACAAAAAACATTCAGGAAGTTTATTTGGACCTTCGAACCCAGCCCTTCGTGAAGAAGTGGTTTGCAAAATTTCGTCGTGGTGATTTTAACTTCGAAGACGAACCTCGTTCTGGGCGTCCTTCCGACATCGATGACGATGTTCTGCGCGCATTAATAGCAAACAACGCACGCATTTCGACGGAAGAGATTGCTGAGGCCCTGAACATTGATCGATCTTAACCGCGTTTCGGTGTTTAAAGAAGATGGGACTCACTTTAAAGCTCGACACTTGGATACCGCATTCTGAAAAGAACAAGTTGGACCGCATCTCCGCAGCCGTTTCTTTGCTCGGACGCTTGGAAAAAGAGGTTTTTTTGGATCGTTTGGTGACTGGCGATGAAAAATGGGTGTTGTATACCAACGTCAAACGCAAGCGTACTTGGAAGGAAGCAAATAAACCGGCAGATTCAGTCGTCAAAACTGAATTGCATCCAAAGAAGGTCTTGCTGTCCGTTTGGTGGGATTGCCAAGGTGTTATATATTTTAAGCTGCTTCCTGCTGGTCAAACGATTGATTCAATCAAGTACTGCCAACAACTAACCAAATTAGACACAGCAATCAAAGAAAAACGCCCGAGCTTGGTTAATCGTAAAGGCGTCATTTTCCACCATGACAACGCCAGACCACACATATCGAAAATGACTCTGGACAAATTGAAACAATTGAAATGGGAAATCTTATTGCATCCATCATATTCTCCGGACATCGTACCCTCCAATTACCATTTGTTTCAGTCATTACAAAACGATTTAAATGGTAAGAATTTCGATTCTGTGGAGACTGTCAAAAATCACATCACCGCGTTCTTTGACGCAAAATCACGCGATTTTTTCAAACGCGATATCCATGCATTGGTTAAACGTTGGAAAATAATTGTCAAGAACGGTGGCGAATACATTATTGATTAATAAAGGCGGTTTTATAACAATAACAACTGCTTGATTTTTATTTACAAATCGGGCACGAATTTTTGCACTGATCACATACATAAGATTGTCTTAAATAAGAGTTAAATACAAACATCAGCCAAAGAGTAATAATAAAATAATACATTTTTTGGTTTGCATAAATATCCATTTTTATAGTTGACATAATTTTTTTATATCATTACTTTTTTAGGGAAGATTTGAGTAATCTTTTACCGAAAGTTTTCAACATATATTAGAGTTGTTTTTTACAAACATTTTTTTTTTAACGCGTTTTGAACGCGTTCTCTCGCGATACGTATACTTGGCGCTTTTTTTAAAAAAGGTAATTTATTGTGATTTCACATATTTTGTAGTATTAAATATCTTAAGGTGCGGATAAACGATGTCTAGTTCAGCAAGCTTATCAACAAATAAAAAAAAGAGAAGATTCGTAAAATAATAAACACACTTTACGTTATTGGTATTTTCTATTTCGACACTTCTTGGTTCCTGGAATTCAAGAGAGAGAAACAAAGAGGCAATTTTAAACTAGAAATATAATTCTTTTAAATTTGTTTTAAATTTATTTCTTTTAAAATCTACATTGTTATTTTTATATTTAATTTCTAATATTTTCATACTTCAAGAAACACAAAAGAACAAAGAGACAATTTTAAACTATAAATGAAATAAAAATAAGATTTATGTCAATTAATATGTTACTCTTGAGCGTCTTTTTTCTATTTATTTAAAATATACAGGGTGTCTGAAACATTTTGGAAAAGCCGAAGTGTGCAGGTAGAACAGGTAAAATCAAGTAGAAAAGTCCTTTACTACTTTGTTGTTTTCGCAATAATTAACGAGAAATTAATTTAATAAGATAGATCAATCCGCGCGAGTAAAAGCGCGCGACGAGAAGAGACCTCCCCATTGCAAGATGATAGAAGCTAATCGACCATGCGGCAAAGCGATGGGAGGCGCGATCTACAAAGGACAATCGCTGCAGCGAACGCGGATCTTTATCCGGATGGGGTTTGACGCGAGGATCCGCGTTTGTCCTTTGTAGAGCGCTCCTCCCGTCGCTTTACCGCGCGGCAGGCCAGCTCCAATCAACTTACAATGAGGAAGTCTCTTCTCGTCGCACGTTTCTACTCGCGCAGATTGGCCTATCTTATTAAATTAATTTCTCGTTAATTATTGCGAAAACAACAAAGTGGTAAAGGACTTTTCTACTTGATTTTATCTGTTCTACCTGCACACTTCGGCTTTTCCAAAATGTTTCAGACACCCTGTATATTGTTATTTTCATATTTGATTTCCAATATTTTCAATTAATATGTTACTCTTGAGCGTCTTTTTTCTATTCTGTTTCTTTTAAAATATATATTGTTATTTTCATATTTAATTTCCAATATTTTCATACTTCAAAAGAACAAAGAGGCAATTTTAAACTAGAAATGTAATGAAAATAAGAGGGTTTTAGCTCCTCATATAATTCTAATTAAAATGTCAACGATACTCGCAATCAGGTCCATACATTTGACCCCTCATATACAACAAAATACAAAAACATTGATATATTTGGATTGTACATCGTTTGTACATGAATGTACTATAATTTTTGGTTAATTAAAAAAAAATTTTTTTTTTACATTCTTGGTTAATTAAAAAATAAATAAATAAAATTTACTAACAGGACCTCTAAAAGTTAGCCCCTCATTATTCCAAAAATAATGATAAATCATATTTTATTATACTTAATCGTTTGTACATTTGATAATTTTTTTATTTTTTAAATATTCCCTTTCTTGTTTAAAATATAAATAAATAATTTTTATTCAAACTTGGCGAATAAATCTGTCAATTCTACCAATGTCAAGACTTAAACATAGGCATTCCGTTATGCACTGCAAGTACTGTCGCTATGACATCACAAAAGTATACTGCAGATGTCGTTTTAATTTTGTACACCTTCAAATTGTTACAAGGTTATAAAAAGGAACGTATCACAATACACGTATACACTTTCTGCACATATTTGTTGACGTTTCAAAAATAAGTGAGATGGCTAATATAAATAAAAATATAATGCATTAATTAAAACTACATTAATAGAAGATATTGATGGAACTGAATCAAGTGACAGTGATTCTGAAGAGATTTTAAAAGAATTAATTGTGCAATCTCGCCCAGAATAAAATGCAAAAATTATGTAGAAAACATTGTCTCATCATATTCAGATGTGACTGGCAATTTGTAACTAACAATTACATATTTTTTCTTAAAAACAACTATGTGTTTTCTTTACACCAATTGATTCCTCTCATTATTCTGTGCATAAAAGTATTGAGATAAGGTCATCGAAAAGTAAATATTTTACGAGATATTTTACAGTTTATGTAAAATTAAGAAATTATTTCAAGCTTTATAACTCGGAAAATACTTAATGAAAAAATACTTTATTATAGTGTTTTGGAAAGCTCTCGAGATAAGCTAGAAGAATATCTAATAAAAAATAGAGGTTTCGATTTAAAAAATGAAAGGTGACCTTCACGTGACCTTCAAGTAACTATTCAAGGTCAAATTAATGACACCATTTTATGTCCCCCTTAAAACCATACAACTTTTGTCTACAACATTTTTTGATAGAATCGCATCCCTAGCTTTCAAATGGGGTGGACGGGTGGTCTAGGACACCCTGTATATATGTATATGTATATACAGGGTCGCCCCGAACGTTCCGGCAATATTTTGAGAGCTTATAGGAAATTTGGTTCTGAATAAATAATTTTCTATAAACATGGGTCGAAAAATGTTTCCTTAAAAAATTAGCGCCCAAAAACCTCTGAAATTACGGTTATTTTATACATTTTTACAAATATTAGGGAAAGTATGCGTTTTTTAACAAATAGTACCCAAACAAAAGTTGCAGAGAATTAAATTATCTTTCAAATGAAATGAAAGCGATTGTAGTGCGGTCCATAGGTTTTGAGATAGTCAGTTTCAAATGTACAAAAAAGTGTTTATTCGGATATCAACGCGCGTGGTTTAACGTGTGGAAGAGATGGAATATTCTACGCGCTAGAGGGATAGAGTGAAGATGGCTTCCTCCCGCACGCAAGCGACGCATACGTACCATGTACGTATGCGCTCCCTTCCATGCGCTAAACCATTCCTAGACAACATGAGTACGAGTTTAGCTATATTAACGGTTAGCTACGCAGCAATTGCACAGAACCCTGTATGATCTATACTTGAGAAGCAATTCTTATTGGATTTGCTCAAAAATGCCTAGAATTTTTTCAAACAGAAAATACGCGGATATTCATTATATTTACAATGGTTTTTGCAA
The DNA here is from genome assembly GCA_901521435.1 of Crematogaster levior. NCBI lineage: Eukaryota > Metazoa > Arthropoda > Insecta > Hymenoptera > Formicidae > Crematogaster > Crematogaster levior. The sequence goes on from CABEGB010000624.1 coordinate 273,775, forward strand.
TGGAAGCACAGAAGCGGCAGTTCGCGAATATGCTGCCCGTTTTCCCGATCGCCGGCAGCCACATCGCTCTGTTTTTGCTGAAACGCACAAGCGTTTACGGGAAACAGGATCATTTTCCAACTTGTCTGTGGTGCGAAGCCCTGTTCGCAACGCTAGAGTGAAGATGGCTTCCTCCCGCACGTAAGCGACGCATACGTACCATGTACGTATGCGCTCCCTTCCATGCGCTAAACCATTCCTAGACAACATGAGTACGAGTTTAGCTATATTAACGGTTAGCAACGCTACCCGTCGTGCTTCTCTGAATTTGGATATTTCCCGAATCACAATTCAAAGGTCGCTTCGTGAATTGGGTATGTATCCATATCATTTTACACCAGTCCAAAATCTTTTTCCTGCCGATTATCAAAGAAGGGAAAGATTTTGTCAATAGTATTTGAATTTAGATATAAATATTTCATCAAAAATCCTGTGGACAGACGAGAGCACCTTTACTAGAACGGGAGTGTTCAATTACCACAATTCTCACTACTGGTGCCACATGAATCCTCATCTTCCTCGGATATTATCTTTTCAGCATCAATTTAAAGTCAATGTTTGGGCAGGTATGATTAATGAATATTTAATTGGGCCTCACATCCTACTTGACCGCATCAATGCACACCAATTTTTACAGTTTTTGAATAACAATCTATTTGATCTAAAAGAATTAAGTTACATATGGCTCCTCAATATAAATATAAAAAAGAATAACATAAGCCTTTTAAGAGCCGGCAATAATGACAAAAAAATTGATTGTAATAGTTTAAGTTGTATATTAAAAAATTGTACATTAAATATATAAATGTCATACGCGTTTCGAACTCACGGAGTCCTCTTCAGTGAACGCAACAAAAAAAATCCATCTCACACAGAAATTCGAAGTGTAGCACGGCATCCTCTTTGCAGTGAGAATGCCATTGTCATGTTATAAAATTCGGTAGTCATAGGGTGTCCTCCTAACTGGTAGGTTCGGTGGAGCGATAACTGTCCCAACATACTCTCTAATGTACCAAGAGAAACTACATATTAATTTAATGGAACTTGTATTGTTAAATGTGAGACAATGGCATTCTCACTGCAAAGAGGATGCCGTGCTACACTTCGAATTTCTGTGTGAGATGGATTTTTTTTGTTGCGTTCACTGAAGAGGACTCCGTGAGTTCGAAACGCGTATGACATTTATATATTTAATGTACAATTTTTTAATATACAACTTAAACTATTACAATCAATTTTTTTGTCATTATTGCCGGCTCTTAAAAGGCTTATGTTATTCTTTTTTATATTTATATTGAGGAGCCATATGTAACTTAATTCTTTTATATTTTGAATATGCGCCAGCCGACAGAAAAGCGCTTTTATCATTGTAATGAATACTGTAATTTTAACTTTGTAACGATACGACAACAATTAGATCATGTTACTAACATCCTTCTAAAAAATTGGGTAAACACGAACTATAGATTCTTCAAAATTAAGAGCAAATTATTCTTCCTAAAGAAATGTAAAACTAATGATATCTTCCCAACTCATTTGAATCAGAAAAATGAACAATTTCTTAAATTTAGTCACTTTAGAAACAAAAATAAATTTCTTAAATTAACATACAGGTTTAAAAAAGCAGTATTGAACTTAGAAATAGATGATCTATATGCAGAATTTACTCAATTGCAAAAAAACTTAGTCATATCATCATTAAAACTGTCTAGTGCGATACCTCCTAATATCATGAATGTTATAACAAAACATTACTACAAACCTTTCATCCACTGTATGAATAGACTGAATTATGGCCATGAGAAGAAAATTGCTTGGTTAGTTAATAGGAAAAAGAGCTACCAACTAAAAAAGATCAAACCTATCTATTTCACTTGCAAAACGGACGATAGAGGCATAATAACAAAAATAAGCAACCATAGATCCAACCTTAAAACTGACAATTCTTTCACAGTTAACATAGATCCATTCGGTTTCGAGGGAACTATTTGTAACCCGTTGGAATCCACCAACAAAAAATGGTTTATTAACCTAACAGAGATTGAGATACCGGACAAAGTGTCCAGATTGTTACAGATGGGACATAATTTTGGTTTACCGACAAAATTTAACAAAAAGAACGCGATACATAATCTTATAAAAGATTTTGAAAAAAGTAATAACACAAATACCATCAAAAAATTAGCCCCAATTAGAAATTTAGCGTTACCTCTCATGTATGACTTTATCAAAAAGAAAGATACTTTGAGTAAAACAGAAAAAGATCTTAAATCATTGGTCAAGACAACTGCCCTTTTTAAAAATAAACATCCAGAAATAATATTCACTAGGGCTGACAAGGGCAATATTACGGTAGCACTCGAGGGAAAACGGTACGTTACAGAAATGGAAAAGATCCTAGACGACAATAATACCTACATTAAAGTCAAGAAGAATCCGATTGTGAATATAGAAAAGAGACTGAATTCCACCTTAAAAAGTTGGTTTGATAAAAAATATATAAATAAAATTGAGCTATTCCGGTTACGATCAAGCGATTCTCTTCTCCCAAAAGCGTACGGTCTCCCAAAAATTCATAAGGAGACACTTAGTTATAGAGTTATCGTTTCGTCTGTCAATACTGCACTACATAATGTGGGAATGTACTTGCAAAAAATTATTTCCGAGGGAGTTCCTAAAAGTAGCAGGAGTATAAAAAATGGCAAAGAGCTATATAAAAGAATATCAGGAACAAAATTGGCAAGTTCAGACACGATCTTCTCTTTGGATGTCGTGTCCCTTTTTACTAATATCCCTCTGGAACTTGCATTGGAGAGCCTCTCAAAAAGATGGAATCACATTAAACGAAATACTAGTATTCCAAAATCCGAATTCATAGATCTAATTAAATTTATAATGGAGTCTACATTCTTTATTTTCAACAACAATGTCTATAAGCAAAGCTTTGGTACCCCGATGGGATCCCCTTTGTCACCGATTCTAGCAGACTTAGTAATGCAAGACCTTGAAAAAACTATCCTTGACTCGTTAGATTTCCATATAGAGTTTTATTTCAGATATGTGGATGATATCATTATGTCTGCACCATCACATGAAATAAATAATATTTACAACAAATTTAATAAGTATCATGAAAGATTAAAATTCACCATAGAACATTGCGTTAATAATGAGATCAGCTTCTTAGACACAAAAATCATCCAACAAGAGGGAACAATCTATTTAGACTGGTTCCATAAAAAAACGTTCTCAGGTAGATTCCTTTCCTTTTTCTCCGAACATCCTTATAATCACAAAATAAGTATTATCTATAATCTAATTGACAGGGCTATTTTCCTTTCCCATCCTAAATTCCACGAAAAAAATATTAACTTGTGTATTAGATTATTATTGGACAACGGCTATCCATTGGACACGATTTTTTATTGTGTACAAACCAAATTAAATAAACTCACATCAATTGCACAAAATAATAAAGACACAACGATACTTAACGATGACTCCGATGGTACACAAAAACAGTACATAGGTTTGCCACATGTTAAAAAAATTACTAATAGAATCTCTGCTAGTCTTAAAGAATCGGATCTAAAATTAGGACTTAGATGTATTAACAACCTTAGCAGATTTATCAGAGTTCCTAAAGACAGTACAAAGAAGTTGGAAATGAAGAATGTAGTTTATAAAATACAATGCAAAGATTGTGAGGCCTCCTATGTAGGACAAACGAAAAGACAGCTGGCAACTAGATTAAGGGAACATAAGTATAACTTGAGACAAGACCCGTCAAAACACTCGGTCGTAACGGTGCACACTGTGCAATGTGATCACTCCTTTGATTGGGATAACGTCAAGATACTTGACATCGAGTCTAACTACCAAAAGAGACTAACATCAGAAATGATACATATTAGATCCCAAAAAAGGAGTATCAATTTACAAAGAGATACTGAACAGTTTAACGAAATATATCTAGATGTCATCTCGGAATTTACAAATAATTAGTTTCAACATCGGTTAATGTATATAGGCAGAAAAACAATGATATATGTAATTTCGTGTTTGCCCTCTGGTGACTCGACAAATTTCGGTGTAGCGATGACTTGTTTTTGCATACTCTCACAAATTGGTTTTAACAGTCACAGAAGTAAGACGTGTTACTTCCTCTCTTTTACCATCCAAAAATTCAAGACTGCTTTATAGACAATAAAAAAAGGTATGGTCTTACACCCCATCACACAAAACAATTTAACTCCTTTAAACATTGGTTAACATACATGAAACATTCAGATCATACAGTCTCACATTTAACAATACAAGTTCCATTAAATTAATATGTAGTTTCTCTTGGTACATTAGAGAGTATGTTGGGACAGTTATCGCTCCACCGAACCTACCAGTTAGGAGGACACCCTATGACTACCGAATTTTATAACATGACAATGGCATTCTCACTGCAAAGAGGATGCCGTGCTACACTTCGAATTTCTGTGTGAGATGGATTTTTTTGTTGCGTTCACTGAAGAGGACTCCGTGAGTTCGAAACGCGTATGACATTTATATATTTAATGTACAATTTTTTAATATACAACTTAAACTATTACAATCAATTTTTTTGTCATTATTGCCGGCTCTTAAAAGGCTTATGTTATTCTTTTTTATATCTATTTGATCTATTGCAAGATGTGCCTTTAAATCTTCGCTATAACAATTGGCTGCAGTTGGATGGGTGCCCAGCTCATAGTGCTCGTATTGTTAGGAATTGGCTAAATCAGCATTATCCGGAAAAATGAATTGGCCGTTGGGGACCTGTGGAGTGGCCAGCTAGATCTCCAGATTTAACCCTTTTAGATTTTTACTTGTGGGGGAGAGTGAAAAATGAAGTTTACTCAACGCCAATCGAGTCTCGTGAACATCTGATCCAACTGATAAACACGGTTTTTGATCGACTAAAATTAAATCGGGAGGAAATCCGTAATGCGACTAGATCAGTCACTACTCGATGCCGAAAGTGTTGGAGGGGGACATTTTGAGATTAGTTAGTTTTTTTCACGTTGTTCATTTTCTACTACTACTATGCTATTTTAGTTTAAAAAGAAGAATCATTTTATTTTTTTGAAAGAAAAAGATTATTTTTTACTTCTATTATTTTTTTAGACATTTTTTAATTTTCATTTTCTTTTCATTTCATTTTCTTTTCACCTTCTGTTCTTCCTTTTATCGTTTTATGGTGATTGATTTAAACACAGCAGAAAAGAAAATTTTTTTAGTTAAAAAACCAACAAGCAAGATAAGCATTAAAAATTAGCGAAGCTATATTAGCATAAATAAAGAATATTTTTAAAACTCTACTGTCGATATTCGAATAAACACTTTTTTGTACATTTAAAACTGGCTATCTCGACACCTATGGACCGTACTACAATCGCTTTATCTCATTTGAAAGGTAATTTAATTCTCTACAACTTTTGTTTGGGTACTATTTGTTAAAAAATGCAAACTTTCCTAATATTTGTAAAAATGTATAAAATAACCGTAATTTCAGAGGTTTTTGGGCGCTAACTTTTTAAGGAAGCATTTTTCGACCCATGTTTATAGGAAATTTTTGATTCAGAATCAAATTCCTATTTGATCTCAAAATATCGCCGGAATGTTCGGGGCCACCCTGTATATACTATTCTCATTATATACTGTCTAAATTATTATTTGGCTTTATTATTATTTGGCTTATTATTATTTGGCTTTCCGTTCCGATTTTAAGTTACCCTGATTTCCCATAAAGCATATTTGTCGAAAAATCGGATAACATTCTAACCTTACTTTTGCTTTAATTTGATATATTTTTCATCATTTTATACAATTAATATAAATTTTCTCTAAATTCTTCATTATTAAGTTTTCTCATAATGATCATCATTTTTGCTTACCTTAAGCGAGTAAAATAAATTATTAATTTCTGAATATTTTGACACATGGAAACCCAGGTAAATTAAAATCAGAACGGAATTCCGCGATTCCGTTTTCCATGCGACAGCACCCAGAATTTTTCAGAACGATGCTCATTGGTTGTCCCCACTATTCCGTCTTCCCGATTCCGTTTTCCGACTGCCATGGGACGGCATCTGCCATGGGGCAGTACTTGCAGTGCATAACGGAACGCACCCATAGTAGCCAACTGTTAAAACAAAAAAATTGCTTTGCAATAATATAAATGCAAAATATTTATTTTTTTCTTAGTTATATGTATTTGAAAATTTTAGTAACTTTTTTTCGAGCATTTATATGTCTGTTATTATTACTCCTACTAAAAAAATATCCGAATGCAATGTTACATAAAAAATACTGAATTTTAAGAAAACAATGTCAAAAATTTAAAAATTTTAATTTTTCAATTGTTTATTTAAAAAACAATGTGTAATTTCAATTTTTCAAGGCGTAGAAGGTGACAGATTTAAACAAATCATTTTTTAAATGTAATTGAAAGATATTTTAATTGGTGAAAAAAATTTCAGAGTGGTGTTTTGCTTTGTTATCGAGTAATAAATTTTTAAAGATGGAAGTTGCTACGCGCGCAGATTGTGTGCCTCACATTGTTTTTTAAATAAACAATTAAAAAATTAAAATTTTTAAATTTTTGACATTGTTTTCTTAAAATTCAGTATTTTTTACGTAACATTGCATTCGGATATTTTTTAGTAGGAGTAATAATAACAGACATATAAATGCTCGAAAAAAAAGTTACTAAAATTTTCAAATGCATATAACTAAGAAAAAAATAAATATTTTGCAAAATTGTTTGACAACAGTATTTAGTGGCCCAAAGACTGCATAATAACCAATTATAAACAAAATCGGTGACTTGACGATTTCCTTTCAGTGTGTGCGTGCTTTTGCGTGCGTGCGTGCGTGCATTATGTGTTATGCAAAAGTATATGTTCTTGCCTATTGGTCCATAAACGTATGTATAAGAAAATAAACCAATTTCCTTATACATGTATGTACTTATGCAAATTTGTGTAAATAGGCCACAATTTAAGAACATCCAGTTACGACAGTGACTGTCGGCATCTTTAACGTGGAGTTTCACATTCACGTGACCTATCGCGATATCTTTGGTTACGGGAGCGCAAAATTTCAAAATGAAGTAATTGCAGTATAATATAGTTAACCTCTATAAAAGTATTTCTGGCTGTAATAAATTAGCTAGTGACAAGGTATTGCTGCTTAGTAGTTTTATTACTCGTACTGAATAACAATACTTTATTACTGATTATTGATAATTTATTACTCTAAGAAATTGGATTATTGATAATTTATTATTCTAAGAGATTGGAATCAATTTCTTAGAGCAAATAATAATTTTCTATGATGGAACTAAAAGATTGTTAATAAATTTATTGATATTTACATATAATGTATGAAATAAAAAATGTACACAATTAATGCTATAATAAATTCTTCTCTTAAATATTATACATATTAGTAACTCTTTTAAAAACAATAAAACAAACTTTAACTCAAAATTGGATAAAATATTATAATAATTAACTTCTTATATTGATATCCCTGCTTAAAATGTTAGATAGAAAATGATAGAAAATTTGTCTATCATATCTTATGGTAAAATATGTCTATCATATTTTGATTTATGTATTTCATAACTCACTTACGAAATTTCGTAAATATTATCATAAGATATGATTCAACTGCATAAATATTTTCTTTCCATTTGTATCCGATCCAATTTGTAATCGGCGTTATAAGCATTGTTATGAAAGAATATTATAAAAAGTTTATTATAAAATAATATTAAATATACAATATTTCCTGTGATTTAAAAATACCAATCCAGAAGGCACGAAATGTCTGGTGACGTCTCAGGGACGTTCTGAGGACGAAGAAACGTCCTCAGGTCGTCCTTAGGACGTACTCTGAACGTCTCCTAGACATCTGTGCTGTTAGGAAACTTATTATACAAACATCCATATTCAACATGATTGAAAAAAATAATGTCATAAAATATGATGAAAATATATAGAAAGTCTATATTATACAACTTTGATGCATGATAAGCATCATAAATCAACATAGAAATTATATCCATTTGAATCATTTCCGATAATTTTCTATCAAATATTTTAAGCAAGGGTATATTATACAGGATGTTCTAGATCAACCGGAGGTCCTTGAAGGAGTGGATAGATCTCGATAATGTGAGTAAAAAATGTCCTTACAAGAAAGTTGTGAGATCAATAGTTTTTGAATAAAACGCATTAGAAGTTAACCAACCACGGGGCCCGCATTTCGCGCCGTCAGGAGCGGCGCGGCATGAACCATTCTCGTTCGAAATACATTCTGCCACATCAATTACTCGTAATTGTTTTCATTTGTTTTCCATCGTTTTTGCTACTGATGTTGCTACTGATTTTTGGAAATATCCGAAGCGGCATCAACGAAGAATCTTAACTCGAAGAGTTTTAAATTGTCAAAGTATGTATGCATTGATCCCCAATTTTAAAGAATCTTCTATGGAAATATTTCTGTTTACAGAAATATTACAGTCATAAAAGTATAATTCGAATTGTAATATTAATAATTATTTATAGCAATTTATCTTACACCATATTATAATTCAAATACTACTATTATGAATAAATAATCGAGAAAAGATTGATTCATACAACTTACACTCGCGGCGGAAATAAAATTTTTTTCAAAGTTTTTTCATTACATAGTATTTTCTTTTCAACTATTTAATTACTGGTATAAAGAGAAACTAAGCTGTAACTGAAAATTGTACATTATTTTCAATCTGTCATTGTAAATGTAAGTTTTTTCGTTCCGTTTCTTACTTTTCCGTTATAACATAAAATAAATAATTATAATGAAATGTTTCATCAAGAAATAATTCTTTATTCGATAATTATCTTATAATAACTTCAGACTTATTTATTACAAGAATTTAAACTTAACGCAAATTTTTTATTATCGTACGTTGAATACAAGCGGTTGTTTAAACAATTGAGTTTTATTTTAATACGTCAACTAGTCTCCTTTCAATTAAGTTTTATTTTAATGTTTACTAACGTGATAGTATTAATAATAATTTCTAAACGATATGATTACGATATGAAAAAATAGCTTCTACAAAACTTAATTTTATAATTACTGAACGACAAGTAATTATTAACTTTATTGTTAATTGTACATTTTATTAACAAATGCTACGAGTAATTGATGTGGCAGAATGTATTTCGAACGAGAATGGTTCATGCCGCGCCGCTCCTGACGGCGCGAAATGCGGACCCCGTGGTTGGTTAACTTCTAATGCGTTTTATTCAAAAACTATTGATCTCACAACTTTCTTGTAAGAACATTTTTTACTCACATTATCGAGATCTATCCACTCTTTCAAGGACCTCCGGTTGATCTGGAACACCCTGTATAATTGAACTAAAAATATAAAAGTAGGAAGAAGGATGTTCAAGAATAGATCTTTATATATTATGTATGGTTATTACATGGAATAATTTAATAATTTAATACTTTATTGCCTTTATTTTTATTACATTTATTTTATTTACGTACACGTTATGTATTCACGTCACGTCATAGAGAGTCGCGTCGCCATATTGTTGCGCCGTTTGCACATGCGAACTAGAAAAAATGACTCAAAAAAAGGTAGTTTTTTCGCCCCTTTTTGGTCCCTCGATTTTGGGATTGAACTGTGTGCCAAATGATACCTTGCAATAAGACATTAATCACAGAGAAGTTTCAAGTTGAGGTGACAATTGTTATCAGAGCTAGGAGAAGGGTCAAATTTCACTGACATAGTATCTTTTTTGTTTCAAAGCAATTCAATTTAAAAATTTCAAGCAAAATGGATAATTGTAAAAGAGTACCCCAACGTTTTTTAGGTCTCTGAATACCAATCTAAAATTAGATTTTAAAAATTCAAAATACTCGAATTTGAATCAAGTTTGATTCTTTTATGAGTACTTTATTAGAAATTTTATTTTCCTTTGAATCAAAATGTTTGTATAAAAACCATAAATTATTTCAATATATTGTTTTTTAATACAAATATATCAGATTATCAACTGTTGAAATTAAATATGATAAATAAAATTAAATAAAAACATGATTATATGATAAAGTATAAAAAATATAGAAATATAAAAAGTTATTCAAAATATTTACACATTACATTCTTTAAAACTAACAACTTTACTTCGCAAGTACAATGAATGAAATATCTTATGATAACATTTCTTATGAATATTACTTGAAATTTAGAAAATAAAATTTTGTTGCTAAATTTAACTCGGATTTTTAAATACATTTTGATCTCATTTTTAATGAATAAAGTGAATACATTCACTATAGATTGAGAAAGCGAAGTTTAGTGTGCGGCTTGACGTGTAATGATCAATGACGTATAGACCAAGCATTCCTATACTTCTGTCAAGCAGCGAGTGAAGCCGGAAATGGCAGTTTAAAACAGAGTGAGAAAGTTGATTTGCTCCTAGTACTTTCTCACTTTCCTCTATTGATTGTCACAAACAGTACGGCACCACACAACTCAACCTACTGCAACATTTTTATTTGATAAAGGAATAAAAAGTGAATATTTATAAAAATAAAAATGAGTTCTTGTTGCATTTGTGGCTTCGAATATACAACCAGGACGCAAGGAATTAGCTTTCATAGATACGAATATATACCTAACCTAACTTAATGTATTATAATTCTAGAAGTGTTATTAACAAAATAAAAAATGAAATATAACATAAAATACTACAAATATCAATGTTGTATTAAGATTAATGAAATTTACGATTTTATTCCTTTAATTCTGCACCACCTTTTATAGCACTTGACAGCTTGACAGCGGCCATATTCTTTCTATGTGATAAAATGAGAAAGCACTAGGGGTAAATAGAGATCCTATAATAAGACTTACGACATACTAAGGCATTATAAACGTGAGTATTCTAGTCTGCGCCATTTTTATCCCATTCCCCCACTTCTTGCCTTCTCGCCCCTTTGTCGCTGAGCTGAGAAGTTTATGGTGATTAGGTTATGTCTTCTAAGCTGCTCGAACTTTGTAGCTCCGTTCATATTCTAAAATCAGCTAAATACTATTATAATAAACAAAGAGTTCGAGCAGCTTAGCCATAACCTAATCACTGTAAACTTCTTAGCGTTCTTAGCTCAGCGGCAAAGGGGCAAGAGAGCAAGGAGTGGGGAAATGGGATAAAAATGGCGCAGACGAGAATACCTGTATATTTAGTGCTCTAGATCAGTGCTCGGAATTAGTTGCTCTTTTCGAGCCGATTCCCGAGGTGACGCCTCCTATTCCCCCACTACCGCTCGACGCTCGAGCAGACGCTGCGGCCGAGCCGCCGACAGCGTGTCTCTCAGGAGCGTCTCTAAAGAAAAAGAAAGCTAGGACCTTTTATATTATTAGTAATATTTTCCTAAAGAAATAATTTCTGCTTTCGTAATAAATAATTAATCGAAATGTTATGAATATATTATGTAATGCTATTTCACATCTTATCGCGAAAAATTCTACATCATTTTGTAAAAGAATATTTATAAAGGAATGCCTCATCGTATGAGATGAGAACGAGTACTTCAATAATTTTTATGGATATCATCCTTCGTAGAATTATGCAAACGACCGAGAAGACCAGAATAAAATTTTTACTTATTGAATGTTTCGATTTTTTTCTATTTTATCTTCATCTTATGACATAAGATGTAAAAATTTTATTCTGGTCTTCTCGGTCGTTTGCATAATTCTACGAAGGATGATATCCATAAAAATTATTGAAGTACTCGTTCTCATCTCATACGATGAGGCATTCCTTTATAAATATTCTTTTACAAAATGATGTAGAATTTTTCGCGATAAGATGTGAAATAGCATTACATAATATATTCATAACATTTCGATTAATTATTTATTACGAAAGCAGAAATTATTTCTTTAGGAAAATATTACTAATAATATAAAAGGTCCTAGCTTTCTTTTTCTTTAAAGACGCTCCTGAGAGACACGCTGTCGGCGGCTCGGCCGCAGCGTCTGCTCGAGCGTCGAGCGGTAGTGGGGGAATAGGAGGCGTCGCCTCGGGAATCGGCTCGAAAAAAGCAACTAATTCCGAGCACTGCTCTAAACATACGAGACAAGAAATGGTGGAGATAGAAAGAGATAGCAATATTTTCTTTCTTTTTCTCGCATAAACGCATGCGTAGAAGAACGAGATACAACCACTATAGATAGAAGATAGCCCCTGAAGATAATCTTTGTAGAAACAACCGTTTGTAGTGTTTGTACGGATTAGCTTATTTTTCGAAGGTTAGCTTATCTTCCGAAGATGTATGCAGCTATCCGAAATGTACCGAATAGACAAAAAATGTCGGACCAATTAAAAGTCAGGACAGGAAAAGTCAGGAAAAGTCGTTTTTCATCCCCACCTACTCTTACGGTAGGGGTCAGTCTATACATATAAGTCTATGCTTGAGACTTTACGTTTTGCTAGATTCTTTCGATTGAGATTTGTCGGTCGGTAATGCAGGATTCACGTTAAGTCAATATCGAGATGTACGACATCCAATATGAATGATTCTTACCTTTTTTAATCATATTGAATATTGAACATTGTACACTGGCGGACATCGATTTGTTCCGTGACCCCTTTCCGCGGGGCAAGGGGAATATGGATATGACAAATCAGGAGCGGTAAAACAGGGCCGCCGCTGGGTGGCGCCACGGATATTCTCCATCTTCTCCATATTCCCCTTGCCCCGCGGAAAGGGGTCACGGAACAAATCGATGTCCGCCAGTGTACATCGGATATCGGATCTAGTGTGAATCCTGCATAAGTGTTTAATTGCAATTGTATTGCTGATTGGTCATCGCAAGGTCCATACATTTGGACCCTCATATACAACAAAATACAAAAACATTGATATATTTGAATTGTACATCGTTTGTATATGAATGTACTATAATTTTTAGTGTTTGTACATTCTTGGTTAATTAAAAAAATAAATAAATAAAATTTACTAACAGGACAACTAAAAGTTAGCCCCTCATTATTCCAAAAATTATGATAAATCATATTTTATTATACTTAATCGTTTGTACATTGTTTGTACATTCTTAGTAATTGATTTATTTTTTATTTAAATATTCCCTTTCTTGTTTAAAATATAAATAAATAATTTTTATTTGAACTTGGCGGATAAATCTGTCAATTCTACCAATGTCAAGACTTAAACATAGTAGCCAACTGTTAAAACTACAAAATCGCTTTGCAATAATTCATATAAATGTTCAATGACGTATATACCTAGACCAAGTATTCTGCCCGCAGAGTGAAGCCGGAAGTTGGCAGTTTAAAACAGAGTGAGAACGTTGATTTGCCCCTAGTGCTTTTTCATTCTATCACATAAAAAGAATATGGCCGCTGTCAAACTGTCAAGTGCTATAAAAGGTCAAGGAGAAAGGAGAAAGGAGAAAGTGAGAAAGCACTAGGGGCAAATCAACTTTCTCACTCTGTTCTAAACTGCCATTTTCGGCTTCACTCACTGCTATGGCAGAAGTATAGGAATGCTTGGTTTAGGTATATACGTCATTGTAAATCTTAGAACATATATAAATGGAAGAGGAATTGCCTATATTGCTTATACACCGAGCCTAAAGCAAGCATCTGTGCGAGAGAGATAGCTAGAGACTCCCAAATGTTCACAATGCGCATGCGTTAGTACCGCCGCTAGCGCGCCACTTTCTTAGTTGATTTAAATCGAATAGATATTAATATAGACACATTGAAGAAAAATATATATTTATTGATGTTTAAAATGAATTAATTTTGAAAACTTATGTCTAATAAAATCTTTTTGTTCACATAATGAAAATGAAAATGAAAATGATTTGAACATAATTTAGTTGTTGTGTTCAAAACTTTTTCGTTGATGCCACAAAAAGACAGCCATTTTTCACGAAATTCCTTATTTTTCGGAAATCTATTTTATATATAAACAAATAAATATAAAACATTGAATATCATTAAATAATATATAAAAACATAACCTATTTGTTATCACATAATTCAATGCATGCATATAATATTTTATACAGTTACTTACGTATAATATGAAACCAATTTATCGCGATTACCACACAACACACAATATGCGTTTGGCATTTTTGCTATGTATTTAACGTTTCTGTAATAATAACGTATAATCAACGTGAAACACATGTGAGATTGACAACTGAGATCAACGCATGCGCATTACAAACATTTGGGAGTCTATAGCTTTCTCTCTCGCACAGATGTTTGCTTCAGGCTCAACGTTCAATTCCTCTTCCATATTATATATGTTCTAAGTTGTAAATGTTCACTTAGGGTGAGTTTACAATAGATATTTTGTAGCCTTTTGTACAGTTTAAGAACATCCAGTTACGACAGTAGGCCAAAATCAGTGGACAAAGAGTGACCCAAAAAATCGCCCCTTTTTGGTCCCTCGATTTTGGGATTGAACTGTGTGCCAAATGATATCTTACAATAAGACATTAATCACAGAGAAGTTTCAAGTTGAGGTGACAATTGTTATCAGAGCTGGGGGGGAGGGTCAAAGTTCACTGACACTATCTTTTTTACTTCAAAGCAATTCAATTTAAGAATTTCAAGCGAAATGGATAAAAGAGTTACCCCAACATTTTTTAGGTCTCTGAATACCAATCTGAAATTAGATTTTAAAAATTAAAAATGGCTGACTCAATGGCAAACTCTGCATACGAAATGGTTTATTTTTCAATAAATTCAGTCAAATAACTTAAAGCTACATATTCTGGGTTTTGGATAGTTGTTAATCAATTTTAGATCAGATATCCAAAATTCAAAATGGCCAATTCAATGCGGCCAAACCTGAAAATATTGATTTTTTCAATGCAATTTATTTTAAGAAATCAACATCATTTATCTTGGTGATTTTGTAAATCTATTCCTAATGGAAAAACATATTGAGACTTATTTTTCTCGATTTTGTTTTTTTGGAATCGTTATGGATATATTACATATATTAGGATTGGGTATGTATACTCCATGATATTGACCATATCCAAGAAACCATACAATGGTCATTATGTGGCTGCAATCCGACAGTTCGCGCGCCACTTTCACATGTACAATAGTACTCTGTAATTTAATTTCGTCCTGTTTTAACTTTATCAATGAGTACAAAAATATGGTGATGTTTTTTTATAAATAAAATAAAATAAGGAAAATAAAATAAGGAAAAAGTATAAGAAAAGAATAACTTTTTAGAGTAACCCTCATAAATTAAAAGATATTTAATAACATATGCATGAAAAAATTCATTTTTTTGTGCACAGCTCGCCATATTAAATTGAATTTTAAATATTTGATTTAAAATTTGTTAATAGTCATCTAAAAAACTCCAGGATATGTAGCTTTAAGTTATTTGACTGAATTTATTGAAAAATAAAACATTTCATATGCAGAGTTTGCTATATTGAGTCAGCTATTTTGTTTTTTCGGGGTAATCATAGAGAGTTTAAATCTATTTCGTTTCGGTTCGGCTCTCAAAAGCTACTGCTTTTATTTTTCAAACTATTATACTAGAAAATTCGAATACAACTTTCTACAACAAGTTTAGGTGATAAACTTAATTCCTGCCGCTTGCTACTAGAGGGTGCCAGCTCCAAACAAGTTTTGACGGTAAAGTCTCATGTCTTTTGTAGTTTAGACATTGCTGAAAGTGATTCAGTCCTCACAGATTTATCGACACCAAAAAGATTTTCCAATCAATTGAAAATGAATCGCGATAAGCTGTTTTTCCGACATGTGTTTCTTCACTACTTCGACCTCAAGAAAACTGCAGCTGAAACGCATCGCTTATTATTTGAAGTTTATGGTGATGAAACTCCATCGGAAAGAACATGTAGAGTTTGGTTTGAACGCTTTCGAAACGGTGATTTTGATGTGAGAGATAAAGAACGTTCCGGACAACCGAAAAAATTTGAAGATGTTGAGCTGCAAGAATTGCTCAATGAGAATCCAGCTCAAACGCTTTTAGAGTTGTCGAAAGCGTTAAATGTTACTCCAATGGCCGTCTCAAAACGCTTGCATGCCATGGGAAAAATTCATAAAGAAGGGATATGGCTACCACATGAGTTGTCAGAAAATTCCATTTTGAATCGTTTGTCTATCGCGACTTCTTTGCTTGCCAGGCAAAGAAAAAAGAGTTTTTTGTGGCGTATCGTGACTGGCGATGAAAAATGGATTTATTTTGATAATCCCAAGCGAAGGAAATCATGGATAGACCCCGGCCAACCATCTACTTCAACGCTGAAGAGGAATATTCACGGGCATAAGACCTTGCTCTGCATTTGGTGGGACCAGGAGGGTATATTGTATTATGAGCTCTTGCGTCCAAATGAAACTATTACAGCTGATCGCTATCAACAGCAATTATGCCGATTGAGTGACGAGTTGATGCAAAAAAGACCATCCGTAGCCAACAATCGACGCAAAGTTATTCTTTTGCACGATAACGCTCGACCGCATGTTGCGAAAAGCGTGAAGCAGACACTAGAGCTTGAATGGGAAGTCCTCCCGCATCCAGCGTACTCTCCAGACTTGGCACCGTCGGATTACCATCTCTTCCGGTCGATGCAACACACACTTACGGACACACACTTCTCCGGTTATGAAGAAGTCCAAAAATGGGTGGATGAATGGATCGCATCGAAAGACACCGCGTTCTATCGTCGTGGGATTGCCTTGTTGCCGGGGAGATGGGAAAAAGTAGTAGAAAATGGAGGAAATTACTTTGATTAAGGTTTATTTCTTTCGAAACAAATCAATTTTGGAGACGGAAAAACGGCAAGAATTAAGTTTACCACCTAATAGATTTAAAGTTACTTGTAAGATACTTCCCAGATAACATCTTAAAGATGTCTTAAAAAAGACATCCTTAAAATGTCTTATTCCTCTATAAGACGGTTAAAAGATGTCATTAGACATCTTCAAAATGTTCATAATGTTCTCTGGGTTAATCCGATCGCATTCATTTTCACATTCATATTTACATTTAAAATGTTAAAGATTATCATGAAAATTTTTAATTTTGCACGTTTTCGAATTTGTACCGTTATTTAGGCGGTTTGTAATATGTATATATTGTCTTGTTTCTTTTGTTCTTTACTGTTATGTGTGCGTTTTTACGTTTCAATATATTGTACGCCGATTTTACACGCAGATCTTTTTCAGTAGTTATCAGTAATATCTTATTTCTGTTACTTAATAAACTTTTTATTTAGTTTGAGTGATAAATATTACTATAATTAATTATTTTACCTTTTGATCCTGAAGGAATACTTCTTTTGACCTTAACAACTATCATCCGTAATATCTATGATAAAATGATGACAAGTATGATAATTACCAGAAATAAATGAATCACTCGAAATGTCCCTTTCTCGATAAACAAGATCATCATTTCAATTTCAATACTGCGATTTAATAGCCATTAATTAAATTACAATATCATCCGTACAGGAATAAATAAGGTTACATTTACAACGCTTTATAACCATGTATATAAATTTTCATTATTCTGTTGATAATTTACAGTTAAATGAAGATTAAAATTTTATTATATACATTTTCTAGATAAAGATAAGCACAAAAGTTCTTCTTCAATTGTAAAATAATTTATGCAGCATTCGATCGAAAAATAAAAGTTTTAGTCTATAAATTTAATAGATTTTTTTAAACTGAGGTATATTTTTTATATTCTATGTAAGTAACATAAGATTCATTTTTTATATTGACGCTATGTACTCGTAATGTACATTTTCGTGCAATTCTCCATATTTTCTTATAAAGAAATGTACTTTGCATCATCTTAACGACAGATTTTCGATTTATTTGGAATTCAATCTATACGAAAGAGAAACGTGCGTCGCAAATTTTTCGCATCTAACTGCCTTCTAATTTCCCAATAAACGCGTAATCGAGCGTTCCGGGAATGAGAGAGATTGTGCACAAACGAGCGCACGATAACCCGCGGACACAGCGTCTCGGCGATACGGCAAGGGTTATCGAAGTTACGAGAGTTACGTTGAATCATTGGAAAATCTGGAATAACATTCACGGAAAGTTCGCTTCACGTGATGCTTACGATGATCATTAGACGCAACAAAACACGACGGAAGACGAATATGTCTCCGAACGAGACGAATTTGCCGAATACATTCGTGAAGATATTTTCGGAAACGTGTCTCTATTTCTATCACTATCCAAATGTAAATAAGTGAACAATTAATCAATGCTGATTATCCAGTTGATTAGTTGAGGCAGATCGAATATTTTGAGATATCATTAGATCATAAGCGTAGATGTTTTTGTGATTTCTTCTGGATACATTTCTTAGAACTATTCTATTGTGTTTTCTTTAAAGACACGCCTCTTGTCTTTAAAGAAGAAGTGAAACGTTAAGAGCGGATTTTCCAACGAGGCATTGGTGATCTCTTCGCAAGAGTCCAGAGGAGGTGTGAAGGAAAAAGTTTGAGAGAGGAGTGCGGGAAATAAAGGAAGAAGCTCGTGAATCGATTACCAAGAGGCCAATTCCGGCGAAACCGGCGACGTAGGAAAGGATACTGAACGTCGCACGGTCGGTGGCCGACGTGGCTGGTTCTCGCGATTTAATTCGCGCCCGGCGTAACCCTCTCCTTCTTGTATGGGCCCGAGGGATTAATGATAAAAGTAGCCGGCACGAACATCGCGCCTTCAGTCAGTCCGCAGCCTCTCTGTTGGCTGTTGTTCCCCTACCGCTATCTCAAACGTTTTTCTCGTGAGGAGGAAAGCGTCTCGAAACGTGCCTCTCATCAATATGTCTGTGACGATCTGAAATTCTTTCGAAAACCACGAGTACGCGCATCAAACGGTGTGAAATCTCGAAACGATAATGTACAAGCTAATCGTGTCTTGTGTATTTCTCTGTCTGTTCTACTCGTGCCTTCGGACCTGCGAAGGCGGCGCGACTGCCAATCGGTAAAGACCACCCCTTAACACATCCCATTTCGCAAAAATAACACTGGGGAATTCTCATTCTCAATTATCGATTGTCGTTCGCGGATATCAGGTTCTCTCCGTTATCACCATCTGACCGGGAGTAATACTCACGATGCTTGTTACGCTAATTTAATAATAGCCACATTGATTTTTCCTCGTGATAAACTCGAGAGTATAAGATGTCGTTAAAGAGTTAGTCATGAAAGTCGAAAAGATCTTTTAAAAACAGCATAAATAAAACAGTATAATATATTGCAAAATTCTGACCGATACGTTTATCTGATATATTTAAATTATCGTAAAAAAACTTTTGACTATTGGGAAAATTTCGAAGTAATTTCTGAATACTCGGAAAAAATGGTTTAGATCTATCTAGAGATCAAACTAGATCTCAGTTAAAAATTATTTTTGACTGTCGGATAAGATTTTTGAAATATATATGTGCTCAGATTTGGAAGTGTAAAAAATAATTTTTTTCTTATTTATTCATGTTTTATTAGAATTTTTTTGTAATTTCTATCCGAGCATGAGATATGCAATTAATTAACAATTAATAGATAAAGTACAGATCATATCAACTCAGATTTAGTTCGATCTAAGCAAATTTAAATCATTTTTTTTCGGGTATATTTTTCAAGCTTTGTCGTTTAAATACCATCAAATAGGAACTTGGAGTTACTCGAGTAACTTTGATTCACGTTACAATCAGAGTTGGAAATGTTACTTGTAACGCCGTTACTTTTTTTCAGAAATAAATTGATAATAGTGTTTAAATTAGAAATATCTCTGTGTCTATATTTATATTATTCTCTTATATTATAATTTAATAAATTAATATTTAAAAAAAATTACGAAAAAGTAACGATTCGTTAGTTTTTTTAAATAAAAGTAACGATGACGACGCGATAATTACCGTTACTATTACTTAAAACTAACATTTTTACTTTTTTTATTACTTTTTCTTAATAAGATAAAATTAAAACAAATATTACATTCTTCCTGATCGTGAGTTATTTAATAGTAAGAAATAAATTTAAAACGCCGATATATGTATATAAGGTCAGACCTGAGTCTTTGATGGCCAACCAACGATCTGCGCAAAAGCAGTACATAATTAAAGATGCGCGCCAACATAGTCGAACTTTAAAAAGCACCACAATCACCAACTTAGGATCAACGTGATTTTTATGTTGGTGCTAATAAGATCCCCTTACCCCCTTGAGATAAATTATTTATTGCGAAAAATATTACCTTAGCCAGAATAAAATTAAAATTTACATTATATTTTTTTATCAAATATAAATAGATATAGATATTTATAGTGTTGCAATTTAAGTGTCATTACCAATATTTGTCTTCGGACAAAGTAATGCAAGTAACGCGTTACTTCCAACGTCACATGACCTATGAGTCATGATCTTCACACAACTTATCGTAAAAGAAATTATTCCCTCGAAGAGTTCCCCTGAAACCAGTATTCATTGTGTCTCGCGTTAGTGTGGTTTTAATCGACTTGTTCTTTTAGAGGATATGTATTCACTGCGCCAAAGAGATTCTTGGCCGGCGAAACCGAGAGCGGCTGTTTGTCACTGCACAATCTTGAACCACCGGCACACGTTATCTTGGAGTTGCTATCTCCGGCCGGTACGAGCGCGGATGACGAGGTACTGACCAGAACGAGCGGCCTCGTCAAAACAGGTAAGTACATATTTTCCTCCCCGAATTCTTATTAATTCTCCGACTTCTTATCAATCGATTGATGATACCGCACAATTTCCGCACAATCTCGACAGCATTTGTCTTTGTCTTATACTCAAATGGTCTCGTAGTGTTGTTCCCAAAACATAGAGAAGTGGAGAAACATAAAAATATAATAAAAAATTTGAATTATTGGAGTTTTTAGAGATAAATCGCAAAAGATCGTTTTTACGTGTTATCGAGGTTTTTCGCATTTTTTTGTTTTATATATCCTACAATTCCTAGACCTGCACGTTCTCTATTTGTCTTCAGATAAAATTTCGCGATCGGGAATTTGTGTGCGCCTGGGGATAATTGAATATTCGAACGTGACCCGATGCACGCGACGCGATAACGCATAATCGAAAATACCACGCGGCTCCCTGTGTTGAATTCAGGGACGTAGCGATGGCAAGAGAAAGCGCGAATTCGGATACTTACAAATGTGATTACCGAACGAATGGCCAATCTAATCTAAAGAATGAAATTAGGGAAATTGATGAATATACATCTGAGCAGGAGAATGAACTTTCGTGTGCTCGAAAATCCCAGCTACTCTCATGAGTCGGTCTTTCCTCCTTCTTCTCTCGCAGCTCGAATCGGACGCTTTAAACAAATCATAAATTGAAATTGTCGCCGCTTCCTGCGGGGGAGCTAAATGAGCCGATTCTCTCTCCGAAGGGGAAATAAGTAATCGCTCGGCATCACATGGGAAACCCATCTGCATTGTTATGCACGGGATGAACAACAAGTACAGGGCTGATCAAGGTCCGAGTTTATCGTACGTATTTACGATTGATGCCGGCGGAAAGATTTGTCGATGAATCACTAAAACGTACGCTGGTAAACTCGGCGAAGTAAATTACGCTAAATTCAAATGCAATAAAGTATTCAGTGATCTAAAGTGCTTAACGTATGAATAGCCTTGTCTCTCTCTTAATATATCTTTCGGTATCTATAATTGTGCCAACGAGATAGCGCATTTCTGCGGTGCGTATCCCATATGCTTGTCCATTTATTTCAAGCATCTGTATTAGATATCAAAAATAAAATAAAATATTTTACATTTTATTCAAAATACCTTTTCTCCTCTCCTGATCATTTCAACTCGAATAGTCCGAATTGCATTGACGTATAATTCAATCGCGATTATCGGCGCGACGATTAAGCCAATCAACTTACGCAATTGTAAGTTATTATCCTTATGCTATTAGCGATTCGTTCACGATTGTCATTAAATATTTTTCTTCTTTTTATTCTTCTTCTTTTCATCACTCGAACGTTTGCACTTAGATAAATAGAAGTAAGTAAATTCAGACTTTGTTAATGTTTGCTTACTTGTAGGAATAGAAACATGTCTGGAACTGACCGTGCCCTTCACGAAATACTTCAACGGACGATTGCGATTAAAAATAAAGTTCGACAAACATCTCGACTACGTCGTGGAAACGGAGAAGGAAGTTTATATCGAGCACGATTCCATAATCACGTTCGTCGAAACAGATAAGCCAGTTTACAAACCCGCACAAGATGTAAACATTAGAATTCTTATGCTCAAGCACGACTTGAAACCATGGAAGAAAACGGTTCGTTGCTCGTTAATATAAAATAAATTAACACAATAGTAAATCGTTTTAATAATACTATATTCAGTATAATAATATTCTCTAAAGAGACAATACACCAATACAGCACAGATACAGCAATATTGTGCAACAAAGTAACAACCTTGCCGTAATAGCTGCAATGTTTGTACTGTATGTGCATATTCCTTAAGGAGAGACTTTAATTTATTCATACAGAGTTCTAATAATAGACTCAACTTAAAAGAATAAAAGAACTCTCACTTAATGATACCGTGAGTTTGCCTCTCTTTCTAGATACCAAAAGTATGGATTGAAAATCCATCCGAGGTACGAGTGGCGCAGTGGGCCAACGTCAGTACTGAAAATGGAATGGCGCAATTAAAATTCGCTCTATCTCCGGAACCGAGTCCGGTACGATCGTGATTTTAAACGAGAGCATATAATGGAGATGTAATAACGACAATGCCAAGAATGTTTGTTTCTGTTACAGGGTAGCTGGAAAATTAAAGTAGAAAAAAGAAGATCGCAACCGCAACTGGTCCATACAACCATGTTCGAAGTGAAGAAATACGTCCTCCCGAGATTCCAAGTGACCATAACTTCACCGGGATACATTCTCGCGGATGCAGAAAACGTTACATGGAATATATGTGCTAAGTAAACGCCCATTTTAATAATTTTAAGAATCGAAGCGTTCTCTGTGCGAAACTTATCTTATATTTTATTTACAGATACAGTTATGGCAAACCAGTCAAAGGTAAATTACTTTTAAAATCAACGCCTCAAATACCGACATGGAGACGGAAGCCTAATCTTCCGGAAATACATTATGAAACGGAGGTCAGTAACCCCCCCTTTGGTCGGCCGATTAATTAATGTTTATTTTAAATAGCAAAATCGCTATTTAAATGATTCCCATTGTATATAAAAATCAAGCTCAAATACTTTATAAACATAGTGTGATATAATTCGACATATCTCACAACGGATTTAAAACTAGCCGATTGTTGCAGCTAGATTCGCCGGATGGTTGTACCGAGTTTGTGCTATCAGGCGCGGTACTTGGGCTTGCTCAATGGAAAGTGGCACCGAATAATATCGTACTTATAGCCAATTTCACCGAGACCGGTACCGGCATAGTAGAGACGACGATTAGTCGGACTGTAGTTGTGCATCAGGCCCTAAAACTGGAATTTCTGTCGTACACACCGAAATATTTTAAACTGGGTTTACCGTATCACGGAAAGGTAAAGATCGCAAGTGATCGATCATTATCTTAACTTTTTCTTTAAAACGACTTACAAGCTTTTCAGGATCTCTGTTCATGATCCGAATAAAAGTACGCTCTTTATGGAATACGAAATAAGTCTCTTTTACAGTTACGTGTCTCGCGATACGACGATACCCCGGCACCGCACGAGAAAATTCAGCTCTGCGTGCGAGTACGTGGTAAGGACGAATGGCTTCGCGTGGTGGTTGAATGCCGCAACTTCACGTCTTCGTCTGATGGTTTCGTCGACTTCGTCGTACCACCGCCACATAGGAACATCGTCCTGTTGAGTTTCGTCGCGACCGGTGTCGATTATCCCACGAAATATTATTCACCGGATACACGTTGGAGAGTACGTTATATATTTTGAAAAAATTTTGAAAAGATTTACATACATATATAGAATATCTTATTCTTATTAAATTACTTTTTAATAATTTATTTAATTAATCTAAAGACGATTTATTCTGAAAGAAAACATTAAGATACTTACAATCTTCGAGTAATTTAAAGCCTTCTGTTCCTATAAGCATGAGGTCGTTGCGCGCATTTATTGTAATTTATTGTAATGTATAAATCATAATTAGGTCTTCATGGATCAACCATCGGCGCATATCGAAGTGAATCCTTGGTACTCACCGTCGGATAGCTATTTGGCAGTAGCCCGGGGTTATCAACCGATCGTTTGCGGTGAAAAGTACTCGTTCAACGTCATGTATACGGTGCCGGCGAAAAGTAAAACCAACGAGTCTATTTCCTTCCATTACTCGATCAATTCTAAGGGGGACTTGTTAATATACGGTCACGTGAAACACCGGCCGACCAGAGATACAGTCTTGAATTATTCGGAATTTCGGAACTTGCTAGGTGCCGTCGAATCATCAGGAAATAAGACGGATCAGGGTACCATCGCTCACAGGTAATATTTCAATATACTTTATTTGACGATTTCATGAAAACCATGCAAATATATATTCAAAAATTTTTGGATGCATTGAATTGTTCTTGTTTATTTAGAAAAAAAAAATTAAAATCGAAGATTTCAAGATTTTTAACATTGACTTCTTGTTCTCCAAGATTCCCCCTTAGTGTCAAGATCACCCCTTCTATGGCACCTGTCTCTGAATTGTTGCTATACTATGTTCGTTCGGACGGCGAGATTGTCGCTACTACGTATTCCATCAAAGTAGGACATTGTTTCGAGAATAAAGTGAAGACCGCTTGGCACACTGATGCTCAGACCCCGGGAACAGCCACTCAGTACCATGTGGAAGCCGCGCCCTGGTCTCTCTGTGGCATCTCTGCAGTAGACAAGTCAACTCGTTTCTTAGCAGGAGCCAAAGCGAACCTAATCGACGCTGATCAGACCTTCGCGCAGTTGAAGAGATTCCATATCGAACCAGAACCGCGTCCTATTTGGACATGGACTCATTGCAAAGGTACATACCTACAAGATGTAGCGATATAGATAATCGAATACCTATAACAGTACATTTATCTTTAGTTCCTCTCTTATATACATATTTTTTGACTGGATATCTATGTATGTATGTATATAATGTTTGTTATTCAAACTTGCTATGACTTATATATAATAAACTGATATATAATAATAACAAATAATGATAACTTATTATTCTCTTCAGATATAGTACTCGGAACTGATTTTCAATTTCTTTATTTTTGATTCAGATTTCCCATTTTTACAAAATAAATATCTGAATATTTGTTTAATATCGCGCTTGGATTAATGTAAAGTTATTAAAAAATATAAAGATATCATAAATATGAAACAATTCACGTTATTCGGAATATAAATCCTTTGCAGCTGCAACGAACGAAGAAACAATTAATACAGAATTTGACCATTTGCCACTTCCCGCTTTTGAAGAGTCACCCGTATGGAAAAGAAGAAGAAGAACGGTGTACAACGGGCTTGTAAATTACGTGGACGCCATACAAGCGTTCGATGTGAGAATTTTCTGGAAATATAAATTAATTCTAAGATTGTAAGAAAGATAGTTATATATGTCATTGAATCTTTCCCCAATTTCAGGACTTCGGAGCCGTCGTGATGAGTGATCTGATACTCGAAACGCGGCCTTGTCATCAGCTTCGCAGGAATAGAGGCAGGAGTAGGAGCATGAACATGAACGTGAAAAACATGGCTTTTTCCGCAATTCCTTTCCTCTCAGCATCCGCGGAGTTGGAAACAGATGCTGGTACGTTTTCAGAAAAATGGCCTCTTCATAGATAAATTTTCTCTTCTTAAGAGCTATATTTGTTATTACTGACGTATCATCTCGATAGGAATGTTTAAAATGGCGAAGACATTACCCATGGCGTATCCGTTATTAAATGTGGGTCCCGAACAAGGATATGTGGATCAAATACCTGATCAACCTCCTCTCAGATCTTACTTCCCCGAAACGTGGCTGTGGGAATTAGTGCCGACAGGGTATACATTTAAATTCTTAGAATATAATTGTCATTAATCAAAGACAATTCCATGAAAATCTTTCCGAATAATTTTTAAATTTTACTTTATTTTCTCGTTTTTTAGATGTACAGAAGGTGTACATTAGCAAGTTATTCTTACATTACAATTCAATATTTTTAATACAATTACAGAAAGCGACTTTTATTTGTTTCATTCATATTGCCTTATATCTTTTCCTTTTTGCAGAAAAGAAGGCAAAGTAACAGTGGAACGTACTTTGCCTCATACCATTACCGATTGGATCGGATATACCGCGTGTATCTCACCTACGCACGGTCTCGGAATAGCACCACCGACAACCATCACAGGATTCCAGCCATTTTTCCTCGATTACAGCTTACCATATAGCGTGAAGCGTGGAGAAATGTTGCGCATGAAGGTTTCCTTGTTTAATTACATGCAACACAGTTTACCAGTAAGTTTGTGACAATTCACGACCTTTCATTCGAACATTCATTTCATTCTTGTTCCATTATCTCTTTAAGCACTTCACGTAAAATTTTCATAAAATTCAGTATTATTACAAAATTTTAACAAAATATAAATCGAATATTAATATAGATCGAAATGAATGAATCATACTTTTATATATTACATGGTTTTTGAATAATTCATTAAATCTTAGGAGGTCTCTACCCGCTTTTCTGTTTAAATCCTTGTAATTCGAGTTTTAATCAAAATTTTTAAATCGTAATTAATATTTAGAGGATTATTTAGAGAATTAATATTTATTAATAAAAGAGTTGTTTTTTTTCAAAAATTTAGTCGATAGAGTGGGATATCTGAAAAAAGATATACAACTCTTTTTAAATATCAAGTCTAAACATTTTGATTAAAATTTGAGTTACAAGAATTTAAAACAAAAAACTTATAAGGATCTCTTAGGACTTATGTGTCATTGTCATTATATTCAATAGGTCATTGAAAGATATTAAATACATATTAAACTATATTCACAATAACTGGTTTATATATTAGAACTGATTGAACAATGATTTGACGTTCGTAGGTCAAGATCAAGTTAGAAGATGCAACAGGACTCGACTTGCATCTGTCGCACGCAGTAGCTTCGTTCTGCGTAAAACCGCGAGACAGTGTGGTACATGAATATATTCTCAGACCGCGAGTTCTTGGCGATGTTAATATCACGGTCTCCGCTTCGATCGATTCGGATTACGCTGAACCATGCGGTCCGGAAATGCTTCTGTATACACGGTAAATGGAATAAATCGAACATTCCCGTTCGCAATTACTGATATTTATTCCATAAACATATGTGAATCACCATAATATAATATGTAAACATCGGCGATTTTTAATATTTTATTTTTTTAATATAATAAGCTTGATAATTTTGACCATACACGCACACATATATTGGAAAATTTGGAAAATTAAATTATTTCTAATATTCCATCAAAATAAGGAAAATATATGATTTTGTATAATTAAAATATAATTTTTAATTATTTAAATATTAGAAAGAAGTTACAGAAATCGTAAATCAAGCATCAACATTTAATAATTTGTACACTTTTTCAGAGACGTGATTGTAAAGCCAATACTGGTGCTACCGGAAGGTTTCCCCGTAGAAGTAACGAAATCTGCGTTTATCTGTCCGAAGGACTTTAGTGATGATTCGACTATAACTTGGAATCTCAATCTACCCGACGATTTGGTGCCCGAAAGCGCGAGAGCGTACGTGTCCCTAATAGGAGATATTCTAGGTCCGGTCCTTGAGAATCTGAACAATCTCGTTCGCTTGCCAATGGGATGCGGCGAGCAAAATATGATTCTCTTTGTTCCTAACATCCACGTGATCGGCTACTTGGACGCGACTGGAGTCGAGAACCCAGAGCTAAGGGCAAAAGCGATCAGAAATATGGAGAAAGGTATGTGCTTGATCTTGATCCGAATTTAATTCACGATTAAGAATAGATTTTACATTTGATCATGCGACACAGGATACCAGCGCGAATTAATATACAGACACCCGGACGGTTCGTACTCCGCATTCGGTCCGGAAAGTTCGGAAGACGGTAGCTCGATTTGGCTCACCGCATTTGTGATCAAATCTTTCGCTCAAGCGAAGAATATAATTCATATCGACGAACGAGATCTTAAAATTTCTGTAAAATGGATGGTAAAAAAACAACTGGAAAATGGATGCTTTCCTGTGATTGGCAGAGTATTCCATAAGGATATGAAGGTATTATACATGGGATTTGTGATCTTTCCTCCAAGAAATGATACTTAATACTCTTAAACGTGTTTACAGGGCGGTTTGCAAGATGACGACAATTCTTCCTCGGCATTAACAGCTTATATACTGATCTCGCTCTTGGAATCGGGTGTGCCATTAACAGCATCGCTTATTAATAACGCTCTACATTGCCTGGAAAAAGGAATGGAGGACGATGGCAGTACGACGTACACGGCAGCTTTATCCACCTACGCCTTAACGTTATTGGAGCATCCGAAAGCGAACAACAGCATGAAATCGCTCATGAACCGTGCAACACGGAACAACGTATGAATAACAAAGTCTAATTCTAATTTTAATGTTAAATTGTATATCGGATAATGAACGAGAACAGTTCTGTGAAGCAACAAATCTCAGTCGAAGGAATCTTCACAGCAAATTTTCGTTCGCTAGGATCTTCTCTGGTGGGAGGACAAACATAAACCGTCGTTAGGATTGAGCATTGAGATGACGGCATATGCCGTGCTGTCGTTGGTGAAATTAGGCGGCGAGACGAACATGGTTGAGGCGTTAAAAGCAGTCCGTTGGATGTCGAAGCAACGCAATGCGGAGGGCGGCTTCACATCAACGCAGGATACTGTGCTCGGCCTGGAGGCACTCACCAAGTACGCTGCCGTGATGTCGAGCAATACCACGGACCTCTCGGTGCTCGTGACTGCCGGCGAGGTGGACCAGGTGTATAGAATGCATAACGACAATCGCATGGTTCTCACGCAGATTCATCTGCCCGTAATACCCACGATAGTCGAGATCTTCGCCGAGGGTGAAGGCTGCGTCTTAGTACAGGTAGCTTTGTATAGAAATATTATAAGATATTTCGTCTAAGTCAGAAATTCGCGTAAATAAGGAATAGTGTCCCTTGAAAACATTTAAATGTTAAAAATGTTAAAAATGCATAATTTTTATTCTATGAAAATTTTCAGAGCAATATAAAATACAACGTTGCACACGCGACCGGCTCCGAAGCCTTCGATCTCTCGGTTAATGCCGCTTCCGCAACGTGGCTGGACGAATGCTCGATGCAAAAAATAACAATCTGTACGCGATATAAAATGGCAGATGGGGAAAGTAACATGGCATTACTAGAGATCAGCATGATAAGCGGATACGTCCCGGATCGTACAAGCCTTCATAGTCTTTTGGAGGATCCGACTACCAGTAAGTGTACAACCGAGAATACGTTCAGATCAATCCGAATAACTGTGATATCGTAAATTAGCCATCACAATTTTTCGAAAAGACGATTTCAAATTAATCAAAGGAGTCTAGAAATAAATATATAAATGAAAGTAACTCATAAAATAATCTATAAATTTGATAAATTGTCATTATTATTTACTCTCATGATTATTTTATAGTTTAAATTTGTAAAAAGAAACATTACAAAATCGCACAAAAATTATACTATTATTTGCTGACAATATAACGTTTATCGTTATACATTAAGCGAGATATTAAGATAAAATTGATTTCTCGACTAATCCGATATACAAATATCTGCAGAAGTGAAACGTTTCGAGGAGGATCGCGGTATCGTCACCATTTATTTCGACAAGTTAATCAACCAAAAAACCTGTATATCGTTTACGGTAACTAGAGAAAATATTGTGGACAGACTTGAACCGGCAAATGTAAAACTTTATGATTACTACCAACAGGAGTTGACGATTTCTAGTGTAAGTTTACAAATATTGTTTCATAATTGTTAAATATATACAGTATATACAGGGTATGTAAAAAGTCTTCCCCCCGAAACCCTTAAATATCTTGAAAAATAAGCATTTCTGACAAAAATGGTTCATACACAAGTTGTAAGGCTTTAAGTTACGCATTACATAGTAATATTAGTATGACCTTAAACAGCACCGTCAAGGTCACGTTGAAAAATCACTTTGAATTTTTTAAATGGGAGTCTCTATTTTTCATTACATATTCTTGTAGCTTACCTCGAGAACTTTCCAAAACACTATAATTAAGTTATTTTTCATTACGTACTTTCCGAGTTATGAGACTTGAAAGTTACAGTACCAGCGACATTAGCATTATCCAAGATGTACCACGCGGAGGTTGCTCGATCGGATTTACACCTCTTTGGTGTTCGAAGAAAGATCAGTGGAACACAGATTCTTCCTGATCAAATTCTAACGTAAATTCCTATTTTGAATCATTTAAAAAAATAAATAATGGAGTAATTATATTTTCCGAATTTCTGTCAAAAACAATGAAGACTCTCAATTTGTCCATTATGGAAAAGATGCAAAGTAACTTCTAGATTAGATGATTTGTGAGTTCGTTAAACTTAGTGGTTTCGGATTTATGTACTTTATAAGGAAAAAATAAAAATAAAAAGTAGTCATACTAATATTACTATGTAATGCATAACTTAAAGTCCTACAACTTTTGTATGAACCATTTTTATCAGAAATGCTTATTTTTCAAGATATTTAAGGGGTTTGAGACTTTTTATATACTTTGTACAGTATATACATTTTATAATATGCATCATATATTTTTGTTCAGAGCTACAGCTTCGCGGCAACTTGCAGCAGTGCCACTCCGAGCGAAGAAATAGAGGTTCCTAATCCGGTGCCGATAGAGGTCCAGGAAATTGGCAAAGACACCGCAAAGAAGGATATCATAAAGAAAGAGGAGACAGTTGAAAAAACGGCCGAAATCCCGAGCAATCAAAATGAAACTGTAGAGCAAATAGGTAATACGACTGTCAGAATTCTGTATCTCGGTTAAAGCTGCAAATTGTTTCATTCGAGCAACTTCGTGATATAGTAACAAATGGAAAGTCGGTAAACAATCTAAAAGCGTGTTCCTCCGATAGAAAATTCCAATCTCGAAATAAATCGACGATATCGACACCATTGCAAACTTTCGCGCAACCAGCAATAACATCTGATAATATGGATAATTAATGAAAATTATATACACAACTCGAGAATAACGAGAACGATTTACATTGAATTCTTTATTAAACTTATATATTTGCGCAATTAAATGAAAACGCGTTAATAAAATTAAGTATACTTCCAGAAGAAGCATACTCTTTATGAAATCACATTTAATTGCGTAAATATAAGCGAAACTAAATTGTTCTTGATTTTTTCGGGATATCTTTTTTGTGCAATATGGTTTCTTTGCAATTTTCTGAATTTTCCGACTTTCTCAGTACCACAAAGAGAAGCTGGAAGTGGCCAAATACCAGATGAACCGGACATCAATCTGAACCCCGTATTCGACAGACTCGGACCTCCTAGCATAGGTGACGAGGATATGGAGGCACCGTTCTCAACTCTGAGACAGGGGCAAAATTCCTTCGCGACGGATTTCGATCTAAATCCGCTCTTCGTCGTGGTCGATCACGAACTAGCAACCCCTGAAGGTGTTGAAGGACCCGTACTGGTCTCCGTGAAACCTGATATCACACATTTTGACGTCGATCCACTGTCGAATGTGACTAATGAAACCGATCAGAAGACAGAAGCGGATTTAAATAACATGCAAACATTACGTACGTGAATTCAAACTAATAGGAAAATGTGAACGTGAAAATTATTATACAATGTTGAAACCATGTTTTGGTTCTCCTGTTTTAGAGAAACTGAATCTTAACGTATAATATAGTACACGCTTGCTACAATTCACTATTCATATAAAAAAATGTATATTATTATATTCACTATTTTTCAAATTGGAAAGATCGATTAAGTAAGATAATCTTCTTCGTTAAACGAATGGCAATATCGAACCAATTAAATTTTTTATTTCAGCACCTCTTGGTTCGAACAATTCTTGCCCTGTGTGCGCTGACGAATTACCATCAAACATTAATGATTTTTATTGCTCCGCCAATAGCGTCGTAAAAGCGGCGATTAGACGATTACGAAAGGCAAGGCTCCTATTAGATATACAATCGTCGCAAGACATCAAACGACTGCATTCGACAATCGCATTTGTTTTAAAACCCAATTGTTCTTGCCCGCCTTTAGATAACCGTAAGTAACTGAGAAAACTAAAAAAACAACTCTAGACTATCGTTATTATATATTCACTATTATCTTGTTATTTTTTATTTGAATTATATTACAGCTGGAAGTCTGGCATTGTTGATGCACTTCGAAGACGGCGAATTTGCCAAAAGTTCGCATAATCGATATGTCTTAGACGAACAGGTTTCTATATACGGATTACCACCGATTGGTGGTGTTCCACATGAGATAATGGACGCTCGAGCAACGTGTGCAAATCAAGATAATAGCACATTTCTTAATCTTCCTACGGCTGACTGATCTTCGGCGTTCCGCCAAGAATATACTAAATACGAATAGAGAACACGTCACATGTCGTATTAACAAAACAATCGAGAGAAAAAAGAGAACTCGATCGCTTTTTTAGGCGTACAAAAATTAAATACATGCACATTTAAAATAGAATAAGATCTGTAGGAGGCAATTTCGTGAATTTTCCATTATAATCTGACTTGAATTTTCCATTAATTTGATTCGTTAATTTTAGCTTTGTACGTAATTTGAAGAAGTAAATTTTACACAGGGTATTGTAATCAACATTCTCAATCTTCATCGCAAATAGCTTCTCACAGCTCCCTCTCCGTACAACACATATCTCAACATCACAAACTCTATGTTAAAAGCGTGCGATAAAAAAAACACAATATCTAATAGAATAAAGTATCATTTTTACAGCGAGTTATATTGCGTTCGACTCTCTCACAATTGTGAATAGCAAATAACTAAAAATAAACTGTAAATAAAGCTCAGCGATTTATGACATAATAATTGGGTAATTTAATGCATCCAAAATGTTAGTCTCTAGTGTCATACTTTCCATTACTAATTTAAACAAGCATTACTCTTAAAATGAGTATATAATAAAAGATGTATATAATTTACGCACTCAGTCATGTCATTTTGCACAGTAGTAAAGTTTTTGTTTAAAAACGCATTTCTTTTTTTTAGAGATTTTTTTTAGAATTGATGTAACATGACCAAGCGTACGAATTTTAGGCAATTTGATTGGTTAGCTTTGAACACTTCTCATAAAACATTTTTATATTACCTTGGCACTTCGATATTAGGATTTTCATTTCAAAATGATCTCAGGGATCTACCATTAACAAGTGATACGGCAAGTTTGGGACACCCTGTATAATAATACGTCAATTTTTTGCTTGCATAAATTTTTTAAACATTTGAGAATTTTTCCAAATAAATTTGCTGTGAGAGTTTAATCTTAAAAAACTAAGAAGACTTAACACTTTTACAGAACAAAAAAGAAACGATCCTTTCTAAACAAAGAAAAAATCTAACAGAAATCCGTTTGAATTATCTTCATACGTACGAGTATGATAGAAGCAAGCAAGTGTGAAAATATTTTGAATTTTAAACGAATATACCACGTCTTTATTTGTTATTCTTGATCGCATTGTAATAGTTATTACAAATTAATAATCACCCGAATCGAATTCTCGCTACATTAAATAGTGTTTCGTTATAATGTATGTACGATTATTTATTTAATACGACTTTAATCCGTGATTATATTGTCCATTTGACATTTAACGTTGATAAAATCAAATTTGCCACCAGTGAAACGTTATTTTAACCGAATCCTTCCATTCTACATTAGACCTCATACTTTCCAAAGGACGAGTTTATTAAATATCAAATGGATAGATATTCTCTCTGGAAGTATTATTATTTATTCACGCTGTATACAGTTAAATGCTTGAAATAAATAAACATATATACTATATTGCTTACTATACACTATTCATCGCGCTGATTCGCTACAATATCATTGAGAACTTAACTACATAAGGAATGAAAAGATGAACGTAATTGGCAGTAATAATCATATTCGCCGTCTATCTCGCTAGATGACTGAAACACGTGTTTTCGACTGCGGACGTCCAAGATAGGAGTAGGCAGTGTATATATATATATATATTTGCGGCGAGCATGCATTGGCAAGAACGGCGAGTAACGCAAAAGACACATGTGACGCGCATAAAGACACAGTGTTTAAAAAAAAGATTCTCTAACAATGTGACGTCTAACATTCGATAATGGAGCGATTTCAGACGTTCGCCCGATCGAGAAGAATATTTCTTTTTCTTTTAAACTCGTCACAAGAGACGCAGTGAATGTAGCTTGCAAGCGATGACGACCGTAAAATACATTACCTTCGCGAAGGTGCGACACATATGCTTATTAACATTTATCGACATTGAGAGAGATGTCGTATAGTATACACTATTAGTATATGTATCACCGATTTGTAACCGAGAGATACACCTCGACAACAGCGGAGAACTACACTACGAAAAACGACCATCTCGATGAAATACAAGATACTAAACAAAAAAAAGCATAGAAACTAGCAAAACAGCCTCTCTCATATAAAAATGAAAAAACTTATAAAATATGTGTAAAATCTTTGTATACCTGCGTAAAATGTAAATCTTACGCGGATATGCATTTACAAGTTTCATGACTCGAATACACAAGCTCGATATTAAATTATGTTTAACTTTCTCGCGGGACTTCAAAGAGTATATTCGTTTATAGATTAAGCAGTAGCAACAATAGATCGATAAGAAAATCGTTCGTGTCAAGCTGTGTTAAGCAGAAAAAAATATAGAACTATAAGACACAAGTTGTACTGGAGTATTGTCGTTGTATCAGTGAATCTTATAAGACAATTGCCTAATCAAATCAGTTTTCTTTATAAATACTAATACGCATTATAAAAATCTTTCTACATGCTGCATTCTTTTTGGATATTACGCTACAATATAATCGCTATATATAACGCTGTTAAATCTATGCAAAGTTACTCCTGATCGATTCTTACTTAATCATCACGCGCCTTGTTATTATACAATAAATTATATATCGATTTAATATGGAGCCTGCGTGTTATCAAGGGAATTTCAACGGACGAGCTAAATTATAGCGATGCAAAAAACGTAAACGGCGGCCTCGATACGCACATTATTTGAAACTAACGCACAAAAATATAAATGAAGAATCGGAAGATATTGGTTTCTATCCGACTGTTTTTATCGTATTTCGCACGTCAATTCTGCCAGAATGAGAACAGTACGTTGCTCGTAAAACATATTATTACGAACTTACGCGAAGATCGCTGTCGGACTACTCAGTAGATTTTGGGTGCCGAACGATCGTTGATAGGGCCACTGGTCTTCCTCAGCGGAGTACCTCGTCTAATCTGATCCATGAGGGAGTCTCTCATTTGCAGAGGGTCCATGATGGGCACGCGATTACCCATAATACGCCTGATGCTCGCGGATCTACTCGTGCCGTTGTTTCCCGTTTGTTGCAGGGCCTGTTGCTGCTGTGCTAGTTTAGCGTTCAGTGTTTCGAGGAAGCCGGGAGCTGCCGCTTTGACGTTTTTATTAGACTGCTGCTGTTGTTGCTGCTCCAAGAGCAACTGTTTCCTGAAAGATTTTGGACTGCTGCTCGCGTTCACGCCTGCCACGGCATTGCTGCTTATGGTACCGATGAGTTTAGCATTGAGCACTGCCATGAATCCCTGGCCTACGCCACCCGGTCCTTGTCCTTGGCCCACAGCCTGACCAGCTTGGCTGACGCTAACACCACCGGCTACGTTAGTCGTTTGCACACTGACAGATCCGCGTTCTTGCGATGTCGAACGGGCAGAACGTTCCACCGATGAACGAGTTATTTGCAGCACGGTGTTGTGCTGGATGATGCTTGCAGGATTACTGTGTGCTTGCTGTTGTCCGGTAGATTTCCGTAAGAGCGACGGACTGGCTGGCGTATGACGAAGCTCAGTCAAAGTTCTCACTGTCTCGGAAACCGAGATGGATCTACGAAAAAGAAGATTAAAAGAATTAAAGAACTGCGGAGACTTATATAAAGAAACGAAGAAGATTAAACCATCATAGTATTAAAATCTTCAATTGTAAAGCAATTTATCGCAACTAAAAAAGATAGAACAAGTCGATTTTTACCTCTGAGGTGTAGGACTGACTGTAGGTGAAGAACTTTCAAGAAGGAACGCAGGCGGCGGAGGAAGGTTCTCTGTCTCGTCGCAAACGTTCTCACCCCGATCTTCATTAACGGATGAAGTGGGGGATGCAGTGATAACAGTGGATGTGCGTCTTGTCGGTGGCGGTGGTTTGCTCACTTGCTGTGCTGATCCTCTGCGTGCCATTAACGTGGCCGCGGCGCCAGGTACATTCCACGTGTTCTCGTTTTGATTGTGCGAATGAGAATGCGGCAAAGTATTTTGGCTTCCATATCCGCTGCTGGATTCTAAACTGGATTCAGATGTCTGACTGCCAGCATCTTTCTCTGCGACTTCGGTCTGCACAATTCAATGAAGCATTAACAGTAATAAAAGTATTTGTTTAAAATGTTGTACATCTTATACTTTTTCTCTTGCTCACGTACCTTGTCGGTTCCTGGTACCGTTAACGATGCCGGAGGGGGAGGCAATGGAAGCTGCATCTCTTGAGCACGACTGGCAGCCAGATTTGCTAACTCGTGCATATTTACATACATCGGTTGTTGGAGCTGATGAGTCGCTAATTCTGCATCAAAATCGTTATAATGGTAAATCTGACATCGGATCATAGTTTATGTAGTGATGTTATATGAACCTTTCGCCAAATGAGCCGGAAGAGGTAACTTCGGTTTCCCTCGAGGACTTCCAAGTGACTCGTTCTTCACCGGAATAGTCGGTCGTTCCAAACTAGAACATCTATTCGGTATAGGTGGACGATTACCGCTATTATTTCTACGGAGTTGCACCCTAGACAGTTGCTGATTTGAGGAAGAACATGAAGAGGAAGAAGAAACCGGAGAGGCAGGCTGGCTGTGGCAGCAACTGTTACCGTCGCGATCCGGAGCTTGGAATGTATAGACACTGAGCGCTGGTCTCTGATGTCCCTTTTCGTACGCTAAAACAGATAAAAATGAACAAATGATTAAATCAAAATTGGCAAATCAGATTAATCGAACATAACGAGCATATATGTATCACTTACCAGAGGAAATTGTATGTGGTCGTTCGTTTACCGCACCCGGATTTTGTCGGTCGTACTGAACGGATGTTTCCTGTAAATCAGGCCAAGTAGAAGTTGTCACGGGTCGTGTTACAGTGTAACCGATACTTTGATTACTTAGAGAAGATTCATTTGATACCTAAAAACACGAGCCGCCTCTTTAGCTAACTGCCAACGATACGGAATAAAACAAAATACAATGTGCAAAAATACATTCTTAAAATTAAGCTATAAAATTCGTTCAAAATTGAGAACATAAGCAAATCTAACAGCATAATCACTAGGCGGTAGAAATTTGTGAAGTCTCACACTTTGAATCTTCTGCTGTTGTGCTATGATATGTACATTTTTTTAGAACTTATAAAATCGAATTAATTTAATTTAAAAAACTAGTAGACTATTTCCAAAATTGAATGTTCTTTTAAAGAATTTGTCGTTGGACAAGGACGACTGGCTATCGCTGCATGCATATCGTCCGTCCGGAGAAGACTACTCATCGTAGTGTAGTTCTGCTAATCACTAAACGACCTTACCTGATGTTCGGAAATTGGTTGATTGTACAATGTGTCCTGTGATGTAAAACCGGAGTCGCGGGAATTGCCACTGGTCAAATGGCGCAGTGTTGTGATGCCGCTGATGCTGGCGGGCCTTACACCAACTGGCTACAACGAGTACAACATCGACTACCACATACTATAAGCTCGGCGAGCAAATATAGCGATTAGTTCGTGCTACAAAATCTATGTTCGTGACTACCAGGTGCATTGCAGCTGATGCATTAACTGTGTAACCATGTCATGCGACATAAAAAAAAACATCTAATAGATCAATCCATAGAAAAAACGAGAAGAGAAAAAGATTGAGAAAACGAAAAATACTACCGGCACGTAATTACCTGAGAAAGCGATCTATGCCATGGGTGTCCAGACGGGCTCGGATGGCTTTTACAAGATCCACTACTGCTACTAGTTAGAGAACTGATCGAACACATAGAACTCTTCCTCGATCCAAGAGACAGTGACGGACTCGACGGCGGCGTAGCCAACGACCACTGAGTAACGTCGCAACCTTTTATGTCCGTTATTACCTGCTCGGATGCAGGCGGTAAGTGATGCGGCGACGCGGTGTGTCTTTGTAATTGATCAGAAACTTCTTGCAGATGCGTCAATTCCATTAACATCGCTATCTCTTCGTCCTAAACGGTTGATGTATTTACAATGTGTATACATCGGTTTACAAATGTATATATGTGTTTATCTTTAGAATATCTACTAACTAGTACGGGTTTCAGAAATCGGGCAAGAAGACAAAATCTGCCCCTCTCTTCGAGAAGGGCCGCACGGACGGCTTTTCGTTCCGTTTCTTCTAAACTCAGTCTTTTCTCCTGAACAACCGCTGCTGATGATTCTAGCATCCTATTGAGCTCCACATCGGAACAGGTCCCATGACTCTGAGACTGTCCTTGAACGTGTAAGTGAACTTGAACCTTTCGTGCTTTCTTCTTTTGCAGACGTAAAGTATCGGTAGAGCGTTTCTTTAACTCTGCTCTTGCCTTTTTAAATTCTAAAAATAACGAGATATTAAATTACAGATACAGACTCTTCTTAAAAATAAAGTTATATAAAATATTACAACAATCATTAACCTTTGGCATGTTCTTTGTCTAAATTGATCAAAGACTTCTTCCAATCTTCTAATTTCTCTTGTAAAGGCAGTACCAAACAGTCCATAATAGCACTTAAAAGAAGCAAGCAAGTAAATGCAAAGAGTATTCGGAAATTATTAAATAAAAATTTTAAAAAATTTAATAAAGTTGTACACACAGGACATTTTAACGTACCTGGTAAATGACTTCATACGAGTTTCTACCGCTTTATGTCTCAAACATATTCGTGTCAGTGCTGTTCCAATTTCCTTAGTTGCACCTTAATAACAAACATTTCAATATTTCTTTATTTCATGTTATTCGTTTAAAAATGTATTCAATGCATTTAATAATCTAAATTACATAGACAATAAAAGTTTCATTATTATTAATCAATGAAAATTTACCTCTAGCATTAGTTGCAGCATCTGCTATTTTCTGAAAAGCTTCAAGATATGCGGAAATAGCCAAGATAGCAGCTCTGCAATAATATATATCTCACATTAAAGATAAAAATTTCGAAAGTATCTCATGTCATTTCTTTATTTTATCAAAAATGTATAATATAAGACAAGCATGTAGTACTCTTCATAAACATTGAAGAGAACATAAATATATAATAAAATGTACCATTAAAAAAACTTAAACACACAAGAATTTTCCTTTTAACATTTAAACTTATATAATTATGACAATTATTATAATTTACAATTATAATAATATATTTGAAATAATACAAATCTTTTCACCTCAAACTTGCATGTAACTTGGTAGCTTTTGAAATCAAATCTTCCCAAAGTGGTGCTCCGTTCTATAAAAAAAAAAAAACAGTGTTGTAAGTGCAAGATTTTTAATTTCATTTATTGACATTGGCATAGTTCTAATAATAGTTTTTATAATATTAAC
Source organism: Crematogaster levior (assembly GCA_901521435.1). NCBI lineage: Eukaryota > Metazoa > Arthropoda > Insecta > Hymenoptera > Formicidae > Crematogaster > Crematogaster levior. The sequence goes on from CABEGB010000624.1 coordinate 313,921, forward strand.
CAATCTAGAGAAACTGATATACTGGTAAGAGATAATGTAATCACACACACCCACATATTTTGTTCCATCAGATACATGTGTGTGTGTGTGTATGTGTGTGTGTGTGTGTTGTGTAAAATACTAGTTAATAAAACATATTTCTTAATGGAATATGACTTACAGGAGAAACTAACTTATATAAATAAAAAGAAATAAATGCTTTTATTCCTGTTTCTCTCAAGATAAACATTTTAATAATATTTTAACCAATAAAAAGACAATTATTTTGCTGATATTTAAAATTGAAGCATTTGTTCTCATGAGAAATTACAGAAGAAGTTCTGAAATATGAATAATAAAGAATCAATCAATTAGAATATTAGAATCTATTATGACAACAGTAAAATTTACAAACAAATACTTTGAACTGCAGAACAGAAATCTTGCAATAAAACCAAAAGAATCTTATGAATCATAGGCTGTTATTTTTCTCTTCTCTTTATCATTCAAAAGGAACACTTTACTTCTTGTGCAACAGCAGTTGTTCCACTTTTACTCATACAATCTAATACATTTTACTTTATTTTATTTTATTACTACATCTTGCAAATTGTATTTATAAAACAAAATATCATTCCTTCTGAAACAAAAAAAAATCTTCTGCAAGTCAATATAGGTCGAGAACAGGCGAGGAAATTCCCAACGGTATTAAAATCTTGAAAACGGGCGATTTCATTACACACAAAGGCACCCATAAAAACAATAATATAATACATTTGAGGTTTTCGAGCCAAGAGAAGAATTGTAATCATAGCAAAACATAGGATAGCATAAACTTTCTAAGCTAAGGAAGGTCAGAGTAAACATCATCCCGACGGATCATCGGCCTAACGTGAAAACTGTGTCGCGGTCGGTCAAGCTCAAGCGGATGTTCCTCACCTTCATGTCAGTGACGATCTGCTGAAACAAACCGCCTAATGCGCTGCACTCCCGCTCTATCGTCGCATCCATCTTCCTTGCTTTCCAGGCCTGGCCTGATTCCAACGACGGGGACTCGGACGCGACGAGTTCACTCCACGTCGTCGACGTGACGGACGTTGACGGAAACGAAACACCACCGCCAGCGGGGACGAGCAATACAATCCGTCATTCTCGACCGTGCGAGAACGAAAGACAGAGAAAGCGAGCGCAGGCAGGCACGCACGCACGCACACACGCACACAAAGGTGAAAGGAGGGGAGAACGGACGAGGGAAAACGCACAGGGTGATAGCAGCGAAGCGTGGACGCGTCCACGACGCGGACTCGTTGTTGATGCGAAAGTAGACTTTACCAGCTACGGGCGCAAGGTAGATCTCACCTTTCCTCGCGCTTACGACGCTCTGTAAACACGACACACGCGACACGATGACAAGCGCGTACGGCGTTTCGCGCAACACGAACGTCAACGAACAAGCTGGGCGATTGAGCTTGAAGTTAGACTCGCTCACTTTACTTCGCGCGCGAATCTATTTTCGCGGACGCCGCGCCGCGCTGGATCGTTGCCCCCTGCGTGGTGACCCCGTTCTAGAAATCGGAATCGATATTATCCGGTATGCGTCTAATCGTTAGTCTGAGGGGAGCGAGACGGAGAAGCAGAAACAAGAAGAAGGAGAGTGAGAGAGAAAAAGGAGAAAGTGACAAATAGAGAACATCTTCCGGGCAGCATGAAATTGCAAGCACTGTTGTGCACCGTGTGGTTGGCTACGGTTGGTTGACTAGCGCCGTTCTCCGCTCGCGTGCCATCATAGACTTTAAAGCTGGGTCTACACGGCACAGGTTTCGTGTCTGCGTAAATATCGGCACAAAAATCTTATACTTTTCGTCCGTGTGGACGTGACGTTGCACAGACACTTGGCAGATGTCTGACATTCGTCTACACAGGCGAAAAGTACAGATTTTTGTCTGTGCCGTGTAGACCCAGCTTAAGGGAAAGCTGAATACCGACCGAACACTATTTTATTGAATTTGACGAAATCTTTTTATTAGAATATTGCTTCATAGAAATATAAATCCTTTTTCAAGATTTAAGTATTTGTGGAAACGCTTTGCGCAGAAGTAGACGATTTCGGAGAAAAAGAAAATTATAAAAGTACATTATTTTTTACCTACTGACACATCCAGAACTGTCAACTTGTGATAATATCTAGGATATATAAAAATCTTAATACAAAATATCGCGCACATCAGACCGCACAAGAGTAGAGTCCTAAATAATCAGAGAAGCGCAATTACTACCCCTTCCATGCTTCCCATGGTCGCCATATTGGGCCCGCAGCTATCTATTTATTTGTAAACAACGTTGTTTTATTTCATGCAATTTGGTTACTGAAACGTTCTTATTTTATATGATAAAATTTTCAATTAATACATTTAAAAGTAAATAGAAATAGACAGCATGGTAACTAACCAACATGTATATTTAAGATGTCTAAAAAAATATTTTAGGAATATCTAAAATGTTTTTTTTTTTTTTTTAATAAAGAAAACATTACAAATATATTTTTTCACTAAAGCTCTTTGCACAAAAGTTACACGCCTTTACATTTAGGAGGATAGCGAAAGAGAATCGAGATCAATTCTAATTCTGCTGATGGCGTTTCAAAGTAGAGACTTTAAGCTTCGAAATGAAAAAAGAAAGAGTTAAATACGACCTTTTTTGACAGAATTACGGTCATTCGAATTTAGGCAAAAATTTGACTGAAATTACCTATGCATCGATTTTGTGGGCCAGTGTATTTAGATAATAAAAGACCCAATATCCGATTATAGCAAAAAACGCTACAAAAAATTGTTTAAATTATTTTTTAAATTATTAATTTTTTTATTTATCCGGATATAGATTTTAAACCTAGCGGGATAATAAAAATTGTAGAGGAGTGCAACATTGCCAAATTGCATCTTGTGTTATGTAATAAGGTCACATTTACTATTTGCAACTGAATATCTTTTTTGTAAGTCAACATGTAAGGTAACATGCGAATTTCTCCACGAAATAATGTTCAGCAGATCGAATTCTATATCATAACTTTTCCAATGATATCTGTCGCTTATAACCAATGATATTCACTAATTACCACCGTTATGAACATGACCCCTATGTAATCCCGTGTTAAATGTTGATTTTCATCGATTGATTACTCTTTATTTAAGTCGATGACCTATCCTGAAGTTTTGAGCATTCATTTCTATCGCCTATCCCTACATCCTATCAAAGTTTCAAGTGAATCCTTTATGAGGGCTAAGTAGGTGAATCCACTTTAAGAGCACAGACTTTGTGTTTGCGTGGATGTGGATGTTGACATTCGTCCACACGGGCGAAAAGTACAAACTTTTGTGCCGACATCTGCGCAGACATGAAATCTGTGCCGTAGATTCAGTTTAAGGTCTACATCTCGATTGGTCGGTGAAGGAAAATGATCACAGTGCACGAATAATTGCAATGCGACTTGATTAACCCGTTAACTGCCGTGCTCTTTTAGTTAATCATCCAAATCTGAAGAACTCTGCAAAATTCATGAAACTTCGTATACATAGGTTTCTAAGGTCTCTGATCACGAATTTGATATTGAAATCGATATGACGATTGCAAAATAATGGACAAAAATAGGTTTTTTTCCAGTGTTTTCAACCGAAAATGTTGCAAAATCAACTAAACTCATTGTCAGTCTTCATTCTAGTCACGAATTATATATTGAAATTTAAACTTAATATGGCAGACGAAAAACTTTTTTTTTTTAAATAGGGCATTTAAGTGATAGCAAACTGGCAAGAATACAACTTTATTTACACTACGTTTCGACCATGGGTTGTCATTTTCAAGTAGGATACATAGCTTCACATGTTTTTTTTCCATCGTAAAAAAAATTGCAAAATCAATTCATGTTGTATAGGAGTTTTGCATCTTATTACTCAAAAATCATATCGACAAAATGGGAAAACCAAAGAGACGGTTGCAAGATAACGGATAAAATACCTATAGACAAACCCCTCTAGAAGGTCTCCTACAGCTTCTTTGTGGTAGACTCGTATTACAGTAATTCAGAAATATAATCAGTCGCGTCAAAGATTTAAAAAAAGAACAAAAATTCCCATTTTTTATTCGGCTATAACTATTTTTTTAAAGCCAAAATCTAAGAAACTAATGATGGCATCCTGTTCAACACATCAAAAAATATAAAGATCAGCCTTTTTTAATTCCTTCAGACACATTCTGGATTCACCAGACCATTAAATTTAGTATCAAAGATTTTCAATTTCTAAACAGTTTGGACCATGTCTGAAAAGACAAAGATCTTTGATGCTGGCAGTTAAAGGGTTAGAAAAATGCTATCTTCAAATCGTTCCTGATAAGAGAGATATCAAATGTGAATATATTTTTTCTTTTTCAGATTACGTATTGAGATAATTTTAGCTTGCCACTTGAATTGACATAGTATGGACTAATGTCTAGTAAACGAATTATGAAGATTTAATTATAACTATAATTACTGATATAGATATTAAAGTTTTTTTACTATATTTTTGCTTTTGCCTACGAAAAGTTTGATGTAATTAATCAATATTTTCTTTTCTTGTAATAGTATTTAAGATTGGTCATTAAGACTGATGTATACTTTTTAATTTTTTTCATATTATATAAAATATAATTTAATTGTTACAAAGCTATAAAACAACAATCTTAATTAACAATCCTAGTATTACATTCTTAATTATAAGGGTGGCCATAACTGTGCTACTTCTGCATGCGTGGATTCCGGCACCCACTTTTGATAAGCTGGCAGCAGAACTAAAATTAAAGCATTCCAGCATTAATTGCAAAACAATGTATATAAATTTATCTATATAAATATATAATAGTGTAAATGTGATATTGTAATACACATATATATTAAATATTATAAATATAATATTATTATATATTTGTAATACGTATCTAAATATTATATAATACAAGTCAAAATCTCACATTTTTTGTCCGAATCCCAGATTTCTAACAGTTTGTCTTTGGACATGACTCCTTGCGACTGTAGCGTTTGTACTATTGCTTGAGTGCGTGGTATCAACCTGAAAAAGTCATAGAGTTAACGTAATCTATTCGATCAACGTGAAATCGAAAGAAGAATAATGATTTACTTGGCCCATGACTTGGTGATACTACCAGGTGTCGTCAGCAGCGACGGGACAAATCGTTTTAGCTTAGGGCACACTTGACCTTCCAAGAAGAAACATGCGAACCACTTGACACCGTCCACCGTCAACGGATGCTCTATATCCATCGATGGTAATGCCCATCCAGCCTTTCCGAATGTACCGGACATGCGGCAGATGATTTTCCCAGTTCCTTGATTATATCTATAAATGAAAGTGATAATACTCAATAATAATAAAGACTAATATTTATAAATAAATAGCAAAAACATTACAAAGTAACAATTGTGATAAAAATACCTTGGTGGTGGATCAGCCAATGGTTCACTGAGGTGGCATTGTATAGGCGCAAATTTTGGCAACCATTCGGGTTCTATCGCCGTAATACCTCGCATATACATCTTATTCGTTTCGTACACCTCCTGATAGACCACCCATTCCGGACTGGTTCTCCGTAGAACGCACGAGGAATGCATGAATACAGGTTCCTCCATTTCTGGTGTTCTGGAAGATAATTCAAAATGGAGAACTCACGCTCAATTAAGTTTTATCGATGATTAAGAAGCGTTAAGCATTAAGAAATAAGAGCAAATTAAGAATTAAGAGCATACCTATAAGCATGCTTCCACTTGACCTTGTCTTGATCCTCTTTTACTTCATCGGGCAAAACCTTCCTCGCGACTTGATCCGCCATACCTGCAAGGACTATTTGGCGCAATAATTTCGCTTCCATGTCAGTTGGTAATGGCATTCTGTGTAAGATTTCTTGTTGTAGACAATCATTTCAAACATATTGCACGTACATACAGTACAAATTCCAATATTTTAAATTAATCGAAATCGAGTACTTCCTTTATTCCGAAAGATTACTCTATATAATTATACTCTAATTATACTCTATATAAACTTTATATAATTTCAAAATTTATCTTTTAGAATGTACTGAACAAAGACATTTATAATAAAAGATACGTACTTTGGATCAATAATTAAATTTAGATTCGACACATTTAAATTAATTTCATTAGTGAGCTGTTGCCTAAGTTTTCTAATTTCGACCACAGCTTTGTGCCGCAAGCCATTTTCCTCACAGAAGAGCAACAATTTTCCCTTCGAATTTGCATACTCAGCAGTTCCAATAGCTCTTATCAGAACCATTGGATCACCTGTGCATAAACAGAAATATTGTTTATTGGTTACATTCGTTATATAAACAAAAAACGATTTCAAGATTACGTACCAAGGAGCAAATTATTGCCAGTTCCGGCCCAATAACGACGCGTTTGCAGCCATTTGCTCTTAGTTGGACCTTCCATGTCGAGAGCTTCTATCAGCACTTCTTGCAGGCTCAGAGCTGCTACCATACATATTGTATATTTTGATAAGTCATGCTGATGCGATAGTGCCAGCATCTTGCCATAACGGGGAGAAACCGGAAATGCGGCAATACTACGTCCAAGCGGTGTTACTTTTGCGCAGTATTCTAATAATAAAACATTAATTCTGTGTCTTAAATAATATTTTAAATATAAAAGAATAATTGTATGTACAATGAACTCCAAGTTCTTCAACCTTACGTATTGCAATTTTACAATACTATCTAAATGTCCACATTCGATTACCTTCCTGTTTGTTTGGAGGCGGTTGTAATGCTTCGAGTATCGTGAGCCGTTTCTCCGCGGATTTCAATTGAACAATATCCGGTGGCGTGGGAAACGGAAAGTTCACGACTTTGTCGATATTCATCGCTTTCATTTGCAGCAACAAGTCGTCCACTGGTTTTCTCAGAATCTCTGACTGACTGTATTCCTCGAAATCGTTGTATACAGCCGATGAGTATAATCTTTGTAAAAAGAAACACATATAAAGATTTTAAAGAGATTAAGTGTATGATCAATGGCTATACTTTAAATATCAAGTTTCTAAAAGTAGAATTTTGAAAACTTGAAGGGAAAAATTAATCAAATTTATAATTTGTCTACTTCATTAAGGGGTAACGCCACTCTAGAATTTTCAAAAAATCGATTTTTTTTTTCGTTTAAATGATGCCTTAGAGTCTTAAAAATAATGTACACTTGGTCCCGCGGAAGGAATTTTAAGTACCTGTTTTTAAACCGAAACTGCCGCTCTATGGCACGTCGATCAATAGTAACTTAAAACTTTAAACGCGTTTTTCTCGAAACAATGTTTTTCAAGTTGGCCGGAAACATAACTCGAAAAGTTTTTGACCGATTCATTTCAAATTTGCACAGTAGCATCGTTATTAGATTCTGCAGGGACTGACGTAGGGGTTTTTTGATATTTTGTCAACTTCTTTTGTTATAAATAATTTACGGTAAAATTTTTTACCGAAAAATGGACTTTTTTTTCAAATAAGCACTACTTATTCAAAATTCAATATTTTCAAAATCCCCTACGTCAGTCTCTAGCCAATTATATATAGTTTTTAAAAAATTTTGGTTTTTTGTTCTAGATTAAAAATTGTGGGAGTAACCTTTCCGGCCGTGAAGCCTCTTCGGCGAAAAGAGGCCTCGAGTTTTTTATAATATAGCCGCCATTTTGTTTCTAAATATTAATAAACAAATTTTTTTATATACTTCGAAACATGTATAATAAATTCCTATAAATAGATTTCTCATTTTCTTTATTGCATCTCCGTTAAAAATTATCAAAGAAACGTCTTTTTTTCGAGCTCTAGAGTAGCGTTACCCCTTAAAAATTTTCATGCGAGATAAGTGTCGAGATACCTGTAGCAATGACCAGGTCGAGTCCTACCGGCTCTGCCAGCACGTTGGGTGGCCGCTGCTTTGCTCACGTAGTTAATGTGGTATGTGCTTACACCTGTCACTTTGTCGTACAGCCTAGTTTTACAACGTCCGCTATCTACAACGTATCTGATGTTGGGAATCGTCAGTGAGGTTTCCGCAACATTAGTGGATACCACACACAAGCGACATCCTTCTGGCGGTGGCTCAAACACCTATGATTATACAATATTAAAAATAAAATTAATTATTTCATCAACATTGATCTATTATTTAATTTATTCTACTATAGAGAGTCGTTAATATCAAAAAGATCATAATTTATCATATGCATTGTCTATTTACTCTGGCCTGTTTATGTCCAGGTAAAAGGGAGTAGAGGGGTAAAACCCATAATGGCTGTGCGTTTGTTAGTCCCTTAAAATCAATAACATCTTCATCTTCATCTTCATCTTCATCTACATCTTCGTCCTCATCCTGCGCATTGATTAAATCTTCATGCGTATCATCATTAGGATTTACCGAATAACTAAACATAAATATTTATAATAAATTTCTAAAAAGAAAAATATAGAAGATTAAAATAATTGCGGTATGTATATACATACTCATCGAGATTTATAGTCGGAAGTATAATCTGTTTTTTCTGCCTCTGTTTATTACGATGCAACGCTTCCATGGCGTCAAAATCATCATCGGAATCGTCTTTTTCGCTGTGCTCTTTATCCGTTGTTTCTAGTGTTTCATTTTTTTCGGAGTCTTTTACCACTTTAACTTGAGAATGTTTACTTCTCTTCAATGGAAACGATTTGCGTAATTTACGCACAACAGTATGTACCTCTTGCTGACCTATAACGATAAATAAATCGTTAAAAACATAAAGATTGTACTATAAGAATAAAAGTGAGTAAAAATAGAGAGGTTTTCTATAATTTACCTGTTAAAAATATTAGTATGCCGCCTTCTGGAAGGCGAGTATGTATCTTTATTGCTTTTCGCAAGGCTTCATTAACGTAATCCTTGTTTGTTCTTCTATTAAAATGTATTTTTACAAGAAACTGTCGCGCTTTAACTTCAATTATCGGTGGTTTTATCTTAAACAGCCTCGTATTCTCTACGAATTCCTTCACGGACAATGTAGCCGACATAATTATTAATTTCAAAGGATTGCCGCGTTTGTTACGAAGCGGAACAATCCTTGACAACAAACCTATCAAGATATCAGTATATATGCTACGTTCGTGCGCTTCATCGAGTATAATTACAGAATATTTTGTTAACAGGAAATCCTGTGAGTAAAAAAGATTATCTTAGATATATAATAGATATATAATAACTATATGATAATTATTATATTATATATATCATCATATTAGATATATAAGTTGTTTGTACAAGGAGACAATTTAAAATATACCACTCACACTTTGAATTTCTTTCAGCAAAACACCATCAGTCATGAACTTGATCTTCGTTTCTTCTGTAACATTCCCTTCAAAACGAATCAAATACGAAACCTCCTTTGCAGAAAGATTCAGTTCTTCAGCTACACGCTTGCTCATCGCCATCGCTGCTACTCTTCTTGGTTCAGTTATTCCGATCAATTTATTTTGCGCATATCCAGCCTCATATAAAAATTGAGGCACCTGAGTTGTCTTCCCTGTAGTGAGATTGAATTAAACAATAATATAAAATAATTAGAGATAAAGATAAATCACATAAGAAGCTATTCTTGTAGCCTAATTTATATATTATAATTATTATCTAAGAAATTATTTGACAAAAATTTTGGTAAAGTTATAAAGTAATTGTAATTTTACTTGCCACTTCCCGTCTCTCCAGTAATTATGATTATTGGATTCTCATTTATTGTTTCAACTATAACTTGTTCTTCAGCAACAACGGGCAGTTTCAATCTGGCTGCTTGTATCTCAGGTTTTCTATTTACAGGTATAAAAACAGCAGGAGTGTGAACTTTAGGAACATTTTGTTGTACTTTCTCCACTGAGTTTTTAGATTCTTGAGAGTTAGTTGTAGTTGTTTCCTTTCTTGTATCTTTCATAAGGTTCTTCTCATCTTTTTCTTCTTTTACTTCGGCCCTTGCACTTATCACAACATTAGAAGCAGCAGTATTATCAAGAAAATGTGATTTATTTTCCTCTTCATTATCACTATTATCTTTATCGCTACTGTCACTGAACTGGAAATAAATATTACTTGAAAAGTTGTAACTTTATAATTTATATACATTTGTTACTGTTTCAAACTTACTTCAAACCCAACTACGTTTGGATCAAGCTTAGTTTCATCCTGTTTTATATTGTTCAGAATGACTAATCTTTTTCTCTTACTCATTTTAATAGAATTTACAGTGCTCTTTATTGACTCACTTTCCTCTTCATCATCTGCTTTGTGCTTTAATTTTCCAGTAGGAGCCTCAAGTTCTCGAAAATGACGCTTTAAGCCCTTGTTTTGCAGAGATGTTAGGCTCACATATTGTTGCAATTCAGCAGGAGACGCTTGCACTTTTGCTAAATCTTCTAACAATGACGCTCTCTGTAAAATATATAAATGTTTAAAAAATTCAAGCAGACACTATGTTATGTCTGTATGAAATGAAATTATATTACCTGTAATTTTTTCTTCTTTCGCTCTACTACCTTTTCCAGTTGTTTTCTTCGTTTCTTTGATAAAAATTGTTTAGTTGTTACCTTCTTATCAATGTTTTTTGTTTTTCTCTTTTGAGTGGGCAAAACAAGTGGGTTGCAACTGTCATAATCCTCAGTGCGATGCTTAATATCCAATACAATCTGGCAAATGTGTTTAATAAGTAATATAATTGAAGCAATAACAAGTAACTGGATAGATGTTTAGTTCAATAAAACACTATATAAGAATTATAAGTATTACTTAAACAATTTATCTTTCTCACGAGAAAGCAAAACAAATGTAATAAAAAATAAATTTACCTCTTTAGTGGTAGAATTATCAACTTCCACATTTGCAACAGCTCTTGACTTCCAATTATAACCTTTTTTCCCCATTGTTAAGAATTGAAAAAATACTCTTGTTCAATCTCAGATTTTAATGGAAATGTAGTCATTCAACTTTCTTTCGTTGCAAAAATCAAATTTTTTTAAAGAATTAAAATAATCGCTCGATATTGAGAAAAAATAATCAACAATATTTTTTTAGGTTAGAAAAACCAAGAACGTCGGACTTAAAACAGACCTTTAACAGACTACCGACTGCGAAGATCGATCTGACTGCCAAGTGCCAACCACGACTGCCGACTCACGTCTGACTCACGCCAATCACAGCGAGGCGACCTGTATCAATCTATAAATGTTTATGCTGAATATATATATTTAATATATATTTAAGTAATATGTTTTTTTATAAGATTTTATTAATTAAATCTTTGACTATATAATCTTGGACCGCTAGTTGCCTCCACTTTTCCTATTCTTAGGCCGGTATTCATAGTCGGATCTTATTTTGAGATCATCTTAAGGCTGCGTTCCGATATTCACTGCCAGTACTAAAAATCTATAGTTTACGTCACGTATACTATAGATTTTCAGTACTGACAATGAATATCGGAACGCAACCTAAGGTCCGAATTTATAGTTGTTTCTCAAATCTTAGGTTTGTTCGCGTCGCTTGCCCCAACATGCTCCTACTCGCTCCAATACACTCCAAACTATAGTATTACGTTACGTATACTATAGATTGGAGCGTATTGGAGTGAGTAGGAGCATATTGGAGTATTGCGACGCGAACAAACCCCTTGAGACGTAAGAATTTCTCAAATCTCAAGTTGTTTCTTTACATTGTGAAAGCTGATCTTATCTACTTTATAATCTATGGTTCAAGAGAGAAAAGGAAAGGGCACATAAAAGGTTTGTTCGCGTCGCTTGCCCCAACATGCTCCTACTCGCTCCAATACGCTCCAAACTATAGTATTACGTTACGTATACTATAGATTGGAGCGTATTGGAGTGAATAGGAACATATTGGAGTATTGCGACGCGAACAAACCCAAAATCTTATGTACTCTTCCTTTTCTCTCTTGAACCATAGATTATAAAGTAGACAAGATCAGCTCTCACAATGTAAAGAAACAACTTGAGATTTGAAAAATTCTTACGTCTCAAGATTTAAAAACGACTATAAATTCGGACCTAAGTAATGTCTTAAAGCCCATATCAGACTACAAATTAAGGGTTTGTTCGCGTCGCAATACCCCAATATGCTCCTACTCACTCCAATACGCTCCAATCTATAGTATACGTAACGTAATACTATAGTTTGGAGCGAGTAGGAGCATGTTGGGGTAAGCGACGCGAACAAACCTAATAAGTACTATAGCATACGTGACATATACTATAGCAACTTCTAATGTTATAGGCCTAGTTTACATCGTGCACTTGATACGCGTATCAAGTAGTATATTTGAGCTGATCAGCCAATAGCTGAATCAATGTACTAGTTATTTACTATTTGATACGCGTATCAAGTCTACGATGTAAACGTAGCCATAGTCACCCGGGTAAGGTTTTGGAACGTAGCCCTGGTAAGCAGTACAGAGTAAAGCTTGCGGCACACGGTACAATTTTTAGTACTGGTTTGCTTACGAGAGCCAATAAGGATACAGAATTTTATGCCCCAATCACACTAGCGATTGACGATTGCGTTTGCGTCTGCGTTTGCGTTTACGATTGCCTCTTGACCAATCAGAAGGAAGCTGCTAGCAATCTGATTGGTCAAGAGACAATCGTAAACGCAGACGCAAATGCAATCGCCAATCGCTAGTCGGGTTGGTTAGCTAAAGCCTGCGGCACACGATACGATTTCTCGTACTGGATTGCTTACGAAAGCCAATTAGGATTAAGCTTTAAGTCGCTTGATCTAATGCCCAAATCACACTAGCGATTGGCAATTGCGTTTGCGTTACGATTTCTTGACCAATTAGATTGCCAGCAGCTTCCTTCTGATTGATCAAGAGGCAATCGTAAACGGGCGTTATCGGACAGCATTGAGTAGTCACAAATTATGATAGTTCTAGATAATTGTCATATATGTAATACTCCTATATTGCTAGTATCCTATCTGAGCAATGAGTGGAAGAGGTGGAAATACTACGGTGCAGACGTATATTCGTTTCTCTTTCTTCTGGAGTTCTGCAGCGCTATGCGCATGCGGTAAAGCGTCGCTGGGGCGGTTGTTAATCCCCTCCTCTTCTAATGCGTTAATGGATTTGCGTAAACAATGTATTTCACCAATCGGGCATTTAATATTCTTGACATTAGAACTAACGTGTAATATGTCTACGCTATCAAAAAGACAATTTCCGTTATCAAATTCTCTAAGTTGATGTCTAACCAACAATCGTTTATACGCGCTTTTGATTTGTACGGCATTCCATTGGTCGTCTAAGAAAAGCCAACGCATGCGCACAAAGCTGTAATACTCGAGAAGAAAGAGAGGCTCATATATGTCTGCGCCGTAGTGTTTGCACCGTCCTCGAAGCTCTACTAGCAATATAGGAGTATTACATATATGATAATTGTACAGTCGCGGACATTGATTTGTTCCTTGACCCCTTTCCGCGGGGCAAGAGGAATATGGAGAAGATGGAGAATATCCGTGGCGCCACTCAACGGCGGCCCTGTTTTACCGCTCCTGATTTGTCATATCCGGAACAAATCAATGTCCGCGAGTGTACTTATCATATATTTCGACCCTAGTGGAGATAACTCCTAACCGAATTATCGTAAACACTCTATATTGTCAATTCATATCTGTAAGGTTTACAATCGTCAATTGCTTTAACTAGAGTTTGGTTAAAGTTGCTCTGAGTCAGATTTGATCGGCGGTTCGTTGTCGAGTATGGCTTTGATGCGACAAACTTGGCCAGCATATAGATTCGTCGGCGGAAGTATCGTCGATATCTGTCCACGTCGAGGTAACACTGTTCCATCTTTCAAAACGTGCTTTTCGACGGCGGCACAACAACAACTCGAAAGCAATAATAAAGTAAAAAACAGTATTAGCCAGTTGAGCGGTGACAAAAAGCTGGTCATCGACGAGACGACAATCAAGAAGATAGAGAGGCTGGCGTTGGTCGGTTTCGAGTATAGGCAGAGTAAACGGGTGCTGGAGGAGGCGATAGCGTTCGCCGAGCGACTGCGGACAGTCCAAATCGACGAGACGGTGCGTCCGATGCACAGCACCCTGGAAAACGATTACATTCACCTGCGAGACGACGTGGTGAGACACAACATCAATCGGTGTGAAGTACTAAAGAACGCCGCAGTGCTAGAGGAAGAGTATTTTGTCACACCATTGACGACAAACAAAGAGAAGGAAAGCAAGTCCAAACAATGAATCTAGAAGCTGTGTTGAAAACTATTGGTCCATATTTTCTCAGTCTGTCTGAACGAATGTTTGTATACAGACCCCAGGGCAAGTTGCTGTTGAAAAACCTTGAAGAACATTGGTTTGCACACTGTGTCACAATGCCACATTATAATGTGTTTCCTTGTGATGTGATTGCGGATACATTGCAACTATTACGGAGCAACTCAATGGATGAAATTCTGCCGTTTGCGCTAGCCACGTTTGCAACATCCAAAAACGTGTGGAACGAATTGGTGTTATCAGATGGTAAGGTATCATCTCACAGAACTGCCAAGATCAATGTATTCGTTAATGCGTCGGATTCGAAGAGTCTGCTGCACAAGAAGCAAAGAGAACGCAAAGTATGGTGGCGTAAACTTGCTCAACACCCTTCGAGATTTGTACTCGCCGAAGTGAAAAAAACGAAGAATTTTGATGTGACAGAAATAGAGGCGCAATTTCCATTTGGAAATATAATTGTGGAAACAATCACTCATTATCCTGGAGTACGCAAGCTGTATCCTCAGGTATAACACTTTCTAAACTCAGTAACATAATAAAAAATAGAGAACGAGAGAATTATTTAAATGGGTCATTTATTTACAGGTCGAAAATAATAAAGATAATGCTGCAGACATGCATATGGTCGAGCATGTCACTTCCTTGGATTGGGGCTGCTTGGCATTACTCTGTGACAGTTACATGTTGGATAAATCAAATAGACCGTATATTCATCCTAAGTTATCCCCATACAAAATTACGTTCCACATAGTGAAACAGAAGAATGAGACTGATTCAGATATAGAAGACTTAAATCGCTTTGTGCTATACTTAAGCAATATGCTTAGGACGAAAGGAATCTCTACTATATTGATGAATACAGAACAAATTTTAGAAATGTGCCTGATACCATACATCGTATCGGTGGACAAAGCTAGTCTTAAGAATGGCATTATACATGTAAAAAATCGCTCGACGACTCTTAATGAGGCAGTTCACATTACCGACTTGGTAAAGTATGTTAGTTTGCGTTCTTCTTGAATTTATATAATGGCACAACCGGATTTTTCGATCAACGTTTCATGAAATATTGCTGTCATGTAATTATATTTAATTATTAACTATATTTATTACTGACAGTTACAACGATATAAACTGTAAATATAAATGAAAATTCTGGTTCTATGTTCTCTTCTCTTTATCCCTATTTTGCTGACACTCTAAATTTGAAAATTAACAATTATCTTGATTTTATGATGAGATACATTTCTTGAAATGAAATACGCAAAAAGATAAAGGCAACTTTCTCCTGGAAAGGAGACACAGCACATAGTACAAGGGATAATGGAAGGAAGAAAATATTTGGAAAGGGAATGCTGCCGGACATTTCATACTTATGAAACACACTATCGTGCACGTTCCACATGCTTCCCAGATTGCCCAAATTTATCTCAAATTGGCGTTGCCAAAGAGGCAGTTGAATGTTTCTCTGATACAAGATGATAATATTCTCGACTGAAGCTAAGCAGGTAGTTGTAGTTTCTTGCCTTTGAGTACTTTGGTAATATAGAGGTAGAAGAAGTCACAATAAAGAACTGTCTGCACCAATCCAGCGACTATAGCGATTAAGTCATAATGATCCTCAGCGTAATAGCGGTAGACCCAGTTGAACAGGTACAGGCCTCTGTACGATCCCAATGCAAATAAATAGTGGCTAGTAATGCTTTCTGCTTCGCCGGTTTTTGATACCAGGAATAACTGCGGTAATATTGCCACTGACTCTAGGTAAATGCTGAACGTCCACAGGACTTCAACAAAGGACAGCTCATGATTGATCAACAATGCCAGTACAAATGCGGGTAAGATCAGGAATTCCATCCTATAATAGGAAGTCTGTTATCGCATCTATAGTAGAAGTATCGTGAGGAATGTATCAATAGTCTTGAACCTCACCTGAAAGTATCGTGATTATGATCGTATGTGGCTTTAAACTTGACATACATCAAGAAGACCGTAGCCAGGGACGCAGCAATGAATACGATCTTCATGAACGTGTTATATGCTGAGATAAATGTGGTGAATAGATCCAGGTAACGAGTGGTATAAACAATTGCGAAGAGGATCTGCGATTTGCCACTGATACCTGCAAACAGTTCAAGTAATGAATATCCACCATTAATCAAGCGAAATATCATCAGCAATTGTGACACATTAAACTCGTTTTAAGTATGCGTGTCCCTGAGTGACACGGTCGAGGTGGTTTACTCACCGGCACAGCTCCGTGTCTTCCATATCTTGAGGAGTAGTATGATAATGGCTAAAAGATGCGACAGATCGCCCAGTAATCGGAATATATTCATGTCTGCGGTCAAGGAAATGTGATTTTACGTTAAAATACCCGCGAGGAAGTCACAGAGCTAGTTTGTGCAGCTCGCTCGACAGCGGCACACAAATATGACGTGGCTCTGGCTGCGGCTAAAGCAGATGGCCGACCCCCCGAAATCAGATTGAAGTCCGATGTTGGCATCCAACATTCGGGAGTGAGAGACATCTGTGATCGAGAGTTTGTAACTTAGGTAATACTGACGTCATATATGTAATACTCCTATATTGCTAGAAAAGTGCCGATCTCAGGTCAAACATTACGGTACAGATTCGGTATTATACACGTATAATAGTCTCTCTCTCGCGCACGCTTCAGCTGCTTTGTGCGCATGCGCTAATAGTAATAATAATACTTTAATAATAATAATAATAATAATAATAATAATAATAATAATAATAATACTTAAGCGGGAAACACAGACTTTTGCATAATGCATAATACATATGCATAAGAAATTCGATTGGGCGAATTCCTTATGCACATGCTAACGGACCAATCAGATTTCTTATGCATATGCGTTATGAGTTATGCAATGGGCTGTGCTCCCCGCCTTAGCTCGCGCTCACACTCACTCAATGCGCCTGCGCATAACGAAGCTTAAGCGTCTGACCATATTTGGAATTTGTGCGTCTCTCTTTTATGGGCCTCGATCCTCATTGGGAAGATACGGAGTTAGCAATATAGGAGTATTACATATATGACTGAAGTAGAGTCCTATAATAAGAGAAGCGCGATCTTGTTCCTATTTCCCGATTGTAGCCGCCATGTTAGGCCCGCGAGGTCACGTAACCCATGTTGTTGTGTTTATACAATGTAAATAAATGCACACTTGTAATCACGATAAGTAGAAATGTTTCTTCTCTATTAAATAACAGCAGGAGACTTCATACCATAGACGTAGGAAATATATGGACGGAGTCTAATCCGGTGGTGAAACCCAAAGAGTAATGGAGGATTCACACTGCGTCCGATGTCCGATGTATGACTTGTTTTCTAGAAATTCTAGCTAGAAATATTTTATCGTACGACGCTGTTTGTTGTACGAAAATGTTTAATTTTGACGAACATTTTTGTACGACAAACAGCGTCGTATGATAAAATATCTCTAGCTAGAATTTTTAGAAAACAAGCTCTGTGATTGGATATCGGACGTCGAATATCGGACATCGGACGCAGTGTGAATCCTCCATAAGGGGAAAAAAGTCTACTTTCACGGAGTTGATGAACACAAATGGTCAATGGCCTAGTTTCCACCGAAACACCTAATCTGGCGTAGAACCGAATTTGAGTCGATGGAAACACGATAGATTAACTCATTTCACTCCTGTTTCTTCTTCACTCCTATTTCACTTCCAGTGGAAACAGCATAATAATTTGTTCTGCACCGAAGTAGAATCGGATTGAAGACTTTGGTGGAAACTAGGCCAGTGGCCTAGTTTCCACCGAAGCACCTAATCTGGCGTAGAACCGAATTTGAGTCGATGGAAACACGATAGATTAACTCATTTCACTCCCGTTTCTTCTTCACTCCTATTTCACTTCCAGTGGAAACAGCATAATAATTTGTTCTGCACCGAAGTAGAAGCGGATTGAAGACTTCGGTGGAAACTAGGCCATTGACGTCAATGCAAATGGTCGACTAGTGGCTAGCTCCACGGTAAAAAATGCGCCATATAACGCTAAATTGGCTAAAGTTCCGTAGTCCCCATTGGTCTAGTTTACATCATGCACTTGATACGCGTATCAAGTAGTATTTGAGTTGATCAGCCAATAGCTGAATAAATGTACTAGTTATTTACTATTTGATACGCGTATCAAGTGCACGATGTAAACTAGACCATTATATTAACGGCGTGTAAATAGATTAAGATCATATATAGAACCATATATGTAATACTCCTATATTGCTAACTCCGTATCTTCACAATGAGAGGATCGAGCCCCATAAAAGAGAGACGCACGAATTCCAAATATGGGCATAGACGGTCAAGTCTATTGAGTGAGTGTGAGCGAGAGGCTAAAAGAAAACATTACCTGGTCGCGTCTGCCTAACGTTGTTAGCGCATGCGCACAAAGCAGCTAAACCGTGCGCGAGAGAGAGACTATTATACGTCTGTACCGTAATGTTTGGACTGAGATCGACACTCTTCTAGCAATATAGGTATAGAACATAATATATATATGCTCAACATGATGAATCAATATGACCGCCAGAGATTTCGCCTCACTTCTCAGGCTTCATACCCCTCACCTAGAAATGCCGTTTACACTCCGTCCATATATTTCCTACGTCCATGCTTTATACTAATATTGGGTGTTTACGATAATTCTATTAGGAGTTATTTCCATTAGGGCCGAAATATATGATAAGTATAACCATCTAGAACTATCATGATTCGTGACAACTTAATGCTGTCCGATAAGTCGGGTTGTTTAGCTAAATTAACCTAACGAATACTGGGCTACGTTCCAAAACCTTACCCGGGTGACTATAACACTAGAAGTTGCTATAGTATATGTCACGTATGCTATAGTACTTCTAGTATTATAGTGCACCCGAGTAAGGTTTTGGAACGTATTCCTGTATGACAGTATTAAGCGAGAAACACAGGCTTTTGCATAATGCATAATACATATGCATAAGAAATTCGATTGGTCGAATTCCTTATGCACATGCTAACGGACCAATCAGATTTCTTATGCATATGCGTTATGCGTTATGCAATGGTCTGTGCTCCCCGCCTTATCAGGTAATAGAATATTGTAAAATATGAGACGATTACATTAGAAAATAAGTGGTTAAATTTTATAAAAATTACAACTACTATATTGAAGTATGGAAAAATATTTATATAATATTTCTTTCACTTAAATATAATATAGTTGCTCGTATCACTTATCAACATCTCGATATGCTATACTAGACAGTGGACAGCATTGAGTTGTCACAAATCATGATAGTTCTAGATAGTTGTACTTATCATATATTTCGATCCTAGTGGAAATAAAGACCTAAACACAATGAAAAACACAGGCAATAAAAACAAGGAATAGCGATAGCGAAAGAAAGCCAACCAATCAAAAAAGCCAAAGAGCTTTTCTGATTGGTGGGTTTTCATTCACTATCGCTATCAGGGTTGGGCAAGTATTATACATGCGATATTAGACATGTATTATACATGGTATAATAC
This sequence comes from Crematogaster levior, assembly GCA_901521435.1. NCBI lineage: Eukaryota > Metazoa > Arthropoda > Insecta > Hymenoptera > Formicidae > Crematogaster > Crematogaster levior. Next base: position 333,833 of record CABEGB010000624.1, read on the forward strand.
AGTATAATACAGTATAATATAGTATAATACAGTATAATACAGTCAAAATATGTAAAAAAACCCCTAGAAAATGGTCGAATGACCCAATGAATGACCCCTGATCGCTATTCCCTGTTCCTATTACCTGTGTTTTTTATTGTGTTTAAAGCCTTCGGCACACGATACGATTTTTCGTACTGGATTGCTTACGTGAGCCAATAAGGATGCAGAATTTTAGATCAAGTGACTTAAAGCTTAATCCTAATTGGCTCACGTAAGCAATCCAGTACGAAAAATCGTATCGTGTGCCGAAGGCTTTAGGGCTATCGCACACAAAATGCATAGCGTTGCATAAACATAACATAAGACCGCTGGACCAATAAACACCTAGAAAAAAGTCGCCATATTGATTTACATATGATGCGCATTGGTCCAGCGGTCTTATGTTATGTTTATGCAACGCTATGCATTTTGTGTGCGATAGCCCTTAAGCCGACGGCACATGGTACGAGTTTTCGTAGTAGATCGCATACGAGTTAGCCACTAAGCACGAGAGTGAGAGAGAGCGAAAGACGCTCGCTTTCTCTCGCTCTCATGCGTAGTGGCTAAAGCCAACGGCACACGGTACGATTTTTCGTAGTAGATCGCATACGAGTTAGCCACTACGCATGAGAGCGAGAGAAAGCGAGCGTCTTTCGTTCTCTCTCACTCTCGTGCTTAGTGGCTAACTCGTATGCGATCTACTACGAAAACTCGTACCGTGTGCCGTCGGCTTAACTCGTATGCGATCTACTACGAAAAATCGTACCGTGTGCCGTCGGCTTTAGGGCTATCACACACAAAATACATAGCGTAGCATAAACATAACATAAGACCGCTGGACCAATAAACACCTAGAAAAAAGCCGCCATATTGATTTACATAAGATGCGCATTGGTCCAGCGGTCTTATGTTATGTTTATGCAACGCTATGCATTTTGTGTGCGATAGCCCTTAAGCCCATCGCACACGAAATGCATAACAGAGCATACGCATAACATAAGACTGCTGGACCAATGCGCATCTTATGTAAATCAATATGGCGACTTTTTTCTAGGTGTTTATTGGTCCAGCTGTCTTATGTTATGTTTATGCTACGCTATGTATTTTGTGTGTGATAGCCCTAAAGGTCCTTGCACAATGCCAGGCAACAGGTAATAGGAATAGAGAATAATGTAGGAAAGAAAAAGAGAGAAATAGCTTTCCTCTCTTTCTCTTCTATGTTATTTCCTGTTCCTATTGCCTGTTGCCTGGCATTGTGTAAGGGGCTTTAGTCTTAACTCCTAATCAAATTATCGTAAATACCCACTGTTGCAGTCCACTGCAGTCTTATAACGGAACAAATTTGTAGTACTGCCCGTGCTGCCGTAAAAACGAAACATAGCCTTGATACGCGTATCAAGTGCTCGATGTAAACTAGGCCATTGCTGGATGCTCATTGGCCCAGCGGTCTTATGGCTCCTGCATACAGGACGCGGCAACGCGTTCGCCAATCACTGTCTTGCTTTGTCGGAAATTTCTCCCATTTCCGCGTCCTGTGTGCTTGGAGCCATTATACTTATGTTAAACCATGCATATTGTGTATTGCCTTTAACAGATTCGTTTCGTGACCAAACGAAAGTGGTGGGGACCAACCACTTTCTTTCTAATGGACGGAAGAAGGGAGGATGACGCGAGTCACGACGTAGAAGACGGTAGAGACGGTTTGACAGTGTTCGATTGAGCTGCTGTGAACCGGAGCAAAATGGCGACGTCCGACTCCAAGGCACCTCTGAGGACGGTGAAACGCGTCCAATTCGGCATCCTTTCGCCAGATGAGATAGTAAGTAAATTGTATGATATTTCGCGAAACAGAATTTTCGCGGGAAGCACTGTCCTGGAACTCCATGATGCAATTTCATGTAACTCGCGCTTTTACATCGGTCTTGTGAGATTGAATGTCCTTCCTTTGAGAACTTCTCTACTTCGTATCGTAGCATTCACAATAATTTTAATTTTGTTGCTGTCCTCAATGGCCGTTTTCAGATCAAGAATCAAATGCATGTAAAATATTAGTATTTAGTACTCATATATTGACTATCATACTTTTGTTAATAAAGTTAATTGGAGAAGTATTATTGAAAATTATGAAGTTATGAAAAAACTATCAGCAAAGTCAATGCGATTGTACATGGTATATAAGTATAATTTATTTATGTTTAAAACATATATTTAATCACTATACATCTGCAGCTTAATTATAAGAAAGTTATATGATACTGAAGGTTCTTGAAGTACTTACATTTTTTATATGAGATTTTTTAAAATTCATTGCTCTAGTATTTTAATGTAAATATATATGGAAAATGATTTATGTCCAGAAAGTAATAGAAGATGTATGAAGGAAATAATATTAAACTTGTTTTTGTGCATAGAATATATAGTCAAAATGTTGATCTGTTAAATTAGAAAGTGATATAAATACAGAATAATAATACATAATTTGAACTCATGTATATACATATATGTATATATATGTATATATACATACATATATATATATATATGTGTATACACACATATCATACATACATACATATATATATATATACATACATAGAAATTTAAGTTTGACACACATCATACACACACACACACACATTACACACACATTCACAAAGATATATAGATAGATTACATGGTATATATATATATATATATATATATATATATATATATATATATGTGTGTGTGTGTGTATATATAGATTAAATTTAAATTTCTTATAAGGTGTTATGTTTTTATACAGCGTCGCATGTCAGTCACTGATGGTGGCATACGGTTTCCGGAAACTATGGAAGGTGGCCGCCCTAAATTGGGTGGTCTCATGGATCCAAGGCAAGGTGTTATTGACAGGAATTCCAGGTGTCAAACTTGTGCTGGCAATATGACAGAATGTCCTGGCCATTTTGGTCATATAGATTTAGCGAAACCAGTATTCCATGTGGGATTTATTACAAAAACTATAAAGATATTGAGATGTGTGTGTTTTTACTGTTCCAAACTACTCGTTAATCCTGTAAGTAGTTATTTAATATATATGTATTGAAGAGATATTTTTTTATAAAATTCAGAAATTTTTCTATTTTAGTTTTATTAAATAGTTTTATTAATTTGATTTTATATTTTTTTATCTGTAATCAAGAATTCAAATATAATTATTAAAAATAATTTTAAAATATATCAAGGGATATATAATATATATATATTATATAATTATATAATTATATTATATTATATAATTATAAAATATATATATTATATAATTAATAATGTATAGATAATAAAATAATAGTATGATCTAAGTTTTTTGAAGTTTCTAAAAAGATTGATGATTGAATTTCCTTATCTTAGACTTGTTATCTTTAACTGACGTTAAAGAAAGATAAAAGAATTTCGCAGCTAATGCTGTTTTTTCTTTTTTGCAATTCTCAGCATAATCCAAAGATTAAAGAAATCGTCATGAAGACGAAGGGACAGCCACGGAAGCGTCTCGCATTTGTTTATGATCTGTGCAAAAGTAAAAACATCTGCGAAGGTGGAGATGAAATGGACATTAACAAGGAAAATACAGAAAATCAACCACAAATGGACAGAAAACCAGGTCACGGTGGTTGCGGTAGATATCAACCTAGTCTTAGGCGATCTGGTTTGGATGTTACTGCAGAGTGGAAGCATGTGAACGAAGACTCGCAAGAGAAGAAGATAATTCTCTCAGCTGAAAGAGCTTGGGAAATTTTGAAGCACATTAAGGATGAGGAATCTTTCATTTTGGGCATGGACCCGAAATTTGCCCGACCAGATTGGATGATAGTCACGGTGTTACCGGTACCGCCCTTGTCCGTCAGACCTGCAGTTATTATGTATGGTTCCGCCAAGAATCAGGATGATCTCACACACAAATTGGCAGACATCATTAAATCTAACAATGAGTTATTACGAAACGAACAGTCCGGCGCAGCGGCACACGTTATTTCCGAGAATATAAAGATGCTACAGTTTCACGTAGCGACGCTCGTCGATAACGATATGCCTGGCATGCCCCGGGCAATGCAGAAGTCGGGCAAACCGCTTAAAGCGATTAAGGCTCGGTTGAAGGGAAAAGAAGGTAGGATTCGTGGAAACTTGATGGGTAAACGTGTGGATTTTTCCGCGCGCACTGTTATTACTCCAGATCCTAACCTGCGCATTGATCAAGTAGGTGTGCCGCGTAGTATAGCGCAAAATTTGACATTCCCTGAAATCGTGACGCCCTTCAACATCGACAAAATGCAGGTGTTAGTCAGGCGCGGAAATTCACAATATCCAGGTGCAAAATACATAGTTCGCGACAATGGCGAGAGGATTGATCTGCGTTTCCATCCCAAATCTTCAGATTTACATCTGCAATGTGGCTACCGAGTAGAAAGACATATCCGCGATGGCGACCTTGTAATCTTCAATCGTCAGCCCACTCTTCACAAGATGAGTATGATGGGCCATCGAGTTAAGGTGCTTCCTTGGAGTACATTCCGTATGAATCTAAGTTGCACGTCACCGTATAATGCCGATTTTGACGGTGATGAAATGAATCTGCACGTGCCCCAGTCGATGGAGACCCGTGCGGAGGTTGAGAATATTCACGTGACACCACGACAGATTATTACTCCACAAGCGAATAAGCCAGTTATGGGAATTGTACAGGATACCTTGACCGCTGTGAGAAAGATGACCAAGCGTGATGTATTCATTGAAAAGGAGCAAATGATGAATCTACTCATGTTTCTGCCCAGCTGGGACGGCAAAATGCCACAACCGTGTATTCTAAAGCCGAAACCGTTATGGACCGGCAAGCAACTGTTCTCTCTCATCATACCAGGTAACGTGAACATGATACGAACGCATAGCACGCATCCTGACGAAGAGGATGACGGTCCCTATAAGTGGATCTCGCCAGGTGACACCAAGGTAATGGTAGAACATGGAGAACTTGTGATGGGTATTCTTTGCAAGAAAACCTTGGGTACCTCCGCTGGTTCTTTACTTCACATTTGTATGCTCGAATTGGGCCACGAAGTATGCGGACGTTTCTACGGCAATATTCAGACTGTCATTAACAATTGGCTATTATTGGAGGGTCATTCAATTGGTATTGGCGACACTATTGCCGATCCGCAGACATATTTGGAAATCCAGAAAGCGATTAAGAAGGCCAAAGAGGACGTGATAGAGGTGATTCAGAAAGCACACAACATGGAACTCGAGCCTACGCCTGGCAACACACTTCGTCAGACTTTCGAGAATCAGGTGAACAGGATATTGAACGATGCTAGAGACAAGACCGGAGGCTCCGCCAAGAAGTCCTTGACAGAATACAATAATTTGAAAGCCATGGTAGTATCAGGCTCAAAGGGCTCCAACATTAACATCTCTCAGGTTATCGCTTGCGTGGGTCAGCAAAACGTCGAGGGTAAGCGGATACCCTTTGGCTTTCGTAAGAGAACGCTACCACATTTCATCAAGGATGACTATGGGCCAGAGTCCCGTGGCTTTGTTGAGAATTCGTATCTAGCTGGTCTCACGCCGTCGGAATTCTACTTCCACGCAATGGGTGGTCGTGAAGGTCTTATTGATACCGCCGTAAAGACAGCTGAGACCGGGTACATTCAGCGTCGTTTAATAAAGGCTATGGAATCAGTCATGGTACATTACGATGGCACTGTACGTAATTCTGTCGGTCAGTTGATTCAACTGCGTTACGGAGAAGACGGTCTCTGTGGTGAGACCGTTGAATTCCAGAATCTGCCAACGATCAAAGTGAGTAACAAAGCCTTTGAGAAAAAGTTTAAGTTTGATCCAACCAACGAGCGATACCTACGGCGTATATTCAATGAGGACATCGTCCGGGAGATGATGGGTTCCGGAGAGGTGATATCCGAGCTGGAAAGAGAGTGGGAACAGTTGAACAAAGATCGCGCTATACTCCGAGAGATCTTCCCAAGTGGCGAATCCAAGGTTGTGCTACCCTGCAATCTGCAAAGAATGATTTGGAATGTACAGAAAATATTCCACATTAATAAGCGAGCGCCGACCGATCTCAGTCCTATGAGGGTGATCCAGGGCGTAAAGAATCTTCTGGAAAAGTGTATTATCGTCGCCGGGGACGATAGACTCAGTAAACAAGCAAATGAGAACGCGACGTTGCTGTTCCAGTGTTTAGTAAGGTCGACTTTATGTACTAAGTGTGTCTCTGAGGAGTTCAGGTTGTCGAGTGAAGCCTTCGAGTGGCTGATTGGAGAAATCGAGACGAGATTCCAGCAGGCTCAGGTGTCACCCGGCGAAATGGTCGGTGCATTAGCAGCACAATCTCTCGGCGAGCCTGCTACTCAGGTGAGTGAATTACTATTGTGTCGGGATATAATTTTCGTTCATTTGCAGCATTTATTATTACTCTCGCAACATATTACATATATTGAATGACATCGATTATTTGTGACGTTACTAACAAGTTAAATCTTAATCATCGATAACTGTCAATTGAGGTGTTAAAATTATAAACAAAATAAGCGTGCTGCCTGTACGCCTGCTGTTGGAGCTGTTTGAATTTTTAATATAATTTGTTTGTTTTATCAAGTTATTTTTAGTTTTTTCTTCTTGTATTAGACTATTACAATTTACATTCATATTTCATTTGCTTCTGTATTTTGTACATTTTCAAAGTCTGTTACATTTTATATTAAGTTAATTGTAAGAGATAATTTCTTAAAATATTGTGTGTGTGTACATATTTCTAATTTTATGCACAAAATAAATTTAAAACGAAATATTATCCTAAATATATTTGGAATAATATTTTAATTTTATTTCTAGATGACCCTGAATACTTTCCACTTTGCTGGTGTATCATCGAAAAATGTGACCCTTGGTGTGCCTAGATTGAAGGAAATCATTAATATCAGCAAGAAACCGAAAGCTCCATCACTTACGGTATTCCTGACGGGCGCGGCCGCGCGTGATGCTGAGAAAGCAAAGAACGTGCTCTGCCGACTGGAGCACACGACGTTGAAAAAGGTAACGGCAAACACCGCGATATACTACGATCCGGATCCGCAGAACACGGTAATCGCGGAAGACCAGGAGTTCGTCAACGTTTACTACGAGATGCCCGACTTTGACCCCACGAAAATATCACCGTGGTTGTTGCGAATTGAACTAGATAGGAAACGGATGACTGATAAGAAACTGACGATGGAGCAGATCGCAGAGAAGATCAACGCCGGCTTTGGTGACGATCTGAACTGCATATTCAATGACGACAACGCCGAGAAATTGGTGCTGCGTATTAGAATAATGAATAGCGATGACAACAAGTTTCAAGACACGGACGAAGATACTGTAGATAAGATGGAAGACGATATGTTCCTTCGATGCATCGAAGCCAATATGCTTAGTGACATGACTCTACAGGTGCGTGGAAATAAATACGTTAATTCGCTTTTCTTTGTTCAGTCGCTATTGTTAATTAGCTTAATATATAATAGTTAGTTATATAATAGTTATAGAAAAAGTTGTTTTTATGTTTTCTGTTGAATATTTCAGGGTATCGAAGCTATTGGAAAGGTTTACATGCATTTGCCGCAAACAGATTCCAAGAAACGTATCGTTATTACGGAAACCGGCGAGTTCAAGGCCATCGCGGAATGGCTCTTGGAAACCGACGGAACGAGCTTGATGAAGGTGTTGAGCGAAAGAGACGTGGATCCTGTGCGAACATTCAGCAATGATATTTGCGAGATATTCCAAGTACTTGGCATTGAAGCTGTGCGAAAGTCGGTGGAGAAGGAAATGAACGCAGTATTGCAGTTCTATGGTCTTTACGTGAACTATCGACATCTTGCTTTACTTTGCGACGTCATGACGGCGAAAGGTCATCTCATGGCGATAACACGTCATGGAATCAATAGACAGGACACCGGTGCTTTAATGAGGTCAGTAAACAAATCTTATCAGTTTTTTATCGGGATTTTCTTTATATATGTTCCACAATGATTGAAGATAATCGAAAGTTAAGAAAAAGAAATAAAAAATGAGAAATCGAATTCCTTTAGATGTTCCTTCGAAGAAACAGTTGATGTATTACTGGATGCCGCATCTCACGCAGAGGTAGATCCAATGAGAGGAGTATCCGAAAATATTATAATGGGACAACTTCCTCGAATTGGAACAGGTAATGTGCGCGATACATATCATTCTTTCACAGTACATCGTTATACAATACATTTCCTTGCACTCTAATTTCTATTCGCAAATTTGTTTTGCAAAGAGATGTAAGGAAAATATTCGGACTCTCAAATTGAGTTTATGAGCAACATAAATTTAAGACTGTACTTGTAATATACAACAGTGATATGATATCAATGGCTTTTTGCGTGGTTTAGGATGCTTTGATCTATTACTGGATGCTGAGAAATGCAAATCTGGCATCGAAATTCCTATGGCAGTTGGCGCAGGTATGGGAACGGCAGGAATGTTCTTCGGCAGCGTGACTGGCATGTCCAGCATGAGTCCTCAGATGACTCCTTGGATGGGAGCTACTCCTGGTTATGGTGCATCAAGTATGTCACCAGGTAAGTCTCACGTAATATTTTTATAATTTTAAAATTATAAAAATCTTTTCTACCTTTAACAAATGTGTCTCGAACAATTCTCTTAACAATTTTCTTTTTGTTTTATAGCATTGAGCAGTGGTATGACACCAGGTGGTGCATGTTTTTCACCGTCAGGAGCATCAGATGCATCGGGCTTATCGCCAGCATACTCGGCTTATTCACCACAACCAGGAAGTCCCGGTAGTCCGGGTCCGAGCATGAGTCCATTCCCAATGTCACCAGCTGGTGCAGCATCGCCTAGTTATTCTCCAACGTCACCGGCGTACCTGCCCACATCGCCCAGCATGACACCTTCGAGTCCGAACTATTCGCCCACAAGTCCGACGTATTCACCGACTAGCCCAAATTATTCACCGACATCACCAAGCTATTCGCCAACAAGTCCGAGCTATTCACCTACTTCGCCGAGTTATTCGCCGACGAGTCCAAGTTACTCGCCTACTTCTCCAAGTTATTCACCAACTAGTCCGAGTTATTCGCCTACTTCACCGAGCTATTCACCAACTAGCCCGAGCTATTCGCCCACATCGCCAAGTTATTCACCAACTTCGCCGAGTTATTCACCAACGAGTCCGAGTTACTCACCAACTTCGCCGAGTTATTCTCCGACCAGTCCAAGTTATTCGCCTACAAGTCCAAGCTATTCACCTACAAGTCCAAGTTATTCACCGACTTCACCAAGCTATTCACCAAGTTCGCCTAACTACACACCTGCCTCACCCTCGTATTCACCGACTTCGCCCAGTTATTCGCCAAGCTCGCCGCAATATTCGCCTGCGAGTCCGAGCTATTCCCCCAGCAGTCCCAAATATTCACCGACGAGCCCGAGTTATTCTCCTACCTCGCCATCGTTCGCCGGTACATCGCCACAATACACTCCTGCAAGTCCCACGTATTCGCCAACCAGCCCAACATATTCGCCTACAAGTCCATCGTACTCTCCGAGCTCGCCACAACACACTGCATCTGGCAGCACACGGTATTCACCCAGCAGCCCGAACTATTCACCTACCAGTCCAACGTACTCACCCACAAGTCCGCAGTACTCGCCATCAAGCACCAAGTATTCGCCCACAAGTCCTACATACACCCCTACAAGTCCGAGTTATTCTCCCACGAGTCCGACGTACTCGCCGCCAGTACCAGGGTACTCACCCACGAGTCCCACGTACTCGCCAGCGTCACCCGCTTACGAGACAGATGACTAATTTCTTTTTAAGTTTTTTTCGTAAATTATTATTATTAATATATTTAGATTTTTAGTTTATTTTAATAAATTAATTATAAGTTCGATTGTAATTATCGCACATTGCACATAATTGCAAATAAACTTGACATATATATTTGTTAAGATGTTTCATATGTAACCTTTTTGGTACTTAATAAGTTGTACATAACATGAACATGTTTAGCTATGTCAAAAATTCAAAAACAGTTGAGAAAAAAATAAAAAAAAATAAAAAAAAAACAATTATCAATTGGAAATGTATAATTTCTCAGATGTTAATTACATAAATACAACCGACATTATGGTTGCACTGTGCACAGATTACGATGCGTTTTCGTCACTTGTACCAGAAAGGTTGTGACAAATAAAATGGCAAGAATAAAATATCGTGTTATCTGGAAAATCTAAGTGTGCTGTGAGCGAGTGTGTTGATTTGTGTGTTATAAACGAATTGTACATGAGAATATCTTAGGGACCAGGGAATTTTGTATAAGCCAGCAATCGATAAAATCCACAAACTACTGGAAGATTGTACTGATGCGAGAAATACACAAAAATTCAAGGAGATCATTTGTATATGCATTTTTATCGCAACTGTATTCTTATTACGACTATTATTTTTATAGAGATACAATTCTACATTTAGCAAGCTGTATGACATTATACGTTCAAAATTTTGTACTTCATTGATATTTAGTTTGTTGAGTAGATATATCTATAATTTTATTAGAAGAACAATATCTACATTAAAGTGAAACTGTTGCTGTCTTTGTTACATTACTGTATTATACAGATATTGTTCATGTTTTTACACTTTTCTTATTACAACAACGTTATTCTTGTTAGAGTACATCAATACAGTTTTAATATTCACAAAAAGATACGTAAAGAAATTGATAAAGTCACTGATAATATTTTGAAATACTATGTATATACAAATATATAGATAAGGATACGACCCATTTAAAAAGTGGTCTAAATTGAATCAAATAAATGCGGAAATAGAAAAAAAGTGTATATTTACACACAAGTAACTACCCAGTCAAGTGTCACTCGCCGATTTTTTTGAGACTTTATCACTTTATTTCGACATTTGGCCCGTCTTTTTATTTTGGTTGATAAAGTGTTTTAAGAGTAAAAACCACTCTTGGAATATTGCTTTTTAACTCCCGTTTTAATGTCATCCCTGTTAACTTTTTTGCTTAACTCAAAAAAATCCATAAGAACAAACGAAATTTTTAGAATTAGGGAAGTGATACGATGGTGATCTTGATTTGACCTTGGATCAAGATTGTAAGGCCAAGGTCAATTTTCAAAATTTTCAAATTTTTTCAAATGAGTAACCTTAATTTTAATGATAGATCTCGATTCCCTGATAAAAAATTTTATATATATATATTCTTAATTTTTTGATATCCCAGATAGCACAGAGAATTCGAAAAGAATTCTTTTTTGGTCCCCGATTTACAAAATGAATTCTTTTTCCATCCCATTTCTGTTCTAAAAGTATTTTCAGCATTCCAAAAGACTTCACTTTTATGTCACCATTTGTGAGTTCTTTTTTAGATTCAAAAAGGATTCCTTTTCGAGTCCATAAGAATTCGCAATGAAGAGGAATTCTTTTTTAGTTCATTTCGAACAGATTACGCGAATTCGAAAAGAACTCAAGAAAGTGAATTCTTTTTGAAATCAAAAGGATCAGTTGTGCTATCTGGGATAATCTTTTTTTTTTGTTTAACCTCAAACTTTTAAGGTAGTTCTAGCGTAGCAGGGCCGTGAAAAGAAAGTGCAAACCCTATGAAAAGTAAAAAATAGTTAATCACAATCATTATTAGCATAATTGTATATTGATGGAGGAGACAAGCAACGAAATATTAGTTTCATTTGAATTCAAGCACGCGGTGTTGCCATGATTTCATTAGTCGCAGTGGTAATCCCCACCCAGATAGCACAACTGATCCTTTTGATTTCAAAGAGAATTCACTTTCTTGAGTTCTTTTCGAATTCGCGTAATCTGTTCGAAATGAACTAAAAAAGAATTTCTTTTCATTGCGAATTCTTTGGATTCGAATTTTTTGGACTCGAAAAGGAATCCTTTTTGAATCTAAAAAAGAACTCACAAATGGTAACATAAAAGTGAAGTCTTTTGGAATGCTGAAAATACTTTTAGAACAGAAATGGGATGGAAAAAGAATTCATTTTGTAAATCGGGGACCAAAAAAGAATTCTTTTCGAATTCTCTGTGCTATTTGGGCACCCTTCACACTTAATTACTTATTTCCTATTTTCTAGATTTTATTGCAACAAATGCATGGTGAACAATTCTGAGATTAACTATGTTCAAAAAGGATTAAAAAATAAAATACTAATTTTTTGTGTCACTCTATCGATTAGTTCTCTTTTAGAAAATAAAAGAAGTCGTAACCAGAAGGGTTTTAAAGCATTGCGCTATTACGTCGCATGTTAGTGTAAGTATCAAATTGAAAGATAAATAACTTGAGAACCCGACAGTCAATATCGTCCAAATTTTGACAAAAATTTAAAAACATGAAGATCAGGCAGTAAAATTAAAAAAAAAACTCGAAAATGATTTCAACGCTAGAACTACCTTAAAGTTTTGACCAACTACAATTCTAAAGTTTACAGATATCACACCAGTTATCTTTTTTGAATTAGCGCAAATCGAAAAATTTAATTAAAGAATAAAAGTTGTTTGAAATTAACTCATCGTGACCTTGGTTTGACCTTGAGTTGTGAGACTGTACTAAGATAACTCAATTTTTTCGAACAGGAAACGCTATTTTTTGTATTGTAACTCTTATCTCCGGATTATCTACTTTAATTTATTTTGCGTCGGACTACTATATTCAAGAGTATAAAAAATATACACACTCCTACAGAAATATACAATAATATAACATAGCTCGATATTCCAAGGGTGACTAAAATTTTCCTCTAAAATACTTTATGGGCCAAAATAAAAAAACACGAGTCAAATGTTTTTTGAAGTAACTGCATGTATGCAAAGTCTGAAAAAAAATTGATGAGTGGCACTTGTTAGTATAATTTTAACTAAGTCGCTTTTAAAATAAATAATTATAACAAGGACAACAACCATTATATTATTGGAAGTAAAGCATAGCAATTCAAATATGCTCTATCGTCTAGACGACAACTTGCTAAATATGAAAGTCACATACATTGTAGGTCTTCCTTGTAACTCTCCCGTCCGAGGTAAGTCACTCGTGTTCGATACGATATCGGATTACCTCGGTGCTGCGGTACGGTGCGCACCGCGGTGTAAACCGGTCCAGATTCTTACAACGATGAACATCGTGTGTCTCAGTACTGCGACATTGCAGCGAGCAACATGAATCCTGAAAGCGCAACATTGTGGAAGGACGGGAATTCGGGGCTGTCATTGTTTCTCGCCACTCTGTGCATCATCGATATTTTCGGCGTATTCCCGATAATCGCGCTACCACGATCGATCGTCCAATGCGGTAAGATCTGGCTGTAACTTTTATCAAGCTGAGGGAAGTTCTTGATAGGCGAATGTATGGAATATTTTGCAAGAGTACCAAACACCCTGAGAAATCTCTGTGATCTTTCCCAATTATGAATTAAAAATAGTCCAGAGGTAAAAGAAATGGATTCACATATGAAAAACTCCATATAATGAAAGACAGACTTGATTGCGACAAGTGTTTGTAACGATTGAACATTTGTGATGACGTTACACATAGTAATAAGTTAATGTTAATTAATAAAGAGTATTGTGTAATAATTATTGATTCCTATATTAATCTGTCAATAAAAGCGCCAGCATAAATTGTTTGTTTGTTAATATTCTTTATTTTCCGTTTTATTTATGTTGATAGAACTCAATATAAACCTTGGAATTAAAAAATTATATCGGATACATGTTAATACATAAAGAAGAATGGAAAAAATATGTGTACTTGTCATTAGGACTATACGGAATCCCTTTGGTGCTCATCGTCTTTGGTTTGCAAATTTATACGGCCATTCTGCTGGGAAAATCATGGATCATCGCGACTGCTCTGGATCCGCAGATTTCACGAAAAAATCGGTATTCTTCACCATCAAACTAGAATTAAACATTTGAAATTGTGTCCGTACACAAATTTCTCTTACAGATCGATATTAAGTCGATCTTTCTATTATATAGGTTCTTCAATGTTTTCCAATAAAAACGTTTAAAAATGTTTAAATGTTAAATGTTTAAAAATTTTACATTTATAGATATAATTAAATAGAATAGATATAATTAAAAAATTTGCAGCTATCCTCTTGCCGCTGTGACGGAATTAACAATGGGGCAGCGCGCACGATCCATTGTCACTCTGCTTTTGGATCTAACAGTTTTTGGTTGCGGAATCCCGAATTTGTTAGTCGGTGAGCACCTTACAATTATACCCATGCATACAAAAAATAATAATTTTTATTCTGTTGTAAAATTTGTTCTTTACGTTTGCCATCCCTGCCACGCTGAATAGATATAAAGAAGATATTCTCTTCATATTGCATTTCCTCTTTTAATGGATATTATGAGAATGTACATATCCTATATACATATATCCTATATACAATCAATTTTACGAGAGTGTACGGTTTCTGATTTTCACAAAAGCGTATAGTTCTTCATTTTATTAACAGATAGCGCATAGATCTAAATTTTGGTTTTTCCGATTCTCTGAACATTTAGTAACAATGCTTTGAGATCATATCGATCATATCGAGTGTGGCAAAGTGAAATAAAAACAATGAGCGTACGCTTGGTTGAAAATCTCGTCGACAGTATGCCTCGACGCCAGGCTATAATCGATAACAATGGGGATTGGACAATATATTAATTAAACGCATTGAATGTACTAAATGTAGTTTATTGAATGTACTAAAAGATCAAAGTCAAATTTTTAACAATTTTCTTTAAAAAAAAAGAAAATTGTTAAAAATATAATATTAAAAAAAAAGAAAATTGTTAAAAATTTAACTTTGATCTTTTAGTACATTCAATGAACTACATTCAATGCGTTTACTTTTCTTTTTTAAAAAGGACAACCTGTACACTCTTGTGAAACTGACTGGAACGGCTAGCGTACGCAATACTTATTGTCTTTATTTCACTTTGCTACAACAAACAACGAACCACGCTACCGATATGATCTCAAAGCATTACTGTTAAATGTTCAGAGAATCGGAAAAACCAAAATTTAGATCTATGCTATCTATTGATGAAATGAGGAACCGTGCTTTTGTGGAACTGACTGTATATGTGTATACCGTGCTTTTGTGGAACGATTTTGTTAAATACAAATGACTCCTCAGCTTCACAGAACTTGCATCTATTCGGACTCAAGATATCGGAACAACATTTCGATCTTTCTTTCTGTTATTGGCTGCTAATAGTTGGCTTTTTGCTTTGTCCTTTAATGTGGCTGGGCAGTCCGCGAGATATGAAGTAAGATAAATTGTTTTTTTTTTATTATTAACTCGTATGTCCTGGAGATAAACTATTTATCGAGTTATTATATAGATGGATCGCAACATGCTCTAGTATAACGGTCACTTTAACAGCGATATTAATGTGGTGGAGCATCATAACTGATGACCGAATATCTAATTTCGCACCAATTACTACTTCCCCGACGTGGGATAAATTTATTTCCGGGTACGTGCAACTGATCCTGTATCACACAAATACGTATTTAGTACGTCTTTTTTTCACAAGTAAAATATACAATCATAAAATAATTATTTTATTAAGTACAAATTTGTCAAATCAAATGATCTATTAATTAACTTGATCTATTGATCTATTAATTAATTAATTATCTATTATGATCTATTAATTAATTAACTAGTAATAAATTAATAATGGTTTTTTCAGGTATGGTATGCTAGCCTTTCAATTCGATGTACATCCTACTTTAATGACGATACAGGTTGATATGCGTCGTCCACGAGACATTGATAAAGCCATATTCTTTTCTTTCATAGGTAAGAAATAGTGAAAAAATATTATTTCTTGCATTTTATTTCTACGTATGCCCTCGAAGATAGTCATAATTAACAATTAAAATATTTTTCTTGTATTTCTTCATTAAAATTACAAAATTCCACTTTGTAATTTCAAATGATTTTGCTATTTTCTCAATATATTAATAGAAATAATATTTTATGGCTCTGAATATTCTTCTCTGAGTATTCTTCTTTGCAACTGTTAGTTATTTATTACATTTTTTTTACAACAGTAAGTGGATCATTGTTCACCATTACCGCTTGCCTAGCCGTATGGAAGTATGGCAGCAATATGACTGCTAATATGCTTGAGGTTGTACCATCCGGATCGGTTGCGAATATCGCTATTCTATTAGCTGCTCTTCAACTATGTTTCTCTAGCGTAATCGGCTACTCAGCGCTCTTTCAACATCTGGAAGACCAATGGAGCGTGCAAAGAAGTAAAAAACTATTTATTTACAATTAACTAATTTAAGTAAAATTATAATTAATTTATCTTACTTTTATATTACATCAGCTTTTGGATGGAAACGGTGCGCCATGAGATCAGCAGTGATTTTTTTCAGCGTGATTATAGGTGAATCAGTATCGCGATTCGACATCGTCATGGCTTTGATTGGTGGTTCATTAACCGGATCATTGGTCTTTGTTTTACCACCTCTAATATACATTCGAGCATTAGCTTTAAAGAAAAAATCGAGTCATATTGAGGAACGGACTTATTCAGGTTCTCGCAAAAGATTTAACGGCGAAGAGCAGCTCTTAATGAATTCTGGAGCTCATTCTCGTTCAATTTACTACGGTTTCTTGAATGTCACGAATAATCCTCACAGGTATCGAATGCTTAGATATATATAAACTTTTTTTATTAACTCTATACCCACACAGCAATGGAGATCTATAGAATATTGAATTTATCCTGTAAATCCCAAATATATTTTGATATCCATAAAATATTATCAGTATATTCTGATATTATATATACTGAAACGCTTTCGTAGAGAACATTTAAGAGAAATCTTGTTGAGATATCTTAAAAAGAAAATCAATACGACATCGTAAGAATATGTGTCAGGCGTTATAATAAAAACAGTAGAGATGAAAGAAAATACTGATAAAAAGTATTACGAGTTTCGCAATCTTTATTAATTAGTTTATATATATATATAGTTCGAGTAAAAGGAAAGTTTTCAGTCAATTTTGCAAGTGCGCTGAATTAATCACAAATGTTATTTTCCGGGTTTACCTTTTTATTTAAAAATGGCACGCAAGATTTCTTAACATGCGTTTTTTCGCTTCTGATGTCATTAAACAAAAACAGCTCTAGCGACTATCCAGGAGCTTTAAGCTGTGTTGAAAAATTAAGAACTTGTTAAAACTTGTGTAACTTTTATTTTGTATTTTTCTTTATCTTATAGTAATAAATTTTATATAATTTCAGATTTAGCATTAATATTGAGTAAACTCCACACTTGATATTGCAAATTATTGAATTGAGACCATTAGGACAAAAAATTTGTTTAACACTTTTGTGTGTTTTCCTATCTTGTGAATCAAACGATTTGTAATACACATGCGGAATACAGCTATCATTATTTATAGTATTACATCATTCTCTCTCCTCAATATCCTGATTTAATTATCACAATAATCTCTAGTACATCTATATGATATACATACAACATACTGAGATGTATATTCTGTATGTGTGTGCGTGCGCGTCGCGCGCGTGTGTGTGTATGTGTGTGCGTGCGTGCGTGTGTGCAGCGTGCGTGTGTGAGAGAGAGAGAGAGAGAGAGAGAGACCGATACTATTATAATATATCTGTACAATATCCTACGAATATATTTCTATAAACTAGAAATATCTCATTTCTAGTCGTTTATATAAAAGCGGATATTAGTTTATTTTGAAAATATTCTGCAGATATCTACCGCTATTTTAAATATTTCAATAATATTCTGATTTCCCGACAAGATCCTACTAATATTATGGAGATCCATTTTTGCTGTATGGATATATAATTGAAAAACTTATTTTTCCAAAATATCTTAAATCCATTCAACTTACATATATTTAAAATATTTAGAAAATATTTTAATATTGAATTTTTACTAGTTACACATACCTTTACTTCGACGATTTGGATGACGAGATAAATTCACATTCGAGCAAGTTTACCGATTGTTACGAGAACGAACATAAAAATGAAGCTACTAAAATTTTAATGACTCATCGAGAGGACCAGCTGCTTCTTATCGATGCTGCAGAGCCAATTGAAAGTCGAATCAGGAGACCTACAGATGATCCGCAAGAGGAAAGCGCGGGAATGATTGTGAAGAGAAGGAAATTATGGAATCTGGAAAGGGTGATTAATTACTTTGGCTACTTCATAGTAACGATTGGCATAGTGATCACGCTGTCTTCGACTTATGTCAACATTTGGAATACCATACGCTACGTGCATTTTACGCCACCGTGCATCATTAACACTACCATGAGCTAAATCTTCGCATAGTTTTATCAGTCAATATTTCATCAATCATTGTACATTTGTATTTTGTGTAATCTATCGAGCAACACCTTTATTTCTGATTTAAGAGATCAGTTGCTTAAATTGTACTTTTACACTGTCATCATATCTTTCAAATTGAATCATACATTTTTAAATATTTTACTAACAGTAATAAAATATAAAATCTTTTCAACGTTTGCGCTTTGAGTTACGAAAAATTTCCCAATCAGTAAAGAATCGTTTGTAAAAATTTTGAAAAACATTTTACAAACATCTTTTGATGATTGAATTAGAGATATTGTCTGTATATTATAAAAAAATTAATGACCCAGGTAACATGCGTGTTTAAGCAACGTCTTAAAGATATCTTAAAAGAAATGTTTTTAAGATTTTACCAAGGTTTTTAAAACATCTTTAAAAAAATGGCTTTAAGAATTTACCAAAAAACTATCTAAAGATGTCTTTTTGATAGTTTTATAAGACGTCTTATAGAAGAATAAGAAGAATAACATTTTCTAGGTGTTTTTAAGACAGCAATGTTCTTTGAGGATATGCAAAATAAGATTCTTTATGTGATTTGTCTTGTTGAAACAATTAAATAATTTTTAATTATAATGAAAGTAATAAATCATGTTCTTCTTTTTACTACTTTTATTTCTTGTTTATAATCATTACTTATCAATTGAAATCATTACTTAATCATCAGTTATATTTGAAAAATTCATGTAAAATAAAAGGTAATTTAAAATAATCTCTTACACTATAGAAATTGCCTCACGGTTCATTCAAACTTTAGGATTTTTCATTTAATGCAGCTGAACAAGTTTAAGTACAACTAGGAATTTAGTCTTAGATTCTTTACAGTTTAGTCTGCAGAGTTAAAAGTTGATGATTTTAGGACTTTTTTGTGGAAATTATTGTATTTGCAACTCTCTGAGTCTTAACAACTCATGAGTTTCAACAGATATAAAATATATCAAGATTCACCACATGGAGATCTGTATTCGAGTATCGAGTCCAAAATCCAACCATCCCAATCACCTGTCTATAGAGTCCAAATAATTCATTAATTGCAATTACTTTATTGTTTGCTCAACGTTACAAAATCCTACAGTTTGAATTAAATCCGCTGGAAGTCAATTTCCACTAAAAATATACGGGATTTGTTAATTATACATCGCTTTCATTTCATATTTTCTCAAAACATCGTGTTATTATCAAATAGAACCAAATTTCGAAATACAAAAATTATGCGTTCAGTTTAATCTAATTTTTTAATCTAATTTTAAATTCTATCACTTCTTCATTTTTTCAAAATGTAAAGGCAAATAGTCAATTATAAATTGTTGTGAAATTTGTTAAAAAGAAGAAGAAATAAATCTTCTGTGCTAATTTTCTCATGTTTTTTTTTCATTAATAATTTTTTATAAACCTTTAGAGGGCCGGGATTTGAGAGGGCATATCCGCCTTAGTAAAGTGGTAAAAAAGGTATCTTATATCATGGATTGACCATACACTAAGTGTCGATCATGGGTAGCGCCAATATATTGGCTTTCCGGTCCGGAAGGGATCGGCCCGCATATAAAATTTCTTTCACATCAATTTGGAAGTATAAATATGCGTTTCCGATGTATTTTTCGACGTAGAATCTAAATCTGATGTCAAACATACAATAAACCTGAAAACAACCCCTATAAAATTACAAAAACTACCCTTTCTATCACGCAATTTTAATTTTTTTTAGTTGGAAGTGCAGATATATGTTTCCGATGTATTTTTCGATGTAGAATCAAAATCCAATGTCAAAAACACAATACACCTGGACATAACCCCTATAATATTACAAAAACTACCCTTTTCATCACGTATGATTTCGAAACACCCTCTTCTTTTGAACACGGGCTTGGGACCGTCTGTGGCAGAATTATGTTTCTTTTTTTTTATTTTAATTTTTTTTGTTTTTGTTTTTTTGTTTATTTTCTGATTTTTTTTAAATTCTTTGCTTTTTTTAATTTTATAAATTACGACAATGATCGTTTAGTGTGATAAATTTCAAAGCAAGGTTCAATGCATAAAGTTTTACAACATTTTTTACACTCATATGATGATCGACTTCTCTTTTTGTGTATAGTGCATAGAACACATTGACGTGATAGCGTTTTACCATCATTTGAAGCTTGAATTTTTCTGGGGAAATGTCGTCCATTCAGTCTAAGATCAGGCGATGTAAATGATGAAACTTCTTGAGAATTTACTTGCAAAATATCTTTTACGACGCTCAATCGAAAATCAGGAAACGAAATCGCATTTTTAGTGAGCATCTTGAATAAACTGTGGGCATTTATCAACATCAAATCAATTAAATGAAAAAACAATTTTCTATATCATTTCATACATTTTCTAATAGATTCTGTCAAAGATAATTGTCTGTCGATATCATCGATTTTACCCATATTTTTGTTATAATCCACGATACAAATGGGTTTTACAATATCTTCATTGGTTTTGTAGTTTTTCCTACCAGTTTTACAAAACTGGTGTTCGTGAATACTTGTCAATACATAAACTTCCTTTTTATCCATCCATTTGATTACCATCCAAGAATCGGTGTGGGCAACTTCTGTTTCACCACGATCTAGCTTTGAACTGAGAGTTGGCATTCCTTTACGATTTTTTTTTACAGTTCCACAAAGACCAGTATTTCTGTCATGTAAGTAGTCTGACAGTTGTGGAGATGTATACCAATTATCAGTGTATAACACACGCCCTTCGTTACAATAAGGTTGCATGAAATGTGCAACAATATCACCAGAAACGCCTAAATCAAATTTCTCATAATCAGTGTCTGAGCCAGTATATACTATAAAATCTAAGAGAAATCCTGTTTCGCAGTCCGCTAATTCAAATATCTTCATACCAAATCGGTGTCTCTTCAATGGTAAGAATTGTTTGAATTTTAGCTTCCCTTTCCATAAGACTAAACTTTCGTCAATGCAAAGCTTTTCACCAGCAATAATAGTATTACCAAACTTTTCTTTCAAATGATCTATCACTGGTTTGATTTTTTTCAAAGGATGATTGGAAACTTCTTCATTATTAGAAAAGTGAAGGTATCGTAAAATTTGAAGATATCTATTTCGAGATAGACTTTCGCCGTATATTGGAGTGTACAGCAGTGGATCTTGGCTCCAATAATCCTTTAGTTGCCCTTTTACAACATGACCCATGTTTATTGATAAAGCAATCATTATCCATAATTCGTCTTCAGTGATAGGAGTCCACGGCTTCATATGTATTCGATCCGGTTCGGGATTTTGTTCTTGAAAAAGATTGGTTTGTTCTACAATCAAATTTACAAGAAATGTATTTAAAAAATGTTTCAAACATTCTAATGGAGTAGGTTCGTCTAGAGACACGTGATCACGAATACGTGCTTCACCAGTAAAAGTTTTTATAGATGGATAAAAATAAGGATCATAGTGTACATCTGGTATATTCTCATCACGTTCGTTATCAAGTAAATCAACATCACAAGCAATAGTTCTGTCTGTAATAACATCTTCTTCAGGCTCTGACTCTCCACTACTCCAAGCTTCGTCATCACCTGTATTCATTGTATAGCAAAAGTAATAAAGTACGAGGAAGATAAAAAGTAACGGAAAATGTTGTATCAACACAAGTAAAAAAAATAAGTGTATCTCGAGCCTGACCTAACAGAGAACGCGAGGCGACAGGTGCTCCTACGCACCGTTCTCACGTATGGCAAGGACGGACGACGATAAACGGGCAGGCCTAATCAATAAATATATTTTTGATCTGCTATTCACAATTTTGCCAAATTGTTTTACTAGTAAATAGCAACTTCAAAAACCCCAAATAAAAATAAATTTGTTTATAATTGCAGCCGCACGCGAATCAAGCATGTATTTGTTTTAGAATATCTCACATGAAAATTAGGGGTACGGGGTGAGTGGGGGAGGGACGGGCAAATTGACATTAAATAATATTAAAAATTGCTAATAATATTAAGAACATTAATATTTAATAAAAAAAAAGAAATTGAACAAGTTATTCTGGTGCGCCAAAATATTGGTTTTCCGGCCCTCTAAAGGTTAATAAGTTTTGGAATTTTTTAGCAACTTCTTCCTCGTGACACAATATCATGAAATCATAGAAGACATAAGCATATTGTTACAGTACGATTGAACCGACCATTTTAAACTGATTAATTTATGTTACTTGTTACACGATTGCAAAAAAATAAAAATAAATGATAGTATGAAGTTTTACATTGAAAATCCATTATTTACTGTTTCGTATAGCTTATTTTCAAAAACTTGCAAGCTGCTCTTATTCTTTTGATAATCTTTCCGTTGATTTTTTCCTCCTGGTGATAATTGATATCCCTATTGATAATTTTTTGAATTCTTTTAACATGTTCTTTTATTCTGTTCTACCGTTATTCTCCTAACCAGGTTTCCCCCATTCCAATTCCTTTATATTCTTAGAATTGTATCCTTATTATCTAATCCTTTCTATTATCTAATTCTGCTTCTAAAAATCCATTTCTATTTTCTCTTTTCAGGATTTCCTTTTTCTTCCTTCTTCTTTCATGGTACTTCTTTTTCTACTTATAGCTCTCATTCCACAAGCCAATACGGAATTCATAAAAACGGTCATATAAACTCTTCTTCGCTCCGTCCACACCTGCAGAACTCTATCTACTTCCAAAAAAGTTTAACTCTTTTAAGCCTCCTCTTCTTTCCATATATACTTTCTCTCATTTACTTGTCATTTTTTGATAACCGAACTCTCTCCTTTTGTCTTTTCGACTTGCGTATTTCGCTTTGTACCTGTTTTTTCTTCCAGATTAGATCATTGTTAATTATTATTGTTTTTCACCTTTAGGTTATTTTTTTTAATTATTATAATTGTCCTTTTCTGTTCCTTATCTTTCAGTTTCGCTGTAACTATATTTGTTACATATTTCCTCTTCTCATCCAAAATGCTTCTATTATCGTTAACTTCTGTATGGAGTTCTTTCTTCTACCGCTTTTTCCAATGAGTCTCTCTCTCTCTCTCTCTTTCTCACGAACGTCCCATCTTTTTGTAACAATGTTTTTTTCTCCTTTCTCTCTTATTTTTCTTCTGTATTTCTAATTTCTTAATTTTCTCTTGTAGATATCATCCCTTATAATCAAATTTACATGTCTGCCGATCTTTTAAGTTTAAGTTATCAATACAAACGGCACACCAGTGACGACCCGAGCTCTACCGCGAGTTGCGGTGGTGTTAGGTAAGGTAGCATGTGGTTTGTATTAGGCAAACTTCATCCATGGGAAAACTTCACCAGACGAGGGTGAGTCTTGACTTTCGATTTCTGGGAATATGGTAAATATACTCTTCTCATTAGAATAAAGAAAAATTCCATCAAAAATCCACGTCCCAGCGGAGCCTCTAGTCCGTCAAGCCAGGGCGAGCTGGAAGTCACGGTGGAGGTACTGACGGTAAGGAGACTCGGAGCATCAATACCGTCCCGGGTCTCGGGATCCCTGGGATATGATCCTGATCTTGATCCACATAAAGAAAAACTGTAAAAAGTGTTTTTCTATGTTTTCTTAATTGTGATTATCTAAATCAGCTTTTTGTTTTTCCGATATTGTTCCGAATGTAATGCAATTAAGTATTTTATGTGCTTACTTTTATATGATTTGAGACAATTTCTATGTGATATGGAGCATAGACAACACTTGACTATTAAATTTTTTAAATTTTTTATATTTTTTAAAGAGACATCCATTACCTTAAAAATTATAATTAATCTAACAAAACCAATGCTATATCATGTATCATTGATTAAGTTTTTAGTTTGCAACAAAAGTATATTTGAAATGGGAAAACCATTAAAACCATTTACATAAAAGTGCAAAACAGTTTTAAAAAATGTATTTTAAATGCAAAATACAAAATAGGCATTTTTCACTTTGTATTTCCATTTTAAATGCACTTCTATTTCAAATAATGCACATCTCTGATAAGAAAACAAAAATATAGTAAATGAATGATTAATTATCGTAAAGTAATAAATAAAAGTAAATAGTAATAATGAGAATGAGCATGGGTTGTGTTAGTTGTAAATTAAAAATTTAAATTTAAAAAATATAGTGATACGATTTAGAAAAGTATAATATTGATAAATATAATATCTCTGATAAGAAAACAAAAATACTATTATTACTATTACTAAATTAATTACTTAAATGCAATATAAATTCGAAACTTATGTAACTGATAATAATCTAATGCGGATTTATTCTGCATTTTTGTAAAAGTAGATTTATTGTAGAACATTTTACATTTATATTTTACATTTATATTTTATGTATAGACTAGCGGACCCGACAGACGTTGTCCTGTGGAAACGTAACTCCAAAAGTTTTTATTTTTTTTTATCAATCATAAATGGTTATGGCTGTTTTTTTGAAAAATTATGTTAGAAAATAATTATTTCTATGATACCTGACTCCACTACGCGTACAGTTATCACAACTATGATTGGTGAACCAATTTTTAATCGCAAGTTATATGGTGGCATTCCAGGTATATTCAGTGAATTTAAGAATTCAACAGGATAGTTCACAACATCTGTGGGATCGACAACAGTGTCGATCGATTTGAATGATATTTCATTGCCTTGTAATGACTGTTGTAGCGGACCCGACAGACGTTGTTCTGTGGAAACGTAACTCCAAAAGTTTTTAGTTCACAACATCTGTAGGATCGACAACAGTGTCGATCGATTTGAATGATATTTCATTGCCTTGTAATGACTGTTCTAGCGGACCCGACAGACGTTGTCCTGTGGAAACGTAACTCCAAAAAGTTTTTATTTTTTTTTTTCTTCACTTCACTGTAAGTTTTTAAAACACGATCGGAGCGCCACCTACAGGATACAATTGTGAACTTTAAGCTTACCAAAAATCAACTACAATTTATGAATTAATTAATTAAAAAAACTTATTCTATCGGATCGAATTGTAAATCTAAACCATTCTCGAATCAACTTAATCTTACATAAAAAATTTCATAAAAATCGGTCCAGGCGTTTAGGAGGAGTTCAGTGACTAACACACGGACAGAAGAAATATATATATTAAGATATATATAGATATATTATGTAATATTACTATATATTTATCAATA
The DNA here is from genome assembly GCA_901521435.1 of Crematogaster levior. Lineage (NCBI taxonomy): Eukaryota > Metazoa > Arthropoda > Insecta > Hymenoptera > Formicidae > Crematogaster > Crematogaster levior. The sequence continues at coordinate 359,529 of CABEGB010000624.1, forward strand.
TTATACTTTTCTAAATCGTATCACTATATTTTTTAAATTTAAATTTTTAATTTACAACTAACACAACTCATGCTCATTCTTATTATTACTATTTACTTTTATTTATTACTTTACGATAATTAATCATTCATTTACTATATTATTTATCAATTTATGATTACATAATTGTTTATGTGATCACAAACTGATAAATATACCTAATACATCTTATATATAAATAATAATGATAAGTATGAATTTTTACATTCTTACATCATATTATTAATTGTATTATTATTATATGTTGAATATTTTTTAATTCATTATTGATGTGTATGAATCTTCTCAAATATGTTTTTTGTTATTTTTATTCGCAAATATACTATTTTTAGATACCGATAGATACACAGAAAAACAATTTTGTAACCATCAAAATAATATATGACACTCGTACTTATGCAAGACATTCAAACTGATTACTAGGATGTCAAAATTTTTTACATTGTCATATTTGGATGTGCTATTGTAATTATTTTGATGCAATAAAATTATTTTCAAATTTGTATTTAACTATAATTTTTATATACCTTAGCAAAGAGTATGATAATATAGGATGTCAGAATTGAATACTTTATGGATGTATAAGAATGTAAGACAATATCGTGCAATTCATTCTCATATATTTTATTTCAATTTAAAAATCACAATTCTTTTTATTGAAATATCTACGAGTTAATATAATTGATTTCATGACATATTTTCCTTTAATATACTATACATTAGTTCAGTCTTTATTTATCTCTGTATGAAACTGGCTTGTGTAAAGAATCCCTTAAGCAGAGGGATTCTTTACAAGTCAATAATAAATCATTAACCTTTTTTTATTTGGTTCTATCGTTGGGAAAAGTAAAAAGATAAATATGAGCTGCATAGTATCAGCAATTTGATAAGATCGTTTGAAAGATTAACGGAAATTCTTTCTTTCCTTCATATAACCTAATAAAAATAAAAGTTAATACGTAAACATACATTTAGCTTTAGCTCATAAAATATCAATTTTCCAAAGTTTCACAGGTTTTATTTTTTTATAAAAATATTAATTTGTGGTGTTTAATGAGTTACAACAATCGATGATGATGACAATAAGCCATAATCTTTGAAGGCTGTTTTTCTCAACATTTTTGAGAAGACCAAAGTATATTTAATCATTAATTAAAAGCGCGAGATTTAACAAATAGAATATATGAATTCAAAATTAAAATATAAAGGACATTCTTTATTGATGCACATATTCACTATGATAGATGTGTTTATTTACTTCCGCTCATTATTTTTTTTCTATCGTTGATTCTTCCGAACAAGCATTGAAAAGTCAAAATTATCATTGTGCAATTCTTGTTAAACTCGATATCCTGTAACGTTTTAATTGCTAAACTTCTTTATATAGCGTTGTCTTTCAATTTCCATCTCCTCGTCCAATACCCACTTAAATTTTTGGATCAATAAATGCTTTTTGTTCTGTAATTCGTAAATTGCTCTTTGCACATAATCGATTTCTTCCTCTACTTCACGCCGCATTTCTGCAAATTGGAGTCTTTTTATTTTCTGTTCAGAAATAAAGTACGTGTAAAGACAAAAACACAAAATCAAATAAAACGACATACCTTGTTGCTGCTTCTGTTGGCGCTTTCGTAAGATAAAAATCTTAAGTTTATGTTTTATTTTTTCATCAATAGACGACATATTTATTACAAAGAGATAATATATTGTAACTTTATTAAACTTGTTTATTAAACTCTGATCACCATATAATTTATGAACTGCGCTAATTTATTTACTTGTACAATCGTGTCTTCTGTTCTTCATTCCAATATTATGCTTTGTTTTTGTAGAAATTTAAAAATCGCTGGTCTGAATAATAATGAAGCCAACGAGTACGAATGGTCAACTAATAAAATATAAGACGGTCAACTGATAATTATATACATAATAGGTAATAGGTGAGTGATAAAAATAAACAATGAATAAAAAATACTTATACAATATACCTATACAATAAAACAAGTAGCTTTCTTGGTAGTTCAAGATGTTAACAAAACCTGAAAATTGTTAAATCCACAAATTTAGCAGACTAGCAGCTCGTCAAGAGACAATGCAGTACGCACATGTAAAGCACGTTTTGTAACACGTGTACTTCGACCAATCACATTTTAGGCGCTTTGGAGGTTGACACTAATAGACTGAACATTCTTTGTCGTCATACCTATTGAATATACCTATTGAATATTTATAATAAAATTATAAATGTCGAATAGAATAAGAAATAATTAAAGAAAACATATATATTCACATTTTGTTATTAATAATAATTTTATTATAATTGTAATGTTGCGGAAACACATCGTAGAAATCGATAATATCGCAGTAACGTTTTCAAAACACTGTGAAAATATTACAATGCAACATTCGATCATTTTTCTATATCTACGCGCGCGCGCGCGCGCGCGCGTGTGTGTGTGTGTGTATGTGCGTGTGTGTAATCAATTCTAGAAACATAAATGGATCAATCAATGTGATATTTAATATATTACAAACAATTTGTTAGAAAACAATTGTCCAAAAACGACAGTTTCGTCGCAATACATTTGTATGTGTTACACATGCGCACGTATATATATGTTATATATATAATATATAACATAAATATATAATATATTACATAATACATATTACATAATAAATATATATATATATATATATATTAGTGTGTGTGTGTGCGCGCGTGTGCGTGCGTGTACGTATGTATACACGTATTTTTATGTATCTGAAATATCTTAGGAGACATAATTTCTAACTTTACGTTAAATATATACAATTTATTATTTCTATTAGCTCACCTCATGTTCGATAATTTCAATATTTTGGGAATTATATCATTATCATTTCTTCGAAAAATTTCGAATTGTATGAAATATATGTATTGCGACGAAATAGCTGTTTTCCAACAAATTGTTTATAATACATTGAAATTACCACATTGATCCATTTATGTTTCTAGAATTGATACAATATTTCAAAATAATTGTCCTGAAAAAAAACGAGAATGTAGAATTAAAAAAAACTATCAGAAATCCAAACTGAGCGAAGCTTTTAAAATTTTTCCACATATTCATTTCCATATATTCACACTTATAATGCAATGTTTGTATACACAAAGCACTCGTTATATACTCATCATATTAATTCACTCACATGTCGTGAGAATGATGATCGAATTTCGAAAGAAGTAGCAGGAGTGATGAAGACCGGGGTGGATGGGAAGGGTAGATAGCTCTGCAAGAATGTGTGCACAATAAGGCGCTTTATTTCTAAAAATCTCTTGCTTATTTAGCATCATATAGAAATAATCGGTACTTCTTATGTATCTAAATTGTGCGAATTGTAGCATGGTGCGCAGGTATAAATATAACAAATTTCAGTCGCAGCATGTCGCTTTCTGTTCTCGTCTCGTTAACACTCGTTGCTCTTTCTCGGTAGGCATGTTGAAGGGAAAACTTTTTGAGAAAACTGTTCCTTCACACGCCGTCACCACCGCTGTCGCCACCATCAACGCTGACACCATCGTCGCCAGCTGTCAGCGATTTACTCTTATCCCGTTTAGCGTTGTGATATAGGTAGGAGTGTACACGCAAACTGTTACTGTTCTTATATTTATTACCACAAAGCTTACACGTAAGACTTTCAAGCGGGCCGTGAATATAACGGACGTGGAGCTTGAGATTCTCCTTGCGTGTGAACTGACGCAAGCACCACGGACACGCGTACATGCGTATTACTTTGCCATGCTCCATGCGCAATGTCGGTCCCAACTCTGAAACGACACGCAGCGTCGTCTCCAATGGCAAGCTGCTGCCGGGAATACCCTTTACGGTACGCCGTCCCTTATTGCTAGAATTCGCCGTCTCATATGTGAAATCACTTGGATAAGTTACTGTGTTGCTCAGACCTGGTGAGAAAAACAGATAAGAGAATGTCAAAGATGTTTAATCCGATAAAATTATCAAGAGATTAAAGAAAATGAAAAACGAATCAAATAGGATATAAATGTAAAAAAAGAGAACGAGAAAAGAATTAGATTAATGAAAAAGGTTTGTATTTATATCTGTCAAATAAAATTATATATGCAATTTCAGTAAAATGGAAGCAAGATTATGGATTCAGTATACTTCCTTTTTCATGTACAAAAAGAGAAATCTTTTAAGATCTTCTTCAAAGAACTCCAGTTTTTTTTCTAACTTTATGCATACAGAGTTTGATAGAGAAAGGATGACTAATTTTGCACCATTTTAATATACAGTATACACATTTATAAACAGTATACACATAGCAGAAATATGACTTTTGATAAAAAATGAGGTATGACTTGTATATTTACATTTAAAGTTAGAAATATTAAAGAAATATATAAGAAATATTAAAAAGGATGAATAATGCAATTTGTATTTTTTCAGTAACAAAAATTCATCGTCTAAAAAGAGATAATAAGTTACAAATTACCATAAGAATGTAGTTTAGTTTGCGATTTAGAATGAAACAAGGATAAGAATCATCAGCAAAGAACTTATGAGTACTAGAATATGAAATTATACATGATTTTCCTTGTACATGCCTCTAACAGAGTTGAAAAAGTGTGAACAACAGGTGAAATGCGGTAAAGAAGTGTAAACATACCGAATGGTTGAATTTGTGAATTCTGATTGTAGGGAACTAACTGCGTATCTGGCGCGAAATCTGTAAGATAATATCGCTTTCTCTAGACATTCATGACCGATAAGATGAGGTGCTTGGTGAATTTATGCAGAGTAACTCGAGGAACATCGCTTGCTCGGATTTGAAACACCCATTTGCGTGAACATGCAAATGTGATAGTGTTGATCACAGAAATTAAACTGACTTTAACCCCCAGCGTTGTGGTTTAACCTCCAGCGTTTAACGAACAAACTGCTTTACACGTTTCAATGTGATGAATGACCATTAGAAATTTGACAAACAAACAATGTCACTTGTTGGAAGAATGATATCTAAAAAGTCTACGCTAAAAATACTAGGAATGAATAATTAAACAGTATGTAAAAGTGCTTAGGAACTTGCGTTGCAGTCAAACATATGATAATGAATCTCAATAACAAAGTAAACATCTATCCGTGGCAACACTTGAGTGTGTCAAACCTTTGGGACGCCGATACTGCTGGTACAGCTAACTTTTCTCTTTTCGCCGAAGGGCTTTACAGCTCTGGATGACGTTTCGACGACGTCATTCGATCTACCATTAGCGTTGTCTTTAAAGCACACGAGATGCCGACAGGAAGGGAAGATCACTACCTTGTTTCGATGTATTCTCGTTGTTGGTATAGAGTATTTTTTCCGCTATATATCTGTATCCTGAATCCATGTCTGTATCCATTGTATAATCCAGTGGTTCATGTTTGGCTGATTGTGGCTGACTCACATCGGATGTGCAATCCAATGGTTGTTCTTCGCATGGTGCATCTGTGCTTCTGCTTCTCTCACTGAATGTCTGTGCATCTGGGACACTGTAGTCTGTTTCTGTGCAACCTTGCCAATGATAAGCATCAGTGACAGTTGACATTTGTACTGTAAATGGTTTTTCTCTCGACGAGATATCATCTGTCAAAGTACTCTGCCTTGTTGTCGATTGTTCTTTCATAATGTGTGTTAACCTGCCAAATGTGGAAACATTTTCATCTGTACCACCAGAGTCACACTTGTCTCTTTCCACCTCATAGAAACCACGATCTTCAAAGTCTTCATCATTTTTCTCAAGAGTATCTCTGATTCTCTGCAATGCAGTAATCAACTTTGTAAAAGCATTGCATACTTTTAATTAAATTTTATTAAAGTTTTTATGTAGAGATTGACTTAAAAAAAAAAGTAACATCTTAATAAATAAGCAATATCAAGTTTTTTCTCATTTTGTATATTACTAATTATTTTAATATTAACACATTTTCCTGAAACATTTTATATCTTTGCAAAGATAACTTCAATCATATAACGAACCTCATCTGATTCTGTGGTCAGTCCTTTTATTTGTAGAGCCTCTGCAACTTTTAGAAAGCTGCCAATATCTTCTTGCTTGATATTTACCTCCCCTTGATACATGAAATGCAGCATAGCCGACAAATCTCGATAATTAACATCTTTCAGTATGACAATAGGATGTTTGCATGAGTTTCCCTGTATAACAAGTCACCGGATCAACGGAGATTCAGCAGAAGCACTTGCAACCGTCGCTACCAGAATAATATACCTTGAAAAGCTCTTGGAAATACGAGCTGCAGACCGATAGTATCAATTTGTGGGCTCTTAAGATTTGACCTTCGGCAGCCAAAGTAACGTCTACAAGGTGCTCGTCTGTCAGCAAAGTATACAAGCCTGAAGACAAATTCGTTGGGAAGCTATTCCACACCAAGGAAAATTGGTCGTCAGACATTGTTCCAATGTAAAAGATATTTCGTATATTTTTCAAGGAAAACAAAAGGATGTTAGCTAGAGCCTAGAGCTAGAGGATTCGCGAGTGTTGCACTAGGTCACTTCTACAGCTACCTACGACGCACTTGGATGCACTGTCATTATGATTGCCCATGGATCTAAGAATATATGGATGGAGCGTAAATTCGTGGGGGTGCAGCCAGAGCGGTGAGGGGAAAAGTGATCATCGGTAATGGCGGCGCCAATCCCAACAGTGACACAATTCACTACACCATTGCATGTATTACATACATATCACACCGTAATAGAGTAGTAGGGTAAGGTTAGAAAAAGTGATCACCAGTAATGGCTACTGCCCGATTTCCCCTTTCCCCGTTGGCGCGGGTCCCCTCGCCTATAAACCTACTTTACACTTCATCCATATATTCTTAAGCGGGAAACACAGACTTTTGCGTAATGCATAATACATATGCATAAGAAATTCGATTGGTCGAATTCCTTATGCACATGCTAACGGACCAATCAAATTTCTTATGCATATGCGTTATGCATTATGCAATGGTCTGTGCTCCCCGCCTTATTAGGGCTATCGCACACAAAATGCATAGCGTTGCATAAACATAACATAAGACCGCTGGACCAATGCGCATCTAATGTAAATCAATATGGCGACTTTTTTCTAGGTGTTTATTGGTCCAGCGGTCTTATGTTATGCGTATGCTCTGTTATGCATTTCGTGTGCAATGGGCTTTAAAGGGTCTCTAACCTTACCTAGTCCGTTCCTCCCATAGACATAGTAAGTATAGACTGAGCATCCTTTGTATAAGCGGTGATGCATACGATGAGAGAGAGAAAAGATATTAAGATGAGTTTCTCTCTCTTTTCAATGCCGAAGAGTGGGAGTGCCGATGAGGAGAAGTGCTCCCCACTCTCCGGCATTGAAAAGAGAGAGAAACTCATCTTAATATCTTTTCTCTCTCTCATCGTATGCATCACCGCTTATACAAAGGATGCTCAGTCTATACTTACTATGTCTATGGTTCCTCCCATAGACTTATACCATGAAGGAAGAGGGGAGGAGACTCAACTTCGTCGTGTACGAGCAGAAAATGCGATCCTGTTTTGGCCGATCAATTGGGAGGAAATCCGCTAACCGGAATAATTTTCTAATTCAGGTGCCATTTTTAAGCTATAGTTAACGTTGTGTATACTATAGATTTTTAGTATACATATATTGGAACATGACTTTAACCTTTAACCAGTCACAGTGACAGGCGTCACAGACATATCAATAGTATAAGTTACAAGTGGTAATTCTCCAATTTGCGCTTCTATTAGCTTGTTAGCTAACATAACATACGTGACATATAACAACGGGTTACATACATTGACAGCTAGACGACTTTATTGTATCTTTACAATTATTAATAATACTGCAATACTTACTGTGCGAGGTTTGAAAAGGCTACTTTTCTTTTCCGATTTTTCTGTTTTAACACTACATCCACGAATACAACACGACATTTTTTCTATCAAAGATGCAGAATTAGGTTATATTGCAAATGGCACCCGAATTAGAAAGTTATTCCGGTCAGCAGATTTCCTCCCAATTGATCGGCCAAAACGGGATCGCTTTTTTTCACGGAGTTGAGTCTCCTCCCCTCTTCCTTCATGACTTATACAATAGACTGCACAGACGGTTGAAAACCGTGTAGCCAACATCTCAGGAGTGGGGGTAGGGGTCTGGGGAGAGCATCTCTTTCTAACATCGTGCTGTCTCTTTTTCTTCAGGAGAGGCAAGATACGCGAAAGAAAGAGATGCTCTCCCCAGACCCCTACCCCCACTCCTGAGATGTTGGCTACACGGTTTTCAATCGTCTGTGCAGTCTATTGTATAAGTCTATGGTTCCTCCATCTACAGACCTTGTATCTAAAGACCATATACTTGATAAGGACCTGAATCTGAGGTCGAAACGTCGTGTTAATTAACAATCAATAAATTTGGTCAGATGATGGGTCGATGAAAAATTTCATTTTGTTTATTCCTTAGACTATATAGTAAAGGAAGGAGTATTTGATCGAAAAAGTGATGCCACAACCGAACAAACCATGACGTCACAAATGGCATCACAGTGGCGTATAATTGCACTTGTTTTACTACCACAGAGTTTTAACCGTACTACCACTACTTACTGCTATTATATTCTTGAAATGACGTCAAGTCCGCCATAATGAACAAAATGTGATGTAATCGGCATCACCTCCCACTCTAAAAAATCCGGCAAATATTCCTTCCTTTACTCTTTATTCAATAGTTTATTCTTATTTACTGGCAAAGAAGTTTAAAAATTTTTAAACTTGTTTTCATTGATTTCTGAGATGCTAAACTGAATAATTACCCACAGGCCACAATATTGTGAAGTCTCAATAAAAACGGGCTACTCTTTTTCAGTATTACCATCAACTGTAAAAATGTAACGATGCTACTGTTACCGTTACAGACAGAAAAAAGTAACAATACGATAACGTAACGATATTACAAGTAATGTATTACTTCCCAACTTTGTCAACAATTACTATGATTATATATCCATATAATATACATGCTGTTATGTAATTCAACAGATTTAGCTGGGCATTAATGCACTTTTCTACAAATATTTTTAAAAATACGAATTAGTCTGTTATTGCACAATAATCTATTAATAGTCTATACTGTTGTGAAATATTTTTCATTCTTCCTCCAATCTTTAAATTCTGGATGGTTTTGTTATTTTTCTGTGGTTGTTTTTCATTCGAAATGTAATAGGATTGATCTTGGAGAAAGATCAACTCTGTAAAATCTTGATTTATTTTAGAAATCACATTCGTTTTATAGAACTTATATTAAACAATTAATGAGGTGTTATTATGGCTGTTGGTGAAACGGAAGCATTTCCAGAGGCCATAGCGTGCCTCCCAGTCGACGAAGAACAGTTCTGGTTTGTTCCAGAGAACATGATGCAATGCAAAGTTGTACTGAGACTGGATGGGAGGGTTTAGATGTGGTGCCCATTGCGCTCTTTCCATTATGATTCTATTCACATAGCTATAGAACACTTTAGCTTTGTGTATCCAACAGATGAGGGACATAATGGAGACGATTATAGCATGTACATGGCAGGCTACTTCCACACGATTGTTTTGCTGCTGCAGGACGATCTCTTGCAAGTTCATTGCAAGGCAGACTAAGGCAGCGGCCATGAAACCGCAAGGTATTTCGACAGCAATCAGGCATATTGTGCAGTACGTCGTCTCAAGATTCATCCGTGAGTCCGAGTGGTTTATTAAGCTCTTTAACAGGCTATCGTGCAACAATTCACGGTGCAGCTTAAAGAACAGTCGATCTTCCTTGTGACATTGTGCGACATGCACATCGAGACGCGTATGCTCGAAAAAGATCCTAGGCGTGTCGAAGATTGCTCGGTTGTCGTTGCGGTCCATCAAGTACTGCAGTACTCGGTTGCCCAGTAGACTGGTTAACCGACTGGACGAACCTACCATTCGCATTAACAGCGGAAAGATCGTCGGGGTAAGCGTTTGCTCATAGAGATTCGCATGATGTGTATAAGCGGCAAATTCCAGAGTGCTGCCAAACTCCAGAACGAATTCGTCAGTCGTGCCTGTGGCTACTGTCCATGAGCACATGTGCTGCACAACCACCAGCAGCTGATCATTCGACAGGTGCTTCATAATGTTTCTCAAACAAACTTCCAGACCCTTCTTGAGACTTGCAAGCAGCGGCTGTGGCGGTGATGGTGCTAAGGAAAAGGAGGAAAAGTCAGGAATCGTTGTCAATCGTGCGATTATGCTGGCGTGAAAGAATTCGAGCATTTTCTCTATTGTCGCCACTGTGTCCTGCGTTGCTGGCCACATATACACATCCAAAAGCTCGTACAATATCCTGATGATGCCACGAGCATCCTCGACACCGATCTCCGGCAACGTTACCTTATTCCAAACTGTATGGATGATCAGCTCGACACTGACAGGACTGACGTCCAGCAGACTGTACATTATTTCGAAACACGAAGGTCTCAAATTTCCAGAGTCGCTCGTGGTAAACGGTTTCCACGATTGTCTCCACAACTTCCTGCGATTTCTCTGGCAGATAACTCTTCAACAAGGTATAATAGCAGTCTCGAGCGACTCTAAACTTCCGTCGACGTTTCCATTCACAAAACCCACCCATGTGCAACACGTTTTCGTAATACAACAGGATTCTCAGTAAACATGTGACAAGTGTGCGAGGATGCTGAGACTGCAACTGCTTCTTCGTCGCGTTTCTAACGATTATCGCTATCTTATCCAAAGACTTATTCTGCTGCGCCGGAGAGTACAATAAAATCGACGAAAAGCTCTCAGAGATATCATCCATTCTTCGTGCAAGCTCTTCATCGGTGATCATTCGTAAGATCAAAAGTTGTTTAGAAATGTCAAAGAAATGTAATAGAAACCGTAGCCTAGAAAATAAAATACGAGATATTAAAAATGAAAATACAATAATAGATAGTAAAATATGAAGAGTATTGTATATAATACGTAGAAAACTGAAATTTATAAAAATATGGGATGATAAAACCAAAATATTTTATACGGGTTAAAATTCAACTTTCAATTTTTTGGAGGATTAGAAACATGAAATTGCAGATTTTGTCATGTTAAAAGACTTGTGATATTGTTCAGTAATTATCAGTCCACAATTTTATACATTTTACAGTTTTATCGTATTTTAATATAAAATACGATAAAACTGAAAATGATAATGTTCTATCTGTTCTATCTTCTTGCTGACATATTAAATTTAAAACAGCGTAATCAAAAAGATCTATAATAACAATCGTCTATAATAAATACTATTTACATGAAGATGTAGTGTAGCGATATGATACATTTATATAAAACAATATTCTATATTTACAGATTCCTATACATGTATGCACATGATGCACGAAGAATAAGTTCCAAATTCTTCGATCTTACAAAGTGGAATTGAGGATTCGCGAATCTTCAATTATATCTCTAACCCATTACTAAATATTACATACACAGTACTCGCATATTATTTTAACAAAAGTAACAAAACTTTCATATTTTAAAACCACAAATCGCCGCCAACATCCTCATCCGGTTGCGGTAATTGTTGCTGCTGGTTCTGCTGTACTTCCTGCTTGGATGTAGTGTTCTCGGTGTCATCGTCACTTTCAGAAACGGCCAGGTCATCCTGGATTTTATTCTCGCCTTTATCGTCTCTGGCCGGCAAACCAGCCAACAAAAAGTCTGACGGATCGTAATTTGGATCGACATCCATGCTCTCATCTACAAGTGGAAAGTCGGAACTTATAGAAATCAGTGAAGGAAAATCAGCGAAAAATCAACATAATTGTATTATTGATCGAGTGATCGTATGCGATTTAAAGTGATCCAACAAAAAGTCATTTTATCTTTGAAAAATTATACCTTGTATTTTTTGAAACCGCTTGTTACGTAATATTAAAAATATTAAAAATATTAATATAAAAAAAGTTTCTTTTATCTATTTTTGTACGGTCTCTAATTTCTTTAAAAGAATAAATTACCAAACAAAGCAATAAGAAAATCATATCAATCGCTTGAAATTTTGTCCTCTTACCTTGTTGAAGCAGCTGCTGTTCACCCATGTAAAAACCAACGTTGCCTAACTGGACCATTGCCTCAGCAGCTTGCTGACTGTCATCGTCCGCTAATACAACACCTTCTTCTCTGACTTCATTTAACTCCAGTGTTTCCGTTTCGTTTTGTTCGGAATGTTCGTCTGTGCCGAATGGCACTTCATCGAACTCGTCTTCACTAGAGAATTGAAGATCTATAACAGAAAGAGACTGTTAAACAAGTTCTGATACAAAATAAAATTAGGTACAAAATAAAATTAGGATTACTGCTTTACCTTCTTCAAGTACGTCCTTCTTTTTCGAGTTCCTATCCATGTCTGTTTCCATGTCTCCTTCAACATCGACAAAATCGAAGTCATCCATATTTGATTTGCCAAATGGATTCTCCGGAGAACTAGTCTGGCTCTGAAGATAGATTTTAATATTGAATAAAGAAAGATGTAGAAATCGAAGATGTCGAACATCAAGAAAGCGGATATCAAGCAATGAAATACTAAAATGTAAATTACAAATAAGATATATATATGCTAAGTGTATTAAACATAAAAATAATCTTTACGCCTCTGTATTCAGGTTCTGCGATAGTATAGTTTTCCTCATCTGGACAAAGCCATGAGGAATCTATATCTGCCTGCTCCATCGCCCGTTTTTGCACGAGTAGTATATTGTTTTCTAGTTGCGTCAAATGTTCATCGTACTAAAACGAAATTCATCATTGTAATTATTCCAATAATTCTTTGTTCAAAGGCTTTTTATGACTTTTTTCATTTAATTAACATAAAAAATATTTATACCTCATCTAATGTATCTTTACACACTTTAATCAACAATTCCGCTTTATTCGTGAGCGGAGAATCCTTGCCATTATAAAGCGTGCAATTCTCCAAAATCTGTTCGATGTCTCTAAGAAATTCGTGACGACTGTGATATTTGTGCGCTGAAAAAGTTTAAAAAATAAATTAATTTTAAGAAAATAAATTATACAAGCATACAAATGTATTTTTTATACATTCGCAAATTCGAATTTCTTACCAGAAACTTTTTTAGATATCGTTTCTAGATCCATCGGTCTTTTGACAATATTATAATAATCCTTCACCATCTTTTTATTCACAGGCTTCATGAACGGCCATACTTCTGTCATGGATTTCAACTTATTGTTGACAACGTTGTCCAAAATAAAGGTGAGGGCAACTTGGTCATTGTCGTCCAGAAGAGGATTGATAGCCTTCTCCAGTCTCATCAAACGATCTTCCTTTTCACCAAGCCTCTCGACGCACGTGTCCAACATTCTCTTGGCGGCCACAGTCAAAGAACTTTTCGCTCCGTTATAGAGTGTTGAATTCTCCACAATCTGATTAACATCTGCCAGAAATTCTTCTCTGCTTTGATATTTTTTCATCCTCAAGTTTTCACGTATAGTCTGAAGATCCATGGGTCGCTGTATAATCTTATGATAATCAGGGACAACCTGATAACAAATAATAACATGATCGATATTTGTAAAATAATACTTTTCAATTTTCAAAATATTTCTATTACATACTGTTTAAACTTTTATAAATACATGAAACTTGTACAAAGCTTTTTATGACTGAATTTTAATATAATTTCCATTCGATTCACAATCAGCTTTTTAATTCAATATCAAAATTAAAATAGTTTTTACTTTAGCATTGACAGGGAACAAAAACGGTTGCACATCCGGCAAATCCCTCATCTCGTTCAGAATGCTTTCCAACATTGTTGACATTACGACAACCGGGTCAGTCCTACGCCTGTTAACTGGCCTTTGGTGGCGTTTCAAATAATCGCAGTGGTCATCTGTGGGTGGTTTCCTGCGTTTCTTCGAATTCACCGCCTCTTTCGGTACTTTGAGCAACAATGTACGTCTCTTCATCTCCTCGGCATGCTAAAATAGACATAGATTTTGATCAAATTTTTTAGATCTCTTTAGATCTCTTAGATTCCGTAATTTACATGAATATTCCTTGGATTGAACCTGACTTTAAATAGACATCATTTCCTAACATCCATCGACTTACCTTGATCAGTTTCGAGGATAGCTTCACCTTAGTGCCATCGACATTAACTAGATCCTGATCATCAGTATTTAGCTGCTTTTCAATTTCCTCTTCCTGTTCCTCGGTCATCGCAACATTAACCGGTGCTGTGGCGATGCTGTTCTGGTAAAGCGGACAGGCCTTGTTGGTACGCATATGGCCAACATTGCCACAAGCGCCACACTTGAGCTTCAGATCTGGCTTAAGTTTAGGTTTTTTACGTTTGGGAGGTGATATTTCTGGTTTAGGATGTTTGGGTGCGGGGATGGAGGAAGTAGAAGATTGAAAATTACAAAATGGAAGGATACTAGTTGAGGAAGTGGTAGTCGGGGTGTTAGTGTTGCTGCGATCAAACATGTTATTACTCAAATTGTTAATGTTGCTGCCGTTCACTATTGGCGGCCCGCCTAGCATACGTTCCCTCTCCTGGTTTCGTTTGATCCGTCGCAATTGCTCTTGAATCCTACGCTTCTCCCGCTTCATTTCTTCCTTCTGCGCTTCGTCCAACGTGGCAAACTGCTTGATAAACGTCTCATCTTTTGAGTTACGAATCTTGATGTATGTGTCAATTACAGCGGGTTTCCTCACCAGTTCGACTCGTGTATATTCCTTACCCTCTGGATTACGGAACGTGCGGTAGATCTTTAATACACGACCTTGCTGCGCATTGAAGTTATTAACCGGGCTATCCTCTTCTTCATCTTTCTTTTTGTTCTCTTTGCCCTTTTTACCCTCCTGTTCCTGCGCTTCACCCATCAACATTTTCCGTAGTTCGTGTCGCTGTTGTTCCTCCCGCTCCAGTGACAGCTGCGTGCTGGTTTTTTTGTTCGACAACATATTCTCGATGTTCTTACCCATTTCCTCGATATCCGAGCTATCTTCTTCAGAGCTCTCGCCCTCATCTGTACTCAACACTTCATTCGACGATAACACACGATTTTGCAAATCAAAGATTCGCTGGCACTCCTCCTTGTAACGTTCTTGATGTTCGGCGATAGAGAAACGATTGCCACGTGAAAACTTCGTCATGCCCTCCTCACCGGCCTTTGCTTTCTCCGTCGACAGAGTTCGTACTACATCGATTACTTCCCAACGCGACAATTTTTTTATCTCCTCCTCGGGTACGCCGAACTTTCGCAGCAACGCTTTTGCATTGTTCAAAGAGAGTCTTCTCAAGTCCGCATCTGTACCAGTTACAGTTCTTTTTGGCTGAGCTTCTTGTTCTTCCTATTCAAAACAATATTTTACGGTGATTTAATATAATTCTAATGGGAATAATAACACTAATGATAATGTGTAACAATGATGATTCTAATGTGCATAGTAATACTGTTCAACATTATTTTTGTTCACATGAACGTGAATAGTCATTTTCAAGATATTTTTGTTTGCTGAATACGAATCCGTTATCCAAACATTATCACCTCACAATTTTAAGAAAAATGACCAAAAATTATTTTGAAGGTTTTCATGACATTGTAACCGGCACTAAATTTTTTTTCTAAATTTCGCTAATTTTTTCGTCGCACAAAAGTATTATCTTTTTACTTTAAAATGTATGTTATTTCGTTATTATTTTTCGTTGTCGAGATATATGACGTATTGTTGAAATCTGAGATGTCCTATAAACAAATTATATTAGCGGACACTACATCTATAAATATGCACGCGTGCACACATAATTACACAATTATATACGGGATTAGATCTTCCTACTCACTTCGTTGATCGAGTGTGAATACCACTTAATTTTCCTGTCATATTATATTGTACTTTATTAATTTTTATTAATTTAACATTGTTTTTTATTTATTTAGTATGATTTTATTATATTATGTGTAAAAACATTTGCTCCAAATAATACAGTATGGAAAATCTTTTCTACGTATGGGAAAAAAAGATATTTTCAAATTACTATGTCTGAAAAACGAAAAATTATATCGAAACGAAATAACATGCATTTTAAAAGTGACACTTTCTTATGGTATTAACAAACTTTGAAAAAAAAATTTGCTGCTGTCATGACAAGCCTCAAAATTGTCGTTTTTGACCGTTTTTACATTTTTCTCAAAATTAACGTAATAACTACGTAATAACTAGTTGTAGACAACAGATTTGTGTTCAACAGACAAAAATACATTAAAAAGATAATCGACACTCGTATTACAAAAAAAAAAAGTTTAAAAATAAAGTTAAATTTTATCGGACAGTATAATACTTTTTTAATAGATACTTGACAGAACAAACCTTGCTAATAGTCGGTTTATTTGGCACTCTAACATAAGAGAAGCCTTCACCGCAGCCAGTTGGATCGGCCGGACCCGCCAACTGCAGTAGACACTTTCCTTTCATGGCTTGGATGTAAGCACGTGTCGTGTTCCATGGCGCCACCTTCACCTCGTCATCCATCTTCAGTTGCATATCTTCGTCGTCATCATCCTGTGGAGTGAACAGAAACTTTTCACCGTATCCGGCGTCCTTCAGCCGCTGTTCAGCCGCAATCATGCTGAAATAGGAGCAACACTGCTCCGGCGACACCATAGCACGGATTTCTTCCTCCGTTGGCAATCTAAAGTCCGGTTTTATTACCCACCAATTGGAATCCATACCTATTTAATAGCAAAAGGTTCCTGAGTGATTTAAACGATTATAGACTTAGAAATAAAATATGACAGCAACAACGTTTCTTCTTATACAATTCCTATTTTGCTTTCTTCCAGTTTTTATTGCAAAGAAAAAAGCAAACGAACAACTTGATCAGTTACGCACCAGTTCTCTTAAAATCCGCACACAACTTCAATCTTTTCCTAATGCTACTTTCACTGTGAGACGGAAAGGCTTTCTTTATATCATCCATCTTGATTCGTCTAGGAGTATCGCGTGACTTCCAGAACAACCTATATATGAACACCTGTAGAAAATCTCGTACGAAGTTGTTTGCTCTCTTAGAATTAGGTCCAGGAACTTCATAAAGCGGGCATTCCTGCCCGGCAACATACAACGCGTCCATTTCTCTAATATAATATTGCTGTCTGCAAAAATTACGAATTCAATGAAGAATATAAAAATATAAAAGAATAAATATAAAAATATATAAACAAAAAAACTAATTAAATTAAAAATAGACACATACATAAGTTAAAAAATAATAAAAATTGACAAGTGTAAAAAAAATAAAAGAATGTAAATATGTATTGTAGCTATGCATTAAGACAACTTACCTCGTTCTTATGACTAAGAAATCGGTCTCGGGAATTTTGTGCTCGTAAATAGGAGCTCTGTACATGTTGTTTTCGACCGCCTGGATGCTTTGGCCAGGAGTGAGAATTCCCAGAAAGGGGCTGGTATGAGCGTACGCCGTCTCTCCGTATTTATACGTCTGCGGTCCCTGATCCTTGCCGGCCCTCCTTTTGTAATAGTTCTTTACTTTGGAACACATGCCGACCTGATTCATAAGCGGTGGATGTTCCTCTGAAAACTCAACGAGCACCAACTCGCCATCCCGTCCAGTTAAGTCTTCAGGTGTTCTCATAAAGAATACGTCGCCTCCACCAGAAGCAATTCTTTCTTGCTCTCGTTGCTTAGCTTTCTTCTTAATGTGCTTTAGCAAGGGCAAAACACCATGTGGTCCTGGATGAGCCAACGGCCCATGACTAAACCTTCGCAACGGCGGCCTATGAAAGTTTCTCAACCGCATTGGACCCATATGTGTTTGTACAAAAGGAACACGCAGTTCTACCACAGGAGTGCTGTGCTGTATCAAATTGCCGCCGCCGACTTTCAGCCTCAACGTGGTCTCTGAGGATTTGGGCATGTAATATGTGTCATTTGATATGTTAAACGGATCTCGATCAGGTGATTTTGGCGGTGGTGGAGGCGTATCTTCTTCAAGGACATTGATAACGCCTGCTTTACCCAGCAGTAGTTTGCTCTTTTTGACATGTGGATGTGGAATTTTTACCTTGGGTTGCGGGCCATTATCCTTGTGAAGAAGAGAAGGATCAATGTCGTCCGGTATACCTAAAACTATGTTCTCGTCATTCGGATCCAATGTAAGTATCTTCGGTTTCGGGATCTTTTTCATGTTTTCGGGATCCCAAATAACTTCCTCCTCCCATAAACCGTAAACAAGCTCTTCATTTTCCACCGGAAATATCGAATACCAAGTATCGTCTTCCTCTCGTTGTTGCTGCTGATTTCCCTTATTCATGTTCATCTTGTTCTTCTGAGATTGTATGTGTAGTGGTGTTGTAATTTGTGAAGTAGCCAGTCTAATGTTAGGTGCTACAGAAACCGGAGCACCCTTTCCAGGTTGACTAAAGGCTTGTGCGGTTCTGTTGCCACTTGATGGTACCCACCCAGCAGCATTATTCTTACTGTTTAATTTCTGCATTACCTAATAAAATAAGGTATAAATTTTTTACTTCTGGCAAGTATAGTAATATTTCTGGCACGTATAGTAATACTGATCAATTTATTAATAAAATTGTACCTTGTGCTTTATGTCATCTCCGTTCCAAACAACATCATCTTCCCAGTGCAACTGAGATACCATCAAAAATGCATCATCAGCGAACTCCTCGTCTTTGGTCTCTGGCTTGTCGCTTTCTTGTTCCTCTACCTAGTTTCAGAACAAAAAAAATAACACTAATTATGCAATATTGATCAGTGTTAAACACAACATAACAAGCATGCACTTTTTCAATCATCTTGAAGCCGTAGTTGAACCCATCTCCAGTTTCTGGAACTTCCAGCATATCGTACCACAACTGCGCGGGTCCAAATCTCCAGTCAGCCACTTTGGGTCCCATGTCACCATTCTCTCCACTCTCGCCTGTTTTACCGGTTTGCTCCTTGTCTTCTACCGGTCGCAGCAGTTTGTTTTCATCATCCGAGCGACATACCTCCATGCTCGGTTCTGGACCATACTGCATGAACCAACCCTGAAATAAATAATGCGACATTAATCTTTGTACTCACAAGGAAAGGGTCGGAAGTGTCCCCCTCCGATTTTGATGAGCTTCTAATATGTTATTCTCCAGATCAAAATAGGGAGGCGTTTTTAAATATATTTTATACATATATATTTTTATATATTTATATATAAACATTATTATATATATATATATATATATATATATACATATATATATATATATATATATATATGTGTGTATAAACATTAATAGACACATTTTAACAAGCAATATTTTCAAAATATTAACCCTTTGCACTCCGAATTATATTTCATTATATTTCATCTATTGGTTTGGACTTTAAAAAATGTTGAGTGAGACTCGACAAAGGAGCTCCTGAGATAAAAACTGATGTCGAGTCACACTCGACATAGGAGTGCAAAGGGTTAATACCTATAAAACCGCAACGATTAATAGTTCACACAATTTAATTAACGGTACTTAATAAAATGTACGATGTTACGTATTAAACTGATGCTCGCAAAGCGACGGCATTTTATATTTCCTCCAACGATAAAATTATTCGTCTTATAGACCTTTAAACTTGTTTTGAATTTTATATTACTCGAGCTATATGTGATGAAAACTTTCGTGATTATATATGGATATGTCCTCCAAGTATATTCGTCATCTTTTGATTACAGGAAAATGCGTTGCGTAAAGAATCGAGCGCATGGACTGACACAAATAGCGTATGTACGGAGGCGTTTATAATTAATTCTCGAAAATGATATAACGCAACATAACTTTAATATACATGGATGAATTCGTAAAAAAATAACCTTTAATTTAGTGAAAACAGAAATTCAAAATTTTGAAAAAAAGTTAAAGGTAAGGTTTTTTGAAAAATAAAAAAAGAAAAAAAATTTGCATTATTTTATAGTACTCATCAAGCCATTTAATACCCCCGTTTGAATTTTTTTTTATCTTTTTTAGTTTCGGAGATATTCGCTCTGAAAGAAAAAACCGATTTTTTTCAAAAGGGTGTTTCACCCCCTAAAAGGCCGCGCGTATGAGCACGTATACAAAAAAAACGCCTCCCTATTTTGATCTGGAGAATAACATATTAGAAGCTCATCAAAATCGCAGGGGCACATTTCCAACCCTTTCCTTGTTAGTAGAAATAGCAACTAGTAATTTCACAGAGGAGAAAGAGATTACCACAAAGATATTATATACCTTAAATTTGGGCTTTTTGTCATCTTGATCAGAACCAGAATCAGAATCTCTGACATCATGATGCTTTTTCTTTTTACGTCGCTTTCTTACACCCCTCCATATCTGTGGCAGACTGCTCGGTTTGCCTGGACCAAACAGTCGTGAGAATCTAAGTACTTTGTTGGTACGGAAGTCTGGGAATAATTCAGTGACATCGATATTGACATATTTGGATGGTAACATGGAAGCAAGAGGCGTCTCCAATTTACGTTGACGTGCCGCCTCTGCTTCCTCTGCAGTTAATATCTCCTTTTCCTCTGGTACCGGCGGTGGTGGCATCAATTGTATATCTGACTTGCTAATGACCTCCTCGTCATCAGCGTCATAATCTGCATTTTCCTTGTCTATTTTCTTGTCAAGTCCATTACTCTTGGCTAAAAACAAACATTATAACTCATGATTCTGTACTAAATCATTGTAAATAAAGATACATAATATATATTTTAACACTATTAATGCTATAATTAGCCATTGTATGTAACACAACATGTATACAATATCACAATGAAGATTACTAACAGATTTCGTCATTTGTATCATCTGCCAATTCGTTTATATCCGAGAAATCTAGGGCTGTAGGCGATTTCACCAAGTAATCTACATCTGTGTCATTCATTGTTGAATTTTGATCATCCTTTTTATCATCTGCTTTGCCATTCTCTTTTTCTTCGATGTTACTGTCATTGGACATCATTTCATTAATGAACGAACTTAGACCGAGGCGACTGAGTGAAGCTAGGTGTTGTTTGGCATCAGAATCCAAGATATCGTCTTCCAGTTGACCATTGTCGTCAATGTTACCAAAAAGAAAGCCAGTGATGTTGAGACCAGACGTCAGGTCCTTCTCATTCTCCTCGTCGGAATCTCCCATCTCTCCCTTGTTGAGATTTAACGATAAATCCGACCTTTGCAACGTAAAATCCGTGTAAATGTCTACTTGCGTACAACTCTATAGATCAACCACGAAATCAGTGTACACAGTAACGTGTTTTTTTATTCGTACAATTTGCAGAATTTGACATCGATCTTACTTCATACGAATTATGCTTGGCACTGGCAAATTACTCACGAAACTGAGTCTAGCAGTTTGTTTACATAAATAATATCACGGTCATCGGACACCTACAAAACCACACAAGACAAATTTACTATTCGGTGAATTTAATTGAAACTCTGATTATACGGATACCAGATATGTACAATAAACCGAGTTTCCTTTTCATAAGTCGCGACATCTGTAGAGTAAAGATAGAGATTATATAGAGCGTTCCAAATTTCACTAATTATTTTTTAATTACAAAATTGGTATCTCTTTAACTGAGATTGTGTTCTAAACTCATAAAAAATTTACACTCACGCCACGTATACTTTTAAAACAAATGTACATGAAAGAGAATGCCTATTATTCTCCAAAGAAAAAAGTGCTCGTGAATGCGCAAGCGCGAATGTTTGTATTGGTCATGGAAGATAGAATCCTGTAAGGCTGAAATCAAGGTCTGTAGATGGAGGAACGGACTGGGTAAGGTCCTCGTCATATATGTAATACTACTGGGTCTGTTCTTTTCAGCTGCACTGCTGAACTAGTGCAATAAGTTGGAATGAGACATATATATATTTTTTCACTCTAACTTATTGCACTAGTTCAGCAGTGCAGCTATATTGCTAGAAGAGTGCCGACCTCAGAGTCACAGGGTTTGTTCGCGTCGCAATACCCCAATATGCTCCTACTCACTCCAATACGCTCCAATCTATAGTATACGTAACGTAATACTATAGCTTGGAGCGTATTAACAAACCTAAACATTACGGTACAGACGGTATAAGGGCTATCACACACAAAATACATAGCGTAGCATAAACATAACATAAGACCGCTGGACCAATAAACACCTAGAAAAAAGTCGCCATATTGATTTACATAAGATGCGCATTGGTCCAGCGGTCTTATGTTATGTTTATGCAACGCTATGCATTTTGTATGCGATAGCCCTAATAGTCTCTAGGTTTGTTCGCGTCGCTTGCCCCAACAAGGAATTCGACCAATCGAATTTCTTATGCATATGTATTATGCATTATGCAAAAGTCTGTGCTCCCCGCCTTAAGGCCATCGCACACAACTTCCATAACTGTAAGCATAAGACGTAACGGGTAATTCTTCAGAGTAACTACAGCAGCACCAAATTCAATAAAATTTGGTATATTGACGTGTTTTTGCACGAAACTCACGAATCTGGCCGTAAAAATTGTCGCTCTGCTCTGCGAAGCGAGATATTAATAGTTAAAGTTCGCGACTCGCTAGGTTAAGAAACCTGTCATATCGACGATGCACGGACTAACTGAGCATGCGCAGTGACGAAACGCAGGTCAGCTGACCATGTAACGCGAAATAAGTCCGCGAAATTGAAAAAGAATACGAGGTCAATCGCGTGGAGGCAGTGTAAAATATACGCGTGGAAAGTTGCTAACCCATGTGGAACCGAATTTTTACTGGCCGCCACGCGTAGCCGCGCGCTTCGCGCGCGGATTAAAATTATAACTAACTCGCTGCGTGGAGGCGTAGCCAACAATGTAGAACTCGACTCTCTCACCGCCTCAACCCCCATCCCTCCCCCCCCGCTTCGCGGGGGGCGGGGGCGGGGGAGGCGGCGAACGCAGTAGAATAATCATATGAAAGTTTGCAGGAAATTCGCAACAACAATGTTAGGCTTATTTGAATTTGTACAAGTATAACTTGTACATATGATGTGACTTGTACAATATGATTATTCTACTGCGTTCGCCGCCTCCCCCGCCCCCGCCCCCCGCGAAGCGGGGGGGGAGGGATGGGGGTTGAGGCGGTGAGAGAGTCGAGTTCTACATTGTTGGCTACGCCTCCACGCAGCGAGTTAGTTATAATTTTAATCCGCGCGCGAAGCGCGCGGCTACGCGTGGCGGTCAGTAAAAATTCGGTTCCACATGGGTTAGCAACTTTCCACACGTATATTTTACACTGCCTCCACGCGATTGACCTCGTATCCTTTTTCAATTTCGCGGACTTATGACGTTACATGGTCAGCTGACCTGCGTTTCGTCACTGCGCATGCTCAGTCAGTCCGTGCATCGTCGATATGACAGGTTTCTTAACCTAGCGAGTCGCGAACTTTAACTATTAATATCTCGCTTCGCAGAGCAGAGCGACAATTTTTACGGCCAGATTCGTGAGTTTCGTGCAAAAACACGTCGATATACCAAATTTTATTGAATTTGGTGCTGCTGTAGTTACTCTGAAGAATTACCA